>CM018046.1:31124269-31559269 GCA_008638375.1 Nyssa sinensis
TAAAAGCTACATGTGATATATATAATGTTCTCAAAATGCAGGAATATAAAATTCTTTATAACTGTTCATCCCCGAGAAGTGAATAACATGGGAGAGCTACAAGACTTGTACTAAATATTATACTACAAATTTAAAAGAAATGTCCACCTCTAGGACTCAGGCTCTGTGGTCTGTTCTCGATGTCTGTGCTTGAAAATGAATGTAGTATCTGTATGAGTTATGAAAACTCAGTAAGTAGTCCTTTGCTCTGCCATGTGTACAAGTGTATAAAGAAGTGCTAGCCAGTCAATAAATATATAACTCAATATCAAATGATAGAAGTCAAATGATAAGGAAATGAATATGCTCTGCTAACAATGTCATATTGTGTCACGACCCGAAATCCGCCTTGCGCGGATCCCTGATGGGGACTGCCGCCCCAAGGCCCGAAGGCCTCGGGACAAGGCTCGCATCTGCAGCAGTATCAAATAGATGTGCTTCATGTGGTTGCGGAAGCGTGAAAAACTTTTTTTTTTCTTTTCTTTTCTCATTTTAAAATTTACACATCCGTTCGATACTAGCCGCTCTTCACATTGTGGTACACATGATCATACATTTAGAGCATAACTAAAACTTAAAAGACTTTATAATTACAATCTTAATTCAGCTGCCCCGTGGGCTTAATACATATCCTTAAATTGTCTGCTAATACAAAACGTACTAATTAGAGTTCATGTGATTTCCCAAAAGAACTACTTAAGCAAGTCTTCCTAAAAAGCTAGACTCATCCTCATCGTCTTCAAAAATCATTCTGCCATTAGTCACCTGAAAGGGGGTGGATAAAAATCCGGGTAAGCTAATCTAAGCTTGTGAGTAATTCCTGCATTCGTCATGGGGTTTTCAACTGGTAGTGGTTTAGCACATGAGAGTTTATAAAATACTCACTACCAATTTCTCGTACATTTTAGAACACAGAGTATATGCATTCTTAAAATAGATAACTTTGAAACATTTAAAGTATTCAAGCTAAATACACATTTCTTCAAATAGAGCATATGCAATTTAAAAGCATACAAACACGTATAATAAAATGGGGGTAAAAACCTAGTTTCCATTTCCAAAAGCGTTACTTCAAAACATATAAACATGTATAGGAAAATGGGGGTAAAACCTGCTTCCATTTCCAAAAACATTTGTCATCTTTTCTCTTTAATTAGGTGGAATCTGTTTCGAACCAGACTCCCATTTTACTGCCAATACTGTCGATCTCATTTGCCTGGGGGATTAGATCCTGCTACCGGGCATTTACTGTTGAATCCCGAAGGATTTCAACCATCATAGGGGGTGCTTTAAACACCATTTATCTTGTAAAACATTTATCACATGGCTTCTTCAATAGATACTTTCATGAGCATTTAAAACATGAAATATACATAACTTATCACATGGCTTCTTCAATAGGTATTTTTCATGAATTTTTTTAAAACATGAAATATATATATAACTTATCACATGGCTTCTTCAATAGATATTTTTCATGAATATTTAAAACATGAAATATATAACTTCTGCAATAAAAATTCAATATTTGGAATAATCAAATTCAGAACATTTATGAAAATTTAGCATTTTAAACCCGGAATGCTGAAACATAATTAAAAAGGAAAACCGTGATTCAAACCAATCACCCAGCATGTCATAATATAGTTTATGAAAGCAGAAAACATTTTAAAACAGGAATCATATGATACTGAATTTGATATTCGAGGCTTCAAATAAATTGAACTTAAAACTTCTTCAAATTCATGGAGTTAAATCTCCACTTCAAAGGCAGGGTTACTCACCTTGGTCTTTAGGTCAGTGCTAATAATGCGCTTTCCCCACTTCTTCTGTAGTTCCTAAGAACAATTCATACATAATCTCATTAACTTCACATCACTGCAATATCACTTACTGATGCTTCTTATCTTATGCTTAGATCGTATTAATCCTAACCAACTTCATAAATTTCTTATGTACTTAATTCAACTCGTACTTTTAACCTATGACACAATTTAATGTGTTAGGAATTTAATTTATTTTAACTTTTAAAGATATACTCTTCTGGTAGCTCCATTAACTTTAATTTAAATTTAATTACTTCACATGTTAACGCGTCGTGTCTTCTCGCACCTCATTTCTTCGTACTTGCCTTAGTTTAGTACTTCGGTAATATTTCAGTTTATAGTCATCTGACAGATGTTATTCATCAAATTTTATGTCTTTTTATTTTAGACATCTCTTTTGGTTGAATAGACTCTACCATTGAGTCCAGAACGTTGAATAAAGTCAATTTAGGCTTTCTTAGAATTTAATTCGGCTTAGGACATGTTAGGGGCAATTTGGTAATTTATACCTTAACGTGTCTAAATTTTTCGGAGTCTCATTTCATGAAACGGTCCCCACCATTAGATTCAAAATGTTTAAAATAGTCAAAATCCACTATTTATTTATTTAATTTGGACCTCGTTTGACTCATTTATGGGGCAGGGGCATTTTGGTCATTTTGACATTTTACAGGGTCTTAAATTTTTTGGGACCTCATCCCATGTCGTGGACCTCACCAATAGACTCAGGAGGTCTAAGATAGTAAGAATACATATATAACTCATCTCATTTGGACACCTGGGCATTTTTTGACTATTTAATTTAATTAATTAATTAATTAAATTAAATTAAATCTATTGAGCATTGTATATATATATTTTAGTTGCATACATGGATGGATGAAATGGGTGGCACGCTGGCCAGCGTGTCACCTCCCTCCCAATAGATACCATGTTCGATTCCTATTAGGTGCAAAATGCACCTTTTTATTTTTTTGATTTTATTATATATATTATGTATATATAATTTGCCCCATATGTGACACACGCGCATGCGTGGCCGAGTGGTAAGAGAGGGCAGTTGCGCGTGAAGTCAGGGGTTCGAACCCCACCGACCGAAATTTTCCTCTTTTCTTCAAAACTCCATACGGTTTTATATATATAAGTAGCAGGCCCCAAAACGACGTCGTCGTTCTTAATGCGGTGGCAATCTGAAGGACCACCACGTGTCCGAGTCGACTCGGTCACACCTTTTAAAACCGAGTTAACCCATTGTCGTCTTCCCCATCGAACCCTCCCTGTTGCCCTAATTTTCGAAGCTTAAAAGCTTCAATTTCGTGTGTTTTGGTTCAACGATTCCTCTCTGTTTTCATTTAAACTTGTTTCTAAGACATTTTGGAAGGGTTTTGCATTGGTTTTAGAGCTTGAAACAAGCTCATCCATTCGATTGAAAATTTGATAACCGAACCTGCAATTCCATAGTAAATCCTTGTTTCTTCACCATTTTAACTAATGTTTGGTTCTGTGTGATCCCCTCTTCATGGGGTTTCACATTTCATTCGCAAAAGATGGTTTAAGGGCAAGGTTGTGAGGTTGGGTTTTGAAACCTGTACCTGCAACTCGATTTTTAATAGGTTTCCCTTGGGCTTTTTGGTCGCGGGTATAGATTTTAAACACTCTTAGAGGGTATATTTGAGGTCTTGATGATCAAAACCTGATTTGGTTTTGATTATTTCAGGTCTGCTCATCTAAGGTCCATCCATGGTAGCCATGTACGAATCTGATGTTTTGGACTGTTTAGAGGCCAAATTTCCATGCTTGTTTAAGTTTAATACATCCTAGACCTCATACGTGCATAAACAAAGCTAGGAAAATTTTCATACTTGCTTAACTTTTTAGAGAGAAAAAGTATGAGATTTTGTGGGTTTACTTCAAGAGATGGTGTTCCTTCCTCATTCTTCTCATTTTTCCTCCTCTTCCATCTTTTGAAACTTATTCTTTCTCTATTTACGTGTGTGAATGAATGGTGGTGTGTGTCTATAATATATATATATGTATATAGGTGCACCATGATCATTTTCTGATCTCCCCACCTAATAGGTTAACTTGTGGCAGCTTCCTTACTCAGATTTCTACTGTTTTGGGGGCAGGCATTAAATGGCCGGTGGTATGTGTGTGTTTGTTTTGTTTTACATATACATACATACATATATATATATATATATCACACTCACATGCACACATACCAACTCCTTTGGACACACACACACACACCTCAATACCCTTTGGGTATTTGCATGCCTTTATTGAACACACACACATGCATACATATATATTTATGCAGACATATGTACATATTTACACATATATATCTAAAGTTATAATTATTTATTTATATATATATATATATTTATATTTAATTATATATATATATATATATATTACAACTTATTTAATTATATATATATTACAACTCATTTCTTATATTAAAATAATTAATTACTTTTAAAAATTAATTATTTTCTTAAATTCATCATCTTTACACTGATCTTTCCTATTCTCGTAATGCGTGCCCAATATGACCCGATGTCTTTGGGTCGGGGTATTACATGTCACGACCCGAGACCCACCTTATGCGGATCTCGTGTCGCGCACCCGATCCGACGCTGCTTGTCGAACCACGGGTCTCAACTTGTTACACAATCAGTGCTACTAACATGCAACAATTTAAAATGCGGAATTAAATAATTAAAAGTTACATGTGATACATATAATGTTTACAAAAATGCGGAATACAAAATTACTTAATACAACTGTTTATCCCCAAGACGTGGATAACATGGGAGAGCTATAAGACTGCCCGTACTAAGTATTACACTGCAACTTCAAAAATAAATGTCCACCCTCTAGCTGTTAGACTCTACGGTCTGTTCTCGTGATTTGTGCCTGCAAAATAATGTGTAGTATCTGATGAGCTATGAAAACTCAGTAAGTAGTCCTTTACTTTACCATGTGTACAGGGGTATAAAGAATGCTAGCCAGTCAATGAATATATAACTCAATATCAGATGATGGAAGTCAAGTGACAAGGAAATGAAACTGCTATGGCAACAATATCATACTGTTACAGTCATGAGCTATCACAAGTATGGAGTGTAAGCACTGTACTGAAAGCTGTAAAATCTCATGATCATTCAATAATAATATAACATGATCAAGCTATGAATATCAACAATAAAGGATAGTGATATTAACTAAAACTGAGATGCACTGGTGCTGGTGGGGCCCGGCTACCCCCTGAGCTAATATTCAGATCCGCTCGGGTTGTATGAATACTGCTCTGTGTACACTGTGACTGTACGTCCCATGCCTCGCATAGCGACGTAGTAAATGTTCCACTCAGAACCTGGACTCGAAGGTCATAAATGGCATCAGATGGAGGTGTGGCTGAGCACAAATCCGGCACTAAGAATATATCGGGATCATGCTATATTCCACGAAGAGTATGGTGGAATCATAACTGGTTCTAGGCAATTTGACGTAACAATAGTTTTCGAGGCTATGGTTACTAGACTACTTCGAATAAAACTGTCTGGCCCTTGCGGCCCTAGGTACAAGTGTACATAAAGAAATCTGTGTACAAGTGTACAATCATGATCGAGATATATATATGGAAATCAATAACTATCTCCCACATGATAGGGCAATATCAATGTGGCTAAATAAACACTGGTATGTATGTACGGAGTACAATAGGCAATATAATACAAGAACTATGACATGGCTGTGAAATGTAACACATGCAGAGATCAGATTTTACTTACCTCTTACTGTCTATGAACTAGAAGGATTTAGACTGCCTTCTCTTTGCCTTCTCGTGTTCCTAAAATTCATGAAACACGTTTCAGTCTATCGCTACTTGAACTATGCTATTCAACAAGTTTTATGCCTTTATATCTTAAGTTCTTCTTTTATGAAAATAACCCTACCATTGAATCCGGAACGTCGAACAAAGTCGATTTAGGCTTTTGCAGAATTCAATTCGGACTTTTGTACTAAAAAGGGCAAAATGGTCATTTTGCACTTTACGGGTATTTTTATTTTTCGGGACCTTGTCTTGCTAAACGGACCTCACCATTGGTTTTAGAATGTCCGAGATAGTTAAAATACACTATTCATATGTTTAATTTGGACATCGTTACTATAAAAGGGTAAAATGGTCATTTACTACTTGTATTTTACTTTTTGGGGTTCTGTCTCGTGAAACGGACCTTACCATCGGACTCAGAATATCCAAGATAATAAATTTTGACTATTCATTCGCTTCGTTTGGACTTCGTTTGACTTGTATTTGAATTAGGGGTATTATTGTAAAAATTTATATTTTATAAATTTTTCTGTTTGGGCCTTAGTGAAATTTCCTAAACTTTCTAGGGTCAAAACAGAATTTCCCTAAGTCTCGGTCTGAACCAGTGGGTTCAGGGTCAGAAACCCTAAACCGGTTCGATCCTCCTCTGAACCAACCAGTTTAGTGTACCTCTAAGAACCGGAATGAGATATCCCCTTGGTCTACCTTATCCACGGTTCGGTTACACCCAAACCCAATTTCAATTTCCTATCCCTACAGCCAAACAAGCCAAATTCCATTTAATTTAAATTTTAAAACGACACAGTATCCCTGCCCGTTTACTTCCGGTCAGGTCCCGACCCGGGTCCAACCCAGGACCCGAAACCCGAACCCGAACAAACAGTATCATCTTCCCCGTTTTTTTGGTGTAGCTCCGGTAGGTTTCCGTCACCATCTCCGAATTTCGATCATTTTTTAGGGTTTTTTAAATGCTATCCTCTATAGTTTTTCATGGGGATTCCGTATCTAGGATTAGTTTTCAATTTGAATCACTAATTCCTCACGAAATAAAGAAAAACAGTGGCTCCGGCCAACTGTTCTTTCTCAATTTCATGCTTGTTTGTCGACTGTTTTTCACTCTTTCCTTTTCTAATCATCTTCTGCACTATATAGGACTATTTCGAGATGGTTTAGGTTAGGTTTTATGCATAAAATATTAAGGAAGATCCTAGCTACCCGTAACCTGCAAGTAGAGTTTTCTCAGTCAATTTTCAACCAAATTTCTCGATTCTTTTTGCATTATATTTCTGATTTCATCCTTGTTAAGGCCTAATACTTAGAATTAAACGAATCATGTTATAACTGAAAAATAGAATAATCACTTACCTTTTGAAATTCTGATTTTCTTGGTGCACCGTGCCTCTCCTACTCCTGAGTTCCTCTCGGTTCACTCCTGTGTTCTTCTCAATGACTTCCCAAGCTTTTGAGATACTCACAGTACTGAACCTCCTCTGATTTCTATCTTCCTACGTAACCTATATATATATATATACATATATTTTATACACACGCACACTCCACCGCCCCTGTCACTTCTTCTCAGCCCTACACTCTTCAAGCCCCTTTTCTTGACCTAGGTTCTGATTTCTCTCTGCCAAATGCAACCTTGCATTTATGGCTTGGGAGACTTGTGTGTGTATATATATATATATATATATATATTATATTACATGCACCACACACACACATATTGTCCCACCGACACACACACTGTGCAGACCTGCTTGGCAGTCCCCTCCCTTGTTTCCCTTTTCTTTTCTTTATTTCCTTTTTTTAATTTCTTATATATATATATATGTATATATATACATACATATATATGTCATGGTATATGTATAATACATCACACTATACATACATATAATACATGTTTACACATGTATACTTATATCCATATGTGTGCATAATACTCTATTTTTAACCACGTATACATGCCCTGATATTAAGTAGGCTATATGTATATGTATACGTACATATGCATGGAAATGCGTGCACGCACGTATTACGAGACATAATGTCGGGTTGTTCGGCACTAATTGTATAACTAATACCATTTTAGCTTCTAAAGTTGTACAGTACATGTGATATCAAAATATGGAGCTTAAACAGCTCGGGTTACAACTAGTGGTACTCTACCCGACCCGATTTACCTTGGTATACGTGCTAACCCAGGTCAGGGTATTACATTACATACTGCTACAATCATGAGCTATATCAAGTATGAAATGTAAGCACTCAAATGAAAGCTGTAAAGTCTCACGATCATTCATAATAATATAACATGATCAAGCTATGAATCAACAATGAAGGATAGTGATATCAACTAAAAGAGATGCACTAGAGGGGCCCAAAAATCCCCCCGAGCTCATATTTAGTTCCACTCGGACTCGCTGAAATACTGCTCTGTATATATAATGTGACTCTACGTCCCATGCCTCACATAGCAACGTAGCAAATGTTCCACTCGGAACCCCGACCCAAAGGTCATAAATAACATCAAATGGGGATGTGACTGAGCATAAATCCAGCACTAATAATATATCAGGATCATGCTATCTTCTATGAAGAGCATAGCAGAATCATATCTAGTTCTAGGCAATCTGACGTAACGATAGTTTTCGAGGCTATGGTTACTAGACTCCTTCGAATATAACTGTTTGGCCCTTACGGCCTTAGGTGCAAGTGTAAAAAAAGGAATCTATGCACAAGTGTACAATCATGATTGATATATATATAAAGATCAATAAATGCTTCCCACATGATAAGGCAATATCAATGTGACTCAATAAACACTGGTATGTGAGGAATACAATAAGCAATATGTACAAGAACTATTGACATGGCTTGGAAAGTGACACAAGCAGAGATCAAATTTTACTTACCTTTTACTGTCTCTAAAATAAAAGGATCTAGATTGCCTTCTCCTTACCCTTCGATGTTCCTAAAATTCACAAAATACGTCTCAGTCTATCGTTACATGAATTATGCTATTCATCAAATTTTATGCCTCTATGTTATAAGTTTTTGTTTTACTAAAATAGACTCTACTATTGAATTTGGAACGTCGAAGAAAGTCAGTTTAGGCTTTCGTAAAATTCAATTCGGACATCTGTGCTAAAAAGGGCAAAATGGACATTTTGCACTTTTACGTGTCTTTATTTTTTGGGACCCCGTCTCGTTAAACGGACCCTGTCATTGAGTCCGGAATGCCCGAGATAGTCAAAATATACTATTTACTTGTTTAATTTGGGCTTCGCAATATTTTTCTATTATTAAATTAATTTAATATGATTTTTATATAATATATATTCAGGCACCATGATTCACACGGGCTTGCCTGTCTCAGTTAGTTTGGGTTGGGCCCTTTCTCTACACGGTCATGGGTTCGATTCATAGGGGCTGCGCCCATGCGCATTTTTTTCTCAAATTGTTGGAGCCAAACAGCGACTAAAACCAATCCAAGGATAGGTTATCCAGTCCCTGTCCAACGGATTTAAATTAATTTCCTAAACTAATAACCAAACAGACCCAATTCACCTATAATTTAAAACAACCGCAACTTAAAATGCTGCAGTATCAAGCTAAATAAGCCCCAAATGGCACCGTATCACCTGGGCTCTATTCATCATCATCCCCCTGACAATCCGGTAGGGTTCCGGTAGGTCTTCTTCGGCGCCAGCGACCCTGTTCCGACTAGATTTTACTTCTTTTAAAATGCTATTTTCTTCAGTTTTTCATAAGGTTTTCATATCTAGGGTCTGTTTTCCATACGAAATGACAAGGAACAGTAGCTCCGACCAACTGAGTTCTTGTTATTTTAGGCTCATTTCTTTACTGTTTTGGCTTCTTTCTTTTCATATAAGTTCCTGCACTCAAGGGGATTAATTCCCCATCATAAAACCAAGGCATTATGCTAATATTTCATGCAACCCGATTTTATCCCTTAAACCTGCAACTAGAGTTCCCTCATTCATTTTTTAGCCTTTTTAACTGATTCTTTTTGAAACTTTTTCTATGTTTCAAGCTCTACAAGACCCAAAAATCAAATCTAACTATCATTATTTTTAAATTTTAAAAAAGAAACTAAACTGACTCACCTATTTTTCTGATTTCTTGGTGCAGTATACCTCCTCTCCTTCTGTTTCCTTCTTAGCTCAAGTTCTGATTCCTCCCAACACACACAGCTTCTACAACTTGGTCTTTTCTTTTCTGTTTTCCTCCCTACACACACGTGTGTATATATATATATATATATATCATAGCACAACCGCCTTAACCCTTCTCTATCTTGGTTCTCCCCCTTTCTTCTCTCTTTCCAGCCTCTTTCTCTGACTTTTATTCTTGATATTTTCTTTTTCTTTTTCTATTTTTCTTTTTCTTTTCTTACTTTACATCATATCTTATATATATATATATATATATATATATATCACACACATGTAAAACACACACTAACTGACACACACAAGCACACACACACTTGCATGCATGCCTTTGTATGCTGCTTCCCTCATTTTCTTTCTTTCTTTGTATTTATATTTTAGTACATGTATATATATAATATATCATACTATGTATATACACATATAAATACATATTTTATACATATATATATACTCATATATACATGTATATGCTAGTTTTTAAATACGTATACATACACTCATTTTTTACGGTCTATACATATACGTATACGTACACATGCATGTATCGACGTACATACACGTATTACGATGCCCAATTCTGGGTTGCTCGGGCATCACCTGGCACTAACTGTATAATTGACACCATTCACATTCCAAAATCGTTTAGTCTATATGATATCACGATATATAGCTTTAACAGCTCGGGTTACAATTGATAGTACACTACTCAACCCGGTCTACCTCAGTTTACGTGCTAACCCGGGTCAGGGTATTATATTCTTCCCCCTTAAAATAAGTTTGCCCCCAAACTTAGTACATACTAGGGTGAAAGATATACCTACTAAGATGAAAATAACTGAGGATACTTAGTGCGCATGTCGTCCTCTCGCTCCAAGTAGCTTCCTCTATCTCGTGATTCCTTCAAAGAACTTTGACTAAAGGGATAGTCTTGTTCCGTAGAACCTGATCTCAGCGGTCCAGAATCTGCACTAGATGCTCTATATAACTCAAGTTCTCATGGACGTCTAATGGCTCGTGCTCAATCACCCGATCTGCTCTCTGTACACATTTCATCAATATCGAAACATAAAATACACTGTGTACATGTGCTAACTCGTAAGGCAAGGCAAGCTGGTAGGCTAGTGGCCCGACCCTTCCCATAATCTTGAAAGGTCCAATGTATCTCGGCCCTAGCTTTCCCTTCTTGCCAAACCTTACTACACCCTTCATGGGTGATACCTTCAAGAACACGAAATCACCTACTACGAATTCCAACTCTTGTTTGTGAGCATTGACATAGCTCTTTTGTTGGCTCTGAGTCGCTAGTAGATGTTGTCTAATTAGCTGTATCTTCCCTGTAGTCTGTTCCACTATCTCTGGCCCATAAAGCTTCCTCTCACCCACCTCTGTCCAACACATGGGTGATTGGCACTTCTTGCCGTATAATGCTTCATATGACGCCATACCAATACTAGTTTGAAAGCTATTATTGTAAGTGAACTTTACTAGTGGCAACTGATCTTCCCAACTTCCCTTGAAGTTTATGACCTTTGGGTCGAGGTTCCGAGTGGAACATTTGCTACGTTGCTATGTGAGGCATGAGACGTAGAGTCACATTATATATACAGAGCAGTATTTCAGCGAGTCCGAGTGGAACTGAATACGAGCTCAAGGAGATTTTCGGGCCCCACTAATGCATCTCTTTTAGTTGATATCATTATCCTTCATTGTTGATTCATAGCTTGATCATGTTATATTATTATGAATGATCATGAGACTTTATAGCTTTCATTTGAGTGCTTACATTTCATACTTGATATAGCTCATGACTGTAGTAGTATGACATTGTTAGCAGAGCAAATTCATTTCCTTATCATTTGACTTCTATCATTTGATATTGAGTTATATATTCATTGATTGGCTAGCACTTCTTTATACACTTGTACACATGGCAGAGCAAAGGACTACTTACTGAGTTTTCATAGCTCGTACAGATACTACATTCATTTTTAGGCACAGACATCGAGAATAGACCATAGAGCTTGAGTCCTAGATGTGGACATATCTTTTGAAGTTGTAGTGTAATATTTAGTACAAGTCTTGTAGCTCTCCCATGTTATCCACGTCTTGGGGATAAACAGTTGTAAAGAATTTTATATTCCACATTTTGAGAACATTATATATATCGTATGCAGCTTTTATTTATTATTTCATTAAGTCTTCCGCTATTTAGTTGTTGCATGTTAGTAGCACTGATTGTGTAGCAAGTTGAGACAATCCCGGTTCGGCACCTAGAATCGGGCCGGGATTGGTGATTCGAGATCCGCACGCGGTGGGTCTCGGGTCGTGACAACTTGGTATCAGAGCATCGTAGGTAACACAGCAGTTCATAGGAGATAGACTAAGGTACTAGTATTACAAATGTCCAAGTAGAGTTAGTTAGTAGATAAATTCCCAATTGATTTTCTTTATATAATAAATTTTTAAAGTTAACTAAATTTAAATTAAATTCATCTTGCCTTTTTCTAACATTATTGTAAACCCAATCACACTTAAACAAGAAAAATTTGATGTCATTAGTGTAACAGATTTCAATTATATCCATTAAAACTCCATAAAAATTAACATCGCCTAATCGTGGGTTTCTATCCCTCCAACTTGCAAAACTCATTGTATTTGCTCTTAACATAACTACACTATTTTGAGTTTTTCTTTTCTTATCACATTTTTTTTTGTGCAAAATTTAAATTCATTTATAATATATCTTGTATATTTCCTTCCCCACTGGTTAGGACCCTCAACCAATATTTGAACTTCAGGTGATAAGAGGGCATCATTTGTCTTTTTGAAATGGTTAACCTACAATTTTAGGAAGGAAAAAAAGTTAACATTACAATTGTAACCCACAAATTAAAATACAAAAACAAGATGTATATGAACTTATAATATATATTTATATATTCTTATATGATCCATAAGCCATGTGTGAAACATTTCATTGTGAACACAACAAATAAGGTGCTCTCTTGTATGGGGCATTTACCTTCTGAGAGATGAAATATGTTCCTTACATATACCAATGATAAGTATACTTTGATTATATTATACTTTTTTGATACTCATATGAAATACAATGATCGAGTTGCAACTTACTCTCTAAATGGGGTGATTGTATTAGAATTCACTAACACGTACCGATGTGCTTGAAACCATGTAATGTGATCAAGGAAAAAGGACTTTCTATTCCCCAACCCTCGACCTAATTTTTCACTGCCATCATAATTTCTAATTGGCCGATTGGACTTAGTTTCAACATCATCTAAGTACCTTCCACAAAAATTCATGCATTTTTTAACTAAGTACCCTTTAGCAATGGAACCCTTAGGACGAACTCGATTACGCACATACCTTTTTAATGTGAACAAAAGCCTAAGCACATAAATATTAAATTAAAAATCCATGTGAACAATAGATGTGTGAATTAAATAAAAAAAATAAGTTATGAGTCGATAAGCTATATATTGCTCAATAGGGTACATCCATCGATAGTGCACTGGTCCAATAATTTTTGCCTTTTCTGCTAAGTTAAAAGGTAAATGTTCCATTATATCAAAGAAAGTTGGTGGAACAATTTTTTCAAAATGATAGAGTATAATTGCAATACGATCTTGAAGAATTTTGAATTCATTTACAGTCATTACTTTCGAACATAAGTTTCTAAAGAAATTGCATAATTCAATCAAGGCTTGAGTGACATTGTTTAGCAACAATCTTTTTCTTGCTAAAGGAAGTAGTTACTGCATTAAAATATGACTATCATGGCTCTTCAGTCCAGAAATAGTATAGTCCTTTAAATGCACACATCGAGAAATATTTGATGCATAACCATTTGGAACCCTGACATCTTTTAAGAGCTTGCAAAATATATGTTTGACCCTCTTGTTTGAAGATGCAATGCTTTTCTAATACCCATGGCTTCAAGGTCACGTCGAGTTTTCAAGTTATCTTTTGTTTTTCCTGTGACGCCTAATAATGTATACAATTTATTATCGCATACATTTTTCTCAATTTGCATCACGTCAAGATTGTGACTAACAAGATTATGCTCCCAATATGGTAACTCAAAGAATATACTTTTTTTCTTCCAATGCTTTTATTCCCTTTTTTTTCTCTTCTTTTCCTGTCGCGTCTGCTTCTAAGCCGCAACCTACTCTTTCTTTTTGCTTTTTATCTCTGTCGTAGCTTGCTACTTTTTCTTTTCTTCTCTTTCTGCGCAGCTTCCTTTTTTTTTCTTTTTTTTTTCTCCAAGCCGCCTTATATAACCACAGGACCCCTAAGCCCTACACACTGGCAGCAGCCTAGGATCTAGGCTTTTTTTTTTCTTGGGATTTTACTGGACGACTTGTATACAATTAAGGCCAGCAATCATGTTGAGGACTCACGCCTAATTATCAAGTTGTCCGGCCCAAGTAGTCCATAGATGATGGGTTGCTTCAAATTCTTCAAATTTGAAATAAAATTTAAATGATGACAATGAAGCCTAAAATCAACTAGAAAATAAATAAAATTAAACTAAAGTTTAAAGTTAAGAAGTGATAAAATATTCTAAATTATGCAAGTCATCACATGCAATGGAACACATATGGTATTATACATTTCTTTTCCTTCCTTTTTAATTTGTGATATATTTCTATTCATACATTACGCTTCCTTCCCATTTAATTTGTAATACATTTTCTCTTCCTTTACATAAGGCTATTAATATATTACCATTCTTGATTTATGCAAATATTTTCTTTAGTTTAATGTCAAGTTTTATCTTTAAGGTATATATAACTAGTTAATTAAAATGCCACCAAGGAAGAAACCACGTTGGCCAAGTAGATCATTGATTGAAAATCAGCCACTAGTGGTTACAAATTGTGTCTCTCAACACTAACCCCAATCTAAAACCCATTACCCTACTCAATCGCAGCAACTACATAGCCATGCTTCTACATCAATTCAACCAAACTCTTTTAAAGAAACAAGTATGCATGTACTATTTAATATAATTTGGTGTACAAATTTATTTTATTGTTACACATATCACTTTCATCATGTTTTTGTATATGTATGAATATTGAGCAGATCAAAGCAATATTTCTTCATCAAGTACCCAAACTCGAGGGCCTAATAAGATGAGTCATGTATGGGGCACAGGACATGTTATGGAAGTGAAGTTTGATAAAATGTTGCGGCCTATTGGTGAAAAAGCGACTGCACTTCAAACCCAACTAGGCATAATAGCGAGAAATGGGAAAAAGTTGCCTCTTACTTGTAATGATTGAGAGTTGTGCCCGATGAACTAAAGCAACATATTTGGGATGATGTTAGGTATAATTCATATTAATCATATGTTAATTCTACCTCTTGACATGCATAAGACAATGACATATAAGCTTATAGTTGTTTTTTTTAGTTCCGTTTGCCGATGGTGAATTGAACCTAATGCCATCACACACTTATGAGGATCCATGCACATACATTGTATAGCCTACTTAGACATCAAATTTTAGCACACTAGCAAACTCAACAAACATCCAAACTAGAGTACATAAATAGATAAAAAGATTATCTATACAATGCTTATGAAGGATTCAACCACTTGTGACCCATGATTTGTGAACATGGAAACAGAGAAAAAATAGTTTATATATATATATATATATATATATATATCTAATCCAAAATATTAAAGGGTACAAAATACAAATTAGAGGCAAGCCTTTCAATACTAAAAATATCACATAGAAGCTGTATGGTGAACAATTAGTAGAAGAGTATTAACTAAGAAACAACTAGTCTTTTTATAATATAAAATGCAAAATTTGCTCTAGTATAAGTAATGATAATGAAAAAAGAATATTGTAGGGGAAAAAATTGCATCAAGGTTCAAGAGTGACCACCAAATTAGCATAAACCTAAAGAGTTATAGGGTAAACCACTAATAAGACTTAGATGAACTAACCCTTAGAGATCAAAAAAGGTTATGTCCTAAAACCTAACAACCTGGAACACAAGAACCAAACCACAAATTGATGCATTAATTGTAACTCTATCTACAATTTAATTTCCTGCACTGTGTCCAAAGATGGAAATTACACAGGCGCACAACCATGAAAGACACGTCTTACATGATAAAAACATGGTAACATGGAATGTTAACTATGGTTTTTATTTTCAATATAGGCAAATACTAGTGTTTCAAGTGAATTTAAGGAATTATGTTTGAGGTTCCTTGCAAAGAAATGGAGAGATTGGAAAACTAGACTAAAGATAGAAGATTATGAAATTTGGGAGACTGATGAAGAGTGCATTTCACATCGGCCTGATAGGGTTGATGAAAGTTAATGGAAAGCCTTAGTTCAATATTGGGGCAATAGAGAGCATAAGGTATGCAACTATGATAACTATTGACTATTAGCTATTAAATTTGTTTACTTATTTTAAAATTAATCTTATATCTTTACTAAAACTTGTAGGAGCATAGTGAAATGAATAAAGCAAATCATGTTAAGCAGCAAATGATCCACACAACTGGAAGAAAAGGTCATGCTCGAGTTTGGGATGAGGTAGAATAAAATATCAATGGACATATACAATTAGTTATTGTATTCTATAATTCATTTAAAATGTATATTTATATTTCTTTTTTTTTTTATACAGATAATGTCACGACCTGAAATCCACCCTGTGCGGATCCCCGGATCGCGACCCGCTACCCTCAAGCCCGGGGGCCATTAGGTGGAACGATCCTATGAGCAGCGGTATCGGATGGCGGTGCAACCTGTGTTTTGCGGAAGCGTGAAAAATTTTTCTTTTCTCATTTAAAATTTAAGCACACCGCCCGGTACTGCCGCTCTACTCATATGCATACACATGGTTATACAATCAAAGCATAACTAAAATATTACAGACTTATATTACATAACCATCTACATCAGTTACCCTGTAGGGTTATAAACATTACATTATATTGTTTTAGTACAAAACACTATTAAAGTTTGTAGAGTCTTCTAACAGAAACTATCTAAGTGCTTGTCTCCAAAAGCTAGTCAAGGAACCATCTTCCATCTCAACCATCATCAGTCACCTGAAAGGGGGGTCCGAACAAAGTCCGGGTAAGCTAATCTAAGCTTGTGAGCAATTCCAACATTCGTCATGGGGTTTCAATCAACAGTGGTTTTAGCTCATAAAGGTTTATAAATCAATCACTGTCAATTGTTCGTATCTTTTGAACATAGAATATATGCATTCATAAAACTCATAGCTTTGAAACATTTAAAATATTCAAGCTAACATATGCTTTTTCATATAAAACTTGTAACTCTAAATATATAATATATGCATTCCATAAAACTCATAGCTCTAAAACATGTAAAGTGCTCAAGCTAAAAATGTGTTCTTCTTTAAATAGAGTATATGTAAACTCAAACATGTAAATATGAAAATGAGGATTTAAAATCTGCTTCCATTTTCAATTATCTCTTTTTCTCACTTTAACTCTTGGAATCTGTTTCGAACCAGGCTCCCGTTTTACTCCTGTCGAGATATCTCTTTGCCTGTGGGATTAGATCCTGCTACCAGGCATTTGACAATCCATTGAATTCCGTAGAACCCAAAAGCTTGTCGGCTCCACAGGATAATGGAGTCCCTTGCGAACCCCAATACCCTGTCCCGTGCTTATGCACAGTTATCTTGTATTTTAAGAAACTACTTTTATCTCATGACTTCTTCTCATAAATACTATTTAAGAGTATTTAAACACAAAGTATATAACTTTATAATAGAACTTTTAATTCTCAGAATATATCTCAGAGATTTTGCAATTAAAAAAAAAACTCAAACATGCCAAGGCATATTTAAAGGAAACTGTAAGTAAATGTGTTATCTGAATAGAGTAATTTATAACAGAAGACATATGAAAACTGAATTCGATAGTCAAATACTTTTCATGACTTGAACTCAAAACTTCTTTGAAATCCGTGGAATTAAATCTCCACTTCGAATGCAGGGTTACTCACCTCATTTACAGTAGACCCTACTGAGGAGTCTTGCCCTTATCTGCTCTTATCCTAAAACAATTTAGAAAAGGACTCGTAAATTTCAGAATGAAATTAATCAACTAAAACTTAACTTTTTCCTTCACTACATAAGTCAACTACAACTTATCTTATAGTGGTATCGTATATAATGAGTAAGACACAAGTATTACCTCTTGACCTATTCGTTTAAAGTTTCGTTGTTTTCTTTTTCTTCCTCTCTGTTTTTCTTAGCCTTGGCCAACATTGCCTTGGTAGGGGGTTTTATGAATGAACGGTCTCACCGAGACGATCTCCGTCGTCTTGGCTATTCTGATGAACCTGGCAATCATTTTCTGTTGCCATAACAGCTCTTCCATGAATTTTTGTTTCTTTTTGTCATTCTCGCGTTGCTCTTTGCTCATTATTTCCATAACGTGAATTTTATAAATGAACGGTCTCACCGAGACGATCTCCGTCGTCTTGGTTATTCTGATGAACCTGGCAACCACTTTTTGCTGCCATAACAGTTCTTCCATGAGTTTTTGTTGCTTTTTGTCATTCTCGCTTTGTTCTTTGCTCATTATTTCCATAACGTGAATTACCTAAGGCAAATCAATGTGTTAGGAATTAAATTTCTTTCTACTGTATTCTAAAATACAGGTCTATGTGTCAAGAACGTATTTTGCTTTTGACTTATACTCTTCTGGTAGCTCTATTAATTTTAATTTTAATTTATTTACGTGTCGTGTCTTTTCGTAATTCATGTCCTCGTATACGCCTTAAATTAGTACTTTGGCATTACTTTAATTTATAGTCATCTGACAGATGCTATTCAACAAATTTTATGTCTTTTTATTTTAGACATTTCTTTTGGTCGAATAGACTCTACCATTGAGTCCAGAGCGTCGAAGAAAGTCAGTTTAGGCTTTCCTAAAAGTTAATTTGAACTTTTGTATGTAAAAGGAAAAAATGGTCATTTTACCTATTTACGTGTCGTATTTTTCCGTACTTCGTTTCGTAATTTGGACCTCACCATTGGACTCAGAAGGTCTGAGATAGTAAGAATACACTAATAACTTGTTAATTTTGAACAAGGGGTATTTTGGGTCATTTACCCCTTTACGTGTCTTTATTTTTTGGGGCTCCGTCTCACAAAACGGACCTTACCATTAGTCTCAGAATATCCAAGATAGTAAGGATACATTATTCATATGTTTAATTTGGACTTCATTTGCTCCCTATAAGACCTAGGGGCAAAATAATAATTTTGCTTTATTTATTAAATAATTAAATTAATTATTTAACTATTTAATTATTTTTCCAGGGGCTTAATTGCATAAAATTTACCTCAGTTGGGCCACAGTGGAATTTCCTAGAAATTCTGGGGTCAATCCGTAATAAGGAAAAGGTTTGGTTCATTAGATTTAATTTAAAACAGGAAACCAGTGGGTTCGGTCCATTCGTAAGCCAACCAATTTATCCGGTTTTGTGCGTGTTGCTGACGTCACGATTATGTCAGCCCTAGCGTATTAGAATTTTAAAACAGGTATGAAACGCCGTCGTTCAATTAATTCGGTGGCAAGCCCAGAGGCTGCCACATGTCCGAGTCGACTCAGCCTGGTTTTAAAATCGAGTTGACTCACTGTCTTCTTCCCTACTTCGACCCCTATGTTGCCCTAATCTCCGATTTCCATTTTCTTTGATTTCGTGTAGTTTGGATCAATGGATCCTTACTGTTTTTGTGGGAAATTATTTCTGGGTCATCATTTAAGAGTTTGACATTCATTTGGAAGATCAAACTGATCTCTTTAGCTCGTTTCAAGGTTTGATAATCAAACCTGTAAATGGGTCATAAATGCTCATTTCTAAGCCAAATCACCTACGATTTGTTCTATGGTGATCCTTTTTTCATGAGGATTCAGTTCCCATTCATAAAAGTGGATTAAATCATGAGTTTAAAGGTTTGGGGTATAAACCCGTAACCTGCAAGTTGATATTTGAGGGTCAATTCTTTTGAGTTTTGATCACGGTCATAGGTTTTTAACATGCTTGTAAGATCTAGTTTTTGTCTCAATAAACCAAACAAGGTTTGGTTATGATGAAATCAGACCTGCTGTAAGCAAGGTCTTTAATGGAGGTTGTTCGTGGGTTTGCATTTTAGAGTGTTATAACACAAAATGTTTTTCATGCATGATTCAAATTTAAACATATATTGAACACCATATGAAGAAAACAACTCTAAAACAGTTCATATCTATGCTATATTTTTAGAGAGAGAAAATACCTGTATTTGATGTTTTGTATCTTTCTCTCTCTTTGGTTCTCTAGTTCTTCTTCCTTAAGCTTCCTAATGCTCTTCAGGGTCAGTTTCTTACGAACCAAGCATGCTTTGCATGCTTTGGCTTTTTAAACTCTCACCACCGATGTAATATCCCGACCCGGGATACCGGGTCATATGACACGTATTTCGAGATTTAAGAAAATTAGTGTAAAAATAATTACACTCAAAGAGAATAATTAATTGAATAAATAAATAATTATGTATTTATATGAAATCATTAATTAATATTTATAATTAAATAATTTGAACACACAAACACACACTTTATGGTGTATTGTGTGTGTATGTTATTGTAATATCCCAACCCGGGATACGTCACGTATACCGAGGTAGGTCGGTTAAATTATGTAACTTGAACGATAAGAAATGTATATCATGGTATTTCACGGAAATGAATGAGTGGAAATGGAAAATGATTGAAATGTATAAACCGTGCCGGGAAACACCCGAGCACCCCGGGACATCGCATCGAAAAGCGTGCACGCACGTATTTCCATGCATGCCCATGTTTCACAGACACGTAGTAAACCGAAAATTAGTGTATGCATACGTGCCCAGAGTTTAAGTATATACGTATATGTATGGGCGTATAGGTACGTATAAAATATGTATAACTATGAGTTATACATGTATATATATATTATAAAATGTATTATATATATATATATATATATGTGTGTGTACATTAAATGAAAACAAAAAGGAAAGGAAACAAAAAGGGAAAAAGGGCTGTTATCAGCCGTGCAAGTGTGTGAGTGGGTGGAGATATATATATATATATGTATGAAAAGGTGTGTGTGTGTACGGTTGAATGTGTGGGTGTAATAAGTTGAGTGTATAACACTCAATAGGGAGTGGTGGAAACAGAAAGTGGGTGATGAAGTGTTTGAAAAGATCTCAGGGCATGGTGAGGTCTGACTAAAGAGAGAGAGAGAGAGAGAGAGAGAGAGAGAGGGGCCGGTAGTGATAAGTGCACATATACATTGTGCACGGCCGAAATTGAAGGTGAAAAGCAAAAGAGAAAAAAAAGTTTCGAAGTGAGAAGGAAGGGGAACAAGTCTGGAGTAGAGGCGCGAAGAAGAGGGGCTCAACACCAAGGGAATCCGAACTTGGAGGTAAGTCACTGTTTCTGTTTTGAAACGTTTTAGCATGATTCAAATTATTTTGAATATAGGGTCTAAACAAGCATGAAAAATGGCGTTGATAGGAACAAACCGTACCTCATTTGGTTCACAAATGAGGGAGAAAACCCGAGTTGCAGGTTCGGTGGATAATTTTGGTTCCCATAGATTTTGTGTTTTAAACTTGACTTTGAGCTTGTAAGTATGTAGGAAATACACACAGGAATCTAACGCAACAAAAATCATGAAAAATGGTCCAAAGATAAGCATGTTACAGTCAAGAAATCTCCACCGGTGCTACGCCAGAAACTGGGGAAAATAACGGTTGAAACCGTAGCCTTCTTAGGCTTTAAACTGTCCAAATGGAAGATTAAAATGGTAGGATCGGTTTGGCATGAAAAGATTTGAAATACAGTAAAAATTAGACGTGAAATTGTGAAAACAGTGTCTAGGGTTTACTGTTCCAGCGACTGTGGCCGGAAAACCAGTCGAGGAAGACGACCGGAATGTCGGGTGGCATTTCGGGTTAGGACGAACTAGGTCCGGGCCGGGTCGGGTTGAGATCCGACTGACCACAACAACGGAGCCAATACTGTGTTGTTTTATGTTTGAATTTTAAATGAATTGGGTCGTTTGGTTACACGTACAGGGGCCCTATTTGATATCCTATATGCGGATAAGATGGTTTATTCCGGTTTAATGCCCTTGTACGCTGTTTGGTTTAAGAAAACAGAAAAAAATAAAGGAAAAGGGGAGGGTTGCTGCTACGGGGTTTCGAACCCCAAACCCCACGCGCATAAACCCAATTCTTTCCACTCGGCCACACGCACGCGTGTGGTGGATATGCGACCGAATATATATATATATATATTATATAATAACTTAAATCAGAAAATTAAAAAGGTGCAGTGCACCTGGAGGGACTCGAACGTGGTATCTTTTGGTAAGGAAGTGGCACGCTGGCCAGCGTGCCACCCATTTCATCCGTTTATATAATGGAAACTACATATATATATATATAATGCTTGATGGAATTTAATTTAATTAAAATTAGTTAATTAAATTAAATAGACCCGAAATGCCTGGTATCCAATTTAGATAAATTATATATGTATTCCTACTATCTCAGACCTCTTGAGTCCAATGGTGAGGTCCCCGTCATGAGACGAGGTCCCGAAAAATAAAGACCTGTAAAAATGACCAAATTGCCCCTGTAACACCCCGACTCTGTATAATTAATAATTAAATAATTAATTATTAATTAGTACCGGCTTAGGGAATAATTAAGGAAATTAATCTTAATCTCCTGGTGGTCACACTAGACCAATAGAATGACTAAACATGTCCGAGAATAGGGTATAATACCCGAACCTAATTACCAATTAATTGGGTGAAAGAATGTCAATTTAACACTGACGGAATTCGAATTAATTAACCACGGAAATCCCGAATGACTAATAAATGACACGGAACCTCTGACACTGTAGATAACTGAAATATGAAACTCTCGGAACAAACCGCATTGAAAAAGGAGTTACGGAATGAAAGTTATGTAGCAAACACTGAAACCGAATTAATGCGCAGCCAAACAGGGCCTTAACCAACAATGGTGAAAAAATGGCCAAAATGGTGGCTAAGGGAATTGAACCCTTCACCTTTGAGGGAATGACTTTTTCCTCAAAAAATTTACCAACTGGGCTGCCATTACTTTGTGCATATATATACAACTAAATTGTATATATATTCAAAGTTGCCTCAAGCTACCACCCAAATGGACCAATGGGGTTTCATGCAGCCATATATGATATATAAAATATGTAATATATATATATATATAGGCAGACTAAATCTGATTGGACCACCATTCCACCCAATGAGAAACCATGCAACAACGTAAATTATAAAATATATACATATACTTGTATATGTTGTGATGGTGTGTCTCAGAATTGGAGTCCAAAAAAACTGCTTGTGAGTGTGAGTCAGACCTGCCATTGAGAGAAATAGAAAGAAATTTGGAGGCTGCCTGCATGTGTATACATAAGCTTGTGTGCATGATTTGTGTGTGTATCCATGGAATGTGATGCACAAAGAGGAGGACTGAGGGCACTGCTGCACTGGGGCAACCTGGATCAAGCCATTAACAAGCCTGAACCGAGCCATGGATGGCAAGGAAAGCTACTGTTTGAAAGAGGTATAACCCTTTTTAAAACTGGAAAATTTTCTGTTTGAAGTTAATACTGTTTGGGTGGCTTTGGACCTATATAAATTGTATATATGTATTACTGAGAGGCCTAGGATTGTTTTAGAACAACCGAAAGGGGCGGATGGCCATGAAAACCACAGAACTACAACACAGCCACCATGGACGACCTTGAGTTGCAGGTCTGAACCGACCTCAACAAATTGACTTCTTGCATGTACAGAACTGAACTAGACCTTCCTAGGGTTACAAAAACACTGATCCGCGACCTGAAATCACACTAGAAGACCCTCGAATCTGGAATTATTCTTTTCGGCCGTGGAAGCTAAAATCTGAAATCGACTCCTAAACTAGATTTTGATAATGGGACTTGAAACCACATGACTCAAGGATCATTTTAAAACAAACCTCACAACATTTGGTTGAGAAATAAGGATTTGCAACCGAGTTGCAGGTCTGGTTATTCCCCACCTAGATCAAGCATTTTAGCTTGATTCGAAGCACCAAATCGATGCCAACTTGTTGGCATGACACCCAGAAGTAAACTGGAACCAAGGGCAGAGAGAAGTCGTGGCCGAAATGTCACGAATTTGAAGAAATCCGAACCTGTAACTAGGGCAACAGTACACTGGTTGGTGAAGAAGACGACGAGTCGACCGAGTCGACTCGTCCAACACGCCCAAACCCACCGAACTGACTCACACACGTGTCGACGTATGAACTGGCCACTGCTTAATTGAAACTACACCGTTTTGGGTGTCAACTGATTTGTTTTAAAATCAAATTCTACCTGTTTGGTTACGGTGATAACAAATTGAAATTGATTTGGGGCTAAACCTGTATACGGATAAGGACCAATTTGGGATATGAGGGAAATGTTATCCCGGTTCTCTGGGGGACCTGAACCGGCTGATTCAGTTGATAAAGGGACCGGTTTAGGGTTTTGAATTGAAAACCCAATGGTCCACTGTTTGAAATTAAAAAACTGAACCAGAACTTTTGTAAATTGGTTTTTGACCCCAACAGTTTTGGGGAATTACACAGTGGCCCAGATTTTGGAAAATTTCTTCATTTAAGCCCCTGAAGAATTAATTAAATAATAAAATAATTATTTAATTATTTTATTAAATAGGTAAAATTACGATTTTACCCCTAGATATTAAATATGTCAAATGGAGTCCAAATAAATTCGATAAATAGTGTATTTTCACTATTTCAAGCATTCTGGACTCAATGGTACAGTCCGATTTTGGAAATACAGTCCCGAAAAATACAGACCCGTAAGTGATAAATGACCGAACTGCCTCTGATGGTACCCAGACCCAAATAAAAATATCAGATAGCCTATTTTGACTATCTCGGGCATTCTGAACTCAACGGTGAGGTCCGTTTAATGAACTGAGGTCCCGAAAAATACAGACACGTAGGTGTAAATGACTGAATTGCCCTTAATGATACTCAGGGCCGATTAAACATAACAGACAGTCCAATTTCACTATGTTGGGCGCTCTGGACCCAATGGTAAGGTCCATTTTATGAATTGACGTGCCGAAAAATACGACACATGAAATTACCAAATTACCCCTGATACCGTACGAGACCTAAACAAAGTTCGATTGGGACGAAACTGATACCGGTTGGAGCCCAGACACTGGTGAGACTGTATACTTGATTAGATGACGAATCGGGGTCAGAATTACACAAAACGTAAATGACCAAAATACCCCTAAGCACTGTAAGTGCAAAGTAGAGGTCGAATAAAGGTCAAACTGATCTGATAAATTATCATAGGGATAATTATGAACACTGAAGGGCTAAATAAGACTCTGAGACAGTCAACGCGTAAAACGAGAAATGACCGATGTGTCCCGACGATCTAAAGCAGATACCAAATGAAGTCCAAGGGACTTACAAATTTATACATGAGATATATGAGACGTTCTGAGGACCATGATAGGGTCCGGGGCAAAAATGACAAAATTACCATTTTGCCTCTAAGACTAAATAAGTACCCAACTGATACCGATTAAAGTCTAAAAGACTTAAAACTTCATATATACGATATATGGGATATTCTGAGGACCATAATAGGGTCCGGGATAAGAATGGCAAAATTACCATTCTGCCCCTATGGTTAAAATGAGAACCTAACTGATACCGATTGGAGTCCAAAGGACGTAGAACTTTGTACTTAAGATATAAAGACTATTCCGAAGACCACGACAGGGTCCGGGACAAGAATGGTAAAATTACCATTTTGCCCCTAAGGTTGAATGAGTGCCTGACTGATAACAATTGAAGTCTAAATGACTTAGGATATGATCCTAATAACTGCTAAGCCTAATTAAAGAATGAAATAGCCTCGGGTGAGACCCAATGGAAGGGCGATAGGCTACTAGGCTATCTTAGGTAATCCGATAGATACCTAAAATGACGAATGAGACCTGAATGGATGAGTTCTGATCTGTCTGTGATTGATGATTATTATTCAGGATATACATGGAGATGCCTGACGTACCTGGAGGTTATCGGATTATTTATGCAAGGAAATAAGCGTAAAGTTTGTGAGTAACTCCTGACACTGTACTGTATTTTGATTCACTGTCTGTCCTTTGTGAGTAACTTCTGACACTGTTTTGATACTGTCTCTTGATTTACTGATCTGTTTTGAATGCAATTATTTAAGTGCAATTATTTAAATTCATGTTTTCCGTACTATATCACTTATGACATGGTTTTAGTCTTTTTAAATAATTGACTATATTCCTGATCCCTGTGCTAGCATTCCGTACTGTTTTGCCCGTTTTGAACTGTTGAGATAAAATGGATATATTGAACCATTATTTCCGAAATGATTAAATAAACCATGTGATATAGGCAAAGAACAACATTTTTGTTGTATCGTACAGCTTTGTATAGTATACTGTCTGAATGCTATATTGTTTAAATGTATGTACTTAATGTACGCCTTTTGTACCACATTCCACGTGATGTGCTTGTGTCCTTCGAATTAGGAATTCCGTTCAGTTTGGTTATGTGCTGTCCGTTAATGATATGTCTGCCTCGATTGATATGTTTCGTCCGGTTCTGACATGTTCCGTCCGTTAATGATGTTAAGTCCGCCTTGATTGATATATAGTCCAGTTCCGTTGTGTACTGTCTGTTGATGATACGTCTGTTTTGATTGAAACATTGTTCAGTCCAGTTATGATTAGTTCCGACAGTGATGTGTCCCTGACTTGATTGTTATATTGTTTCTACCCAGTTCCGTTATGTTGTGTCCTGTTCATGATTTGCCTGTGTCTTGATTAGTGTATTGTTTTCGTTTAGTTCCGTTATAATTTTATCCGTTCGTGATATGCCTTTGCTTGACTGATGTATTGTTACCGTCCGATTCTGTTATATTCCGTCCGTTAATGTTATGTCTGCCTCGATTAATATGTTCCATCCGGTTCTGACATGTTCCGTCCGTTGATGATCTGTCTGTCTTGATTGATATATGGTCCAGTTCCGTTATGATTCGTTCCGTTAATGAAGAGTCTGTGTCTTGACCGATATATTAGCAATAGTTATTGTTCTGACCGATTGGTTATGTCATGTTCCGATTCGTTTGTATTGTTTGTTCGATTCTGTTTTGTTGTACTAGACTGCTTATGAAATGGACTTATAAAAATAGTTATTTTTGAAATGACTAAATTACCCATGTGCCTTGGAAGAGCAAAACTGGTTTTGAGACCCATGATAGGGAATCTGTGTTACTCACTAGGCTTATTTAAGCTCACCCCATTATTCTGACATTTTTCAGGAATTACCTCCATTGGATTAGAAGGTACTATGACATGACGTGAATAGGCCATGTGGCATCGCAAGTAAGGATCTGACGGCACTGAATTGTAGAGACTGGTTTATTATAGATTGAACCTGGTTATTCCGGTGAGTGGTATGTTTTGACTGACTTGACTGATATATACTAGATAGACATGGCTCATGGAACTAATGGTACTCTAGAGATATTAGATCTACTCTGTTGTTATATGCTTGATTTTAGATATGCTCTGAGATTAGAATTGTTGACTGACTGGATTTAGTCTTGCTCTGTGATGCATATTCTTATGATGGATAAATGAGTTGCATTCCCGTGATACAAAGAAAAAGTTTTAAATTCCGCTGCATCTGACCCTACAGTTGGAGTGCAATTCGTCGGAAAGTTCAGAATTTGCCTTTGGTTGGTCGCGTCGCGACCGACTGGCAGTCACGTCCTCGACATCCGCGTAGGGTGGGGTTCGGGATGTGACAGAGGTGGTATCAGAGCCAGGTTGAAAGATAATTAAGATTTATCAGAACTAAAGTTGGAAAAGTTTTGGAATTCCACTAGTATCACAGAGCAATATCAGAGCATTAGGTTATGGATTAAGAACCACAGAGTACCTGAGCCATATATTTTAAGTTCCACTTTTGGAGATCTGATGTGGAATTGGGAAAGTCTTGACAATAGACGATATGCCTGTAATTCTGAGGCATCTGAGGACTGGGGATTTTCTGGGTCCGATATGAACTGGTGTAATTTAAGGCTGTAGACTCATGATACTTAGAGACATGTCCATACGAATAATTATAGACATAGCAACCGAAAGGAGATGACGGTAGGTTTGTTGACTCCGACATTGACACTTGTAATTATGGATAGCAAGTGAATCACTTGTGGGATCACGTGTGATTAAATGCTCCTAGTGGAGGATTTCCACTTATTTAAGGATGACTACCCGATTGATCTGATATGAGATAAGTCTGATAATTGAATCTTGAGGGGATTATGCAATTGTGACTGTAAAGTCTGACCGAATGGGAATAGCTGTATCTGATATGGAGTCTGTATGGAACTGATACAAAATATCTTCTTGATAGGAAAATAGTATCCCGAAGGATACGGCGGTCCGAGAGACAAATTAGAAAGGGGAGATTATAATGACAGAATCTCCTAGATATGAGCAACCAAGTTTTGAGGACAAAACTTTTCTGAAGAGGGGTAGGATGTAACACCCCGACTCTGTATAATTAATAATTAAATAATTAATTATTAATTAGTACCGGCTTAGGGAATAATTAAGGAAATTAATCTTAATCTCCTGGTGGTCACACTAGACCAATAGAATGACTAAACATGTCCGAGAATAGGGTATAATACCCGAACCTAATTACCAATTAATTGGGTGAAAGAATGTCAATTTAACACTGACGGAATTCGAATTAATTAACCACGGAAATCCCGAATGACTAATAAATGACACGGAACCTCTGACACTGTAGATAACTGAAATATGAAACTCTCGGAACAAACCGCATTGAAAAAGGAGTTACGGAATGAAAGTTATGTAGCAAACACTGAAACCGAATTAATGCGCAGCCAAACAGGGCCTTAACCAACAATGGTGAAAAAATGGCCAAAATGGTGGCTAAGGGAATTGAACCCTTCACCTTTGAGGGAATGACTTTTTTCTCAAAAAATTTACCAACTGGGCTGCCATTACTTTGTGCATATATATACAACTAAATTGTATATATATTCAAAGTTGCCTCAAGCTACCACCCAAATGGACCAATGGGGTTTCATGCAGCCATATATGATATATAAAATATGTAATATATATATATATATAGGCAGACTAAATCTGATTGGACCACCATTCCACCCAATGAGAAACCATGCAACAACATAAATTATAAAATATATACATATACTTGTATATGTTGTGATGGTGTGTCTCAGAATTGGAGTCCAAAAAAACTGCTTGTGAGTGTGAGTCAGACCTGCCATTGAGAGAAATAGAAAGAAATTTGGAGGCTGCCTGCATGTGTATACATAAGCTTGTGTGCATGATTTGTGTGTGTATCCATGGAATGTGATGCACAAAGAGGAGGACTGAGGGCACTGCTGCACTGGGGCAACCTGGATCAAGCCATTAACAAGCCTGAACCGAGCCATGGATGGCAAGGAAAGCTACTGTTTGAAAGAGGTATAACCCTTTTTAAAACTGGAAAATTTTCTGTTTGAAGTTAATACTGTTTGGGTGGCTTTGGACCTATATAAATTGTATATATGTATTACTGAGAGGCCTAGGATTGTTTTAGAACAACCGAAAGGGGCGGATGGCCATGAAAACCACAGAACTACAACACAGCCACCATGGACGACCTTGAGTTGCAGGTCTAAACCGACCTCAACAAATTGACTTCTTGCATGTACAGAACTGAACTAGACCTTCCTAGGGTTACAAAAACACTGATCCGCGACCTGAAATCACACTAGAAGACCCTCGAATCTGGAATTATTCTTTTCGGCCGTGGAAGCTAAAATCTGAAATCGACTCCTAAACTAGATTTTGATAATGGGACTTGAAACCACATGACTCAAGGATCATTTTAAAACAAACCTCACAACATTTGGTTGAGAAATAAGGATTTGCAACCGAGTTGCAGGTCTGGTTATTCCCTACCTAGATCAAGCATTTTAGATTGATTCGAAGCACCAAATCGATGCCAACTTGTTGGCATGACACCCAGAAGTAAACTGGAACCAAGGGCAGAGAGAAGTCGTGGCCGAAATGTCACGAATTTGAAGAAATCCGAACCTGTAACTAGGGCAACAGTACACTAGTTGGTGAAGAAGACGACGAGTCGACCGAGTCGACTCGTCCAACACGCCCAAACCCACCGAACTGACTCACACACGTGTCGACGTATGAACTGGCCACTGCTTAATTGAAACTACACCGTTTTGGGTGTCAACTGATTTGTTTTAAAATCAAATTCTACCTGTTTGGTTACGGTGATAACAAATTGAAATTGATTTGGGGCTAAACCTGTATACGGATAAGGACCAATTTGGGATATGAGGGATATGTTATCCCGGTTCTCTGGGGGACCTGAACTGGCTGATTCAGTTGATAAAGGGACCGGTTTAGGGTTTTGAATTGAAAACCCAATGGTCCACTGTTTGAAATTAAAAAACTGAACCAGAACTTTTGTAAATTGGTTTTTGACCCCAACAGTTTTGGGGAATTACACAGTGGCCCAGATTTTGGAAAATTTCTTCATTTAAGCCCCTGAAGAATTAATTAAATAATAAAATAATTATTTAATTATTTTATTAAATAGGTAAAATTACGATTTTACCCCTAGATATTAAATATGTCAAATGGAGTCCAAATAAATTCAATAAATAGTGTATTTTCACTATTTCAAGCATTCTGGACTCAATGGTACAGTCCGATTTTGGAAATACAGTCCCGAAAAATACAGACCCGTAAGTGATAAATGACCGAACTGCCTCTGATGGTACCCAGACCCAAATAAAAATATCAGATAGCCTATTTTGACTATCTCGGGCATTTTGAACTCAACGGTGAGGTCCGTTTAATGAACTGAGGTCCCGAAAAATACAGACACGTAGGTGTAAATGACTGAATTGCCCTTAATGATACTCAGGGCCGATTAAACATAACAGACAGTCCAATTTCACTATGTTGGGCGCTCTGGACCCAATGGTGAGGTCCATTTTATGAATTGACGTGCCGAAAAATACGACACATGAAATTACCAAATTACCCCTGATACCGTACGAGACCTAAACAAAGTCTGATTGGGACGAAACTGATACCGGTAGGAGCCCAGACACTGGTGAGACTGTATACTTGATTAGATGACGAATCGGGGTCAGAATTACACAAAACGTAAATGACCAAAATACCCCTAAGCACTGTAAGTGCAAAGTAGAGGTCGAATAAAGGTCAAACTGATCTGATAAATTATCATAGGGATAATTATGAACACTGAAGGGCTAAATAAGACTCTAAGACAGTCAACGCGTAAAACGAGAAATGACCGATGTGTCCCGACGATCTAAAGCAGATACCAAATGAAGTCCAAGGGACTTACAAATTTATACATGAGATATATGAGACGTTCTGAGGACCATGATAGGGTCCGGGGCAAAAATGACAAAATTACCATTTTGCCTCTAAGACTAAATAAGTACCCAACTGATACCGATTAAAGTCTAAAAGACTTAAAACTTCATATATACGATATATGGGATATTCTGAGGACCATAATAGGGTCCGGGATAAGAATGGCAAAATTACCATTCTGCCCCTATGGTTAAAATGAGAACCTAACTGATACCGATTGGAGTCCAAAGGACGTAGAACTTTGTACTTAAGATATAAAGACTATTCCGAAGACCACGACAGGGTCCGGGACAAGAATGGTAAAATTACCATTTTGCCCCTAAGGTTGAATGAGTGCCTGACTGATAACAATTGAAGTCTAAATGACTTAGGATATAATCCTAATAACTGCTAAGCCTAATTAAAGAATGAAATAGCCTCGGGTGAGACCCAATGGAAGGGCGATAGGCTACTAGGCTATCTTAGGTAATCCGATAGATACCTAAAATGACGAATGAGACCTGAATGGATGAGTTCTGATCTGTCTGTGATTGATGATTATTATTCAGGATATACATGGAGATGCCTGACGTACCTGGAGGTTATCGGATTATTTATGCAAGGAAATAAGCGTAAAGTTTGTGAGTAACTCCTGACACTGTACTGTATTTTGATTCACTGTCTGTCCTTTGTGAGTAACTTCTGACACTATTTTGATACTGTCCCTTGATTTACTGATCTGTTTTGAATGCAATTATTTAAATGCATGTTTTCCGTACTATATCACTTATGACATGGTTTTAGTCTTTTTAAATAATTGACTATATTCCTGATCCCTGTGCTAGCATTCCGTACTGTTTTGCCCGTTTTGAACTGTTGAGATAAAATGGATATATTGAACCATTATTTCCGAAATGATTAAATAAACCATGTGATATAGGCAAAGAACAACATTTTTGTTGTATCGTACAGCTTTGTATAGTATACTGTCTGAATGCTATATTGTTTAAATGTATGTACTTAATGTACGCCTTTTGTACCACATTCCACGTGATGTGCTTGTGTCCTTCGAATTAGGAATTCCGTTCAGTTCGGTTATGTGCTGTCCGTTAATGATATGTCTGCCTCGATTGATATGTTTCGTCCGGTTCTGACATGTTCCGTCCGTTAATGATGTTAAGTCCGCCTTGATTGATATATAGTCCAGTTCCGTTGTGTACTGTCCGTTGATGATACGTCTGTTTTGATTGAAACATTGTTCAGTCCAGTTATGATTAGTTCCGACAGTGATGTGTCCCTGACTTTATTGTTATATTGTTTCTACCCAGTTCCGTTATGTTGTGTCCTGTTCATGATTTGCCTGTGTCTTGATTAGTGTATTGTTTCCGTTTAGTTTCGTTATAATTTTATCCGTTCGCGATATGCCTTTGCTTGACTGATGTATTGTTACCGTCCGATTCCGTTATATTCCGTCCGTTAATGTTATGTCTGCCTCGATTAATATGTTCCATCCGGTTCCGACATGTTCCGTCCGTTGATGATCTGTCTGTCTTGATTGATATATGGTCCAGTTCCGTTATGATTCGTTCCGTTAATGAAGAGTCTGTGTCTTGACCGATATATTAGCAATAGTTATTGTTCTGACCGATTGGTTATGTCATGTTTCGATTCGTTTGTATTGTTTGTTCGATTCTGTTTTATTGTACTAGACTGCTTATGAAATGGACTTATAAAAATAGTTATTTTTGAAATGACTAAATTACCCATGTGCCTTGGAAGAGCAAAACTGGTTTTGAGACCCATGATAGGGAATCTGTGTTACTCACTGGGCTTATTTAAGCTCACCCCATTATTCTGACATTTTTCAGGAATTACCTCCATTGGATTAGAAGGTACTATGACATGACGTGAATAGGCCATGTGGCATCGCAAGTAAGGATCTGACGGCACTGAATTGTAGAGACTGGTTTATTGTAGATTGAACCTGGTTATTCCGGTGAGTGGTATGTTTTGACTGACTTGACTGATATATACTAGATAGACATGGCTCATGGAACTAATGGTACTCTAGAGATATTAGATCTACTCTGTTGTTATATGCTTGATTTTAGATATGCTCTGAGATTAGAATTGTTGACTGACTGGATTTAGTCTTGCTCTGTGATGCATATTCTTATGATGGATAAGTGAGTTGCATTCCCGTGATACAAAGAAAAAGTTTTAAATTCCGCTGCATCTGACCCTACAGTTGGAGTGCAATTCGTCGGAAAGTTCAGAATTTGCCTTTGGTTGGTCGCGTCGCGACCGACTGGCAGTCACGTCCTCGACATCCGCGTAGGGTGGGGTTCGGGATGTGACAGCCCCTGCCTCAAAGGTGAGTCAAATGGACTCCAACTGAGTTAAGTAAATAGTAAATTTTTATTATCTCGAACCTTTCGGACTCAATGGTAAAGTCTAAATTAGTATTTGAGATACTTATGATAGAAAGGCATAAAATTTGATCAATAGAATTTATTTTGAAACGTAATCACTGATGTATAGGGAACTCGAAAGGCAAAGGTACACTCACGAATTTCTGATCTAGAATCACGATAGAAGTAAGTAAATTCCCTTTCTCTTCCATATGGTGTTTCCAAGCCAAGTTTATTCTCTTTACTGCCAAACTTGTACTCTTGAAAGTACCTCATGTTATTGCTATCCACAATGTGATATTGTTCTATCTTGTGGACATTGATTGACTGTTGTATCATTGTTATCACGTTGAACCATGCCTTGAAAGGCTTATTGTTATGCTTTCATTGAATATTCGATATTCCATTTTATACTTCTATGGAATCACGAATGATCATGATATGTTATGAATACCGGATTTGTGCTCAGTCACAATATCCATCCTTGAAAGTACCTCATGCTATTGCTATCCACAAATGTGATATTGTTCTATCTTGTGGACATTGATTAACTGTTGTATCATTGCTATTGTGTTGAACCATGCCTTGAAAGGCTTACTGCTATGTCTTTATTGAATATATGATATTCCATTTTATACTTCTATGGAATTATGAATAATCATAATATGTTATGAATACGAGATTTGTGCTCAGTCACAACATCCATCTGATGCTTTCTGATTGACTGGAGACCTAAGGATCAAGTACATGAATGGACAGGTGGTAGGAATGAATTCCTCGAAGGCTTTCCACCGGCAATTGACTGGCATGAACATTGGCATTTTCATTGCATTTCCATTGGCATTTCATTTACATTTGCATTGGCATTTTACCTGAGAACAGAGTAAATGCATCTCTTAAGAATTGATATGATTACGTTATTGAATGACACTATTCCTTATGACTTATCTTAAACTGAGAAGACACTCTTCATTGAATTGATTGTGATCGGTTTATTGTGGCAGTACTTCTTGTTGTTGTATTGTTGTTGAGAGATTCATGTTGATAGTGTATCTATTACTCCTAATTGAACTTTGTGACTTATTATTCATTGGCCTTCATGGCAACTGTTCTCATTGGCTATCACAGCATCTCCTTCCTTATGATTGGCTATCATAATCTTATTCATGGATTTGTATCTTATCGATACCAGTGTCGGAGATCTGTTTTTACTTGCTGAGCTCTCGTAGCTCATTCCACCCATTTACCCCCATTTCAGGTGATGACGCTGCAAGACCCCAGTAGGAGTCTGAGAGCATAGGAGGACATTTTGAGGAAACATATCAGTCTATGTTTTAGTTCTCCCATGTATTCACCACCCTCGGGTGCTGGTTACGTTTGGTTCTTATTTTGTTTATATAGAACCATATTGTGTATTGTAAAGACTTCAGCTAACATTGTGTATTGAAAGACTTCCGCTGATATACTATTACTGATAAGACTTCCGCTGTTATTGTTTTGAGGTTTTAGTACTTTGCATATTAGTACTATGATACAGGAATGGAAAGAGTAGGGACGGCCTTCGAGTCGGCCCCGCGACACGAGATCCGCATAGGGTGGGTTTCGGGTCGTGACAGTTATAAAGAGTATAAAAGTGAGTATATGTATAACTATAAATACATGTACCCAAGATAAAATATATTTATTATATAAATATCTATATGTGAGTGTATATGAGCCAAATATGTGTATGTATATATATATATATACACATGTACATGTATAAGTATGTATGTATAAATAATTAAAATATTATTTATATTATAAAAGTAGATTAACACAAAATATCTAGTGAACAGTGTAGTGAGTGTGTGTGTGTGTGTCGGTGAAGGTGTATGTGTGTCTCCATGTGTGTTGGTGTGTGACTATATATATACATATATTACAACTTGATGATAAAGTAAGAAATGGGGAAGAAAAAAATTAAATGGGAGAAAAGTAAAATTGATGAGATGTGAAGGCTAGTGTAGGGTTATGGAGTCAGATTGTAGAGAGAGAGAGAGAAGGGAGAGAGAGAGAGAGAGGTCGGTTCTCTCTTCTTTAAAAGAAACAAGCATGCAATTGCATGCTTGTTTTGTAAGAAAAGAACTAAGGAACTGAAGGAGAAGAAGAGGAGGAAAACCAGAAAGAGAAAGAGAGAAAACCGTAGCAAAAAAGGTGAGAAATGTTCAAAGTTATCATTTTCTCTCTCTAGAATTTTGAGCATGATAGGAACTGTTTTAAGTTTGATATGCACGTATGATGTTTAATATATGTCTAAAACATGATTAAGCATGAAATGGAGTCTTAAAAACCACCAAAAACACCAAACCCATGAAAACCGCCATTGATGGACCTTGCTAGAAGCAGGTATGAAATCATGTGAACAAAACCTTGTTTGGATTATTAGAACCTCAACTAGACTCCAAGAGTGTTTTAAAAACACTAAACCGCGATAAAAAATCACAAGAAATGTCCCCCATACGATGAGTTACAGGTTTAGGTTTCTACAACCAACCTTTTAAACTCGCGTCAAAACTGATATTTAAGAATGAAAAACTAAACCCCATAAAGAGGGGATCACAACAGAACAAGTCTCACGAGATTTAACTTAGAAATGAACATTTACGACCGAATTACAGTTCGGATTATCGAGCTTAAAACCGAAATAAAGAGTTCGTTTTGAACTCCCAAATGAATGCTAAGTTGGTTGTTTGTACCTTAGGAATGTTTTGGAATCAAAACAGTGAGAAATAACTGAGCAAAAAGTCACGAAATAGAAGGAAATGGGAAACTGTAATTAGGGTTTCAGTCGTGGTCGACGTGGGGAAGAAGAAGACGGGTCAACTCGGTTTTTAAATGGGACTGAGTCGACTCGGACGCGTGGCAGCCTCTGGGCTTGCCACCGAATAAATGAAACGACAGCGTTTCATAAGGTTTTAAAAATCTTTTAAAATGATAGGGATGACGTCAGCAACACGCACAAAACCGGATAAACCGGTTGGCCTACGAATGGACCGGACCGGTTCACTTAATACCCAACCAAACCCTTTGGTTTTCAAGTTTATTTAAAAATAAATAAACCAAACCTTTTCCTTATTACGGATTGACCCCAGGGTTTTTGAGAAACTCTACTATGGCCCAACTGAGGGAAATATTATGCAATTAAGCCCCTGAAAAATAATTAAATAATTAATTTAATTATTTAATAAATAAGTAAAATTACTATTTTACCCTTGGGTCATAAATAGAGCAAATGAAGTCCAAATTAAACATATAAATAGTGTATTCCAACTATTTTGGATATTCTGAAGCCAATGGTAGGGTCCGTTTTATGAGACGGGGCCCGAAAAAATAAGTACACGTAAAGGGATAAATGACCAAAATACCCCTTGTCCAAAATTGACAAGTTATTAGTGTAATCTTACTATCTCGGACCTTCTGAATCCAATGGTGAGGTCCACGACACAAGATGAGTTCCCGAACATAAAGACACGTAAGGGGGTAAAATGACCAAATTACCCCTAGTACCTCAAAAGCCAAATTAAAACCAAGGAAGGTCTAAATTGACTTTCTTTGACATCCCGGACTCAATAATGGAGTTCAAATTACGAAACGAAGTACGAAAAAATGTGACACGTAAAATGATAAAAGGACCATTTTTCCCTTTTACATGCAAAAGGCCAAATAAATTTTTAGGAAAGCCTAAACCGACTTTCTTCGACACTCCGGACTCAATGATAGGGTCTATTCGGCCAAAAGAAATGTCTAAAATAAAAAGACATAAAATTTGATGAATAGCATCTCTCAGATGACTATGAATTAAAGTAATGCCAAAGTACTAATCTACGGCATATACGAGGACATAAATTATGAAAAGACACGACAACACATCAACCTTAGAATGAAATTTCTAACTCATAAATTGATCTTAGGTGATAATTATGGATGCACCACCACCAAAGTTCGCGATCATGAACAAGGCCCAAAGGGCTAAGGACCCAAAACAACAAGCTTTTATGCAAGAACTGCTACGGCAGCAGAGAGTGATTGCCAGGTTCATCAAGATAGCCAAGGCAACGGAGGTCGTCTCGGTAAGCCCATTTATTCATAAATCACCCACCAAGGCAATGGTGGCCGAGGCCCAGAAAAAGAAAGAGGAAAAAAAGAAAAGGGAAGAGGAAAGAGAGAACACCGAGACCTTAGCTGAAATGCGTCGCAGGTAATATTATTATCATTAAGTACATAAGTTGCTAGATCTATAATACAACTATAAGTCGGACCAGTATAAGAATTTAGGCTTTTCACAGTCTAGAATTGGTAAGTTATGAAGTTGATTAAGCACATATGGAATTTATGGAATCTTCATAAATCTTGATAGGCTAAGGAAGGAGAAGGGTAAAGGGAAGGCGCCTTTATAGAGCCAACCTAGACATATGAGGTGAGTAACCCTGTATTTGAAGTGGAGATTTAACTCCATGGATTTAAAAAGGTTTTAAATGCAAAGATATGAAATGTTTGAAATTCCGAATTCAGTATTTACATGATTCAGTTTTTAATTGTTCTGTTTTATAACTCTATTGTGACATGCTCAGTGATTGGTTTTTCCTTCAACAGTTTTTCCTTCAAATATATTTCTGCATGTCTAGTTAAAATGCAATTATTGTTAAATATCCTGAATTTTCTTATTTCAAATATACGAAGATTTTATGAAGTTATGAAAAGTATCTATGAGAAAAGTCACATGATAAATGTTTTATAAGATAATGGTGCATAAGCACACAGGCAGCACTTTGGGTTTCTTCGGATCTCATTGACCTGTCAAAAATCACATAGTCAGTATTTTAGGTTTCCTCGGAATTCATTGACCTGTCATGTGAACTACCTAGTCAGTATTTTGGATTTCATTGGAACTTATTGACCTGTCATGTGAACCACACAGTCAGTATTTTGGGTTCTCATCGTAACTCATTGGCCTGTCATGTGAAATGCCCGGTAGCAGGATCTAATCCCCCAGGCAAATGAGATATCTCCATTTATAAGTAATATCGGAGTCCGGTTCGAAACGGATTCCACTAATGGAAGTGATAAGATGACAAATGATTTGAAAATGGAAGCAGGTTTTACCCTCATTTTCAATATGCATATGTTTTGAGTTTTATATACTCTATTTAAGAAATACATGATATGTTATATGTTTTAAAGTTGAAGTTCATATGTATAAGTTTAGCTTGAATACTTTAAATGTTTCAAAGCTACATGTTTTAAGGAATGCATATATTCTGTATTCAAAGTATACGAACAATTGGCGGTGATTATTTTACAAACTCTTATGTACTAAAAACCACTGCTAATTGAAAACCCCATGACGAATACTGGAATTGCTCACAAGCTTAGATTAGCTTACCCGGACTTTGTTCGGACCCCCCCTTTCAGGTGATTCACAGCAGACAGGGTCTTGAGGACGATGGCGATGAGTCTAGCTGTTTTTGGGAAGATATGTTTAAAAAGTTTCTTTTGAGGAACCCATGAACTCTAGTAGTACATTTTGTATTAGTAGACAATGTAAGAATATGTAATAAGCCCTCAGGGCAACCGAACATGTATTTGTATTAATGTTATAAGTCTTTAAGATTTAGTTATACTCTGAATGTGTAACCATGTATGTTTTGTATGGAGCGGCAGTACTGGACGGATGTGCGTAATTTAAAAATAAGAAAAGAAAAGAAAAAGTTTTTCACGCTTCCGCAAAACGCATGTCGCACATCTATTCGATACCGTTGCCTATGTGAGCCTTCGCCCAAGGGTCCCCGGACCTGAGGGTGGCGGTCGCGATGCGAGATCCGCATAGGGTGGGTTTCGGGTCATGACAACCGACCCTTCTCACTCTACTCTCTCACTACACGTTTGAACCCTACTCCTAGCTCTCATCATTCTTTTCTTACATGATTTTAATGCTACCTTATCTCATCTCAGCTTCTCTTAATGATTCTTGGATTTAAGCTTGATATTTTGCAAACTTTATACATATATATATATATAAACACACACTAACACACCATGTAACACACACACACACACTGCCGACACAGCACACACACACGATATGCACACACATACAGTCTCACACATACCAAAGATCTGATATTTTTAGTTTTTATTAATATATATATATATATATTAATATATACCTACTCGCATATACATGTGTATATATATAAATATACATACTTTTGTACATATACATATACCCCCACTTGTACTCTTATGAAATTAATATTTCATGTCACATCATTATATATTTTTTATTAAAATGTAACTTAATGTATAACATAAATTAATTTATTTAACTAACTTACGTCTTGTAGTATAATTATACACTTTGTGTCTAGTAACTCGTGTCTTAACCGGGTTACTTTTTGTTCGGGTTATTACAGATAAGGAGCAAATTGGGGCGGAACGTAATCGGATAGACGCGTTCATCTGAACGCACACAAAAAAGGGATGGTCAGATTGTCGATGAGGCATCCAGTGATGTGATTGTATGTGTAATAAATGTTATTTCTTATCATATTCATTACTTTTTCTGTTTGCTAACTCAAAATGTTTTTTTTCCAATCACAGTTTAAAGAACAACTTTGTCAATATCCTAAGTCTTCGCAAACAACTAAAGTTCGTAAAAAAGTTTTTTTTTGATGTTATAGGAGCTGATGGTCATAGACGTGTCAGAACCTTTGGCCTCGGGCCTTCCCTAACCATTGTGTTTGGACCTCATTCACAACATGAAGTAGAAAGGAAAGCATCCGAGGTGCAGATGGCACAGAAAATGGAATGTTTGGAAAAGAACAATGAGAAAGTTTTGACTAAAATGGAATTTTGGAAAGATAAATGTATGTCCCTACAAACTACGATGTCTGATTTGGAATCTTGGAAAAATATGATGCAAGCACACATGGAGAAAACAGGATTTCCAAATAATTCACCACCTACTGTGGCACTAATACCCTCAAGCACTGCACAGGTTAGCACATTGAACATTTCATATTACTAGTATAAAGCCAAGTACAATTTATACATTCCGATGTTGTATTAATAGTAGAAACTAGTTACTACATTTATACATTCCGATGTTGTCATCATCATCATTTGTTTCCAATTAAATTCACCCCCCTTTATTGATGCACAAACACCTCAACTTGAGAAAACATAGTACCTAACTACTTGGGTCTGCCCACACAAATTGATGTGGATGACAATATGTTGAATTTTATCGTCATGTATATTGGTGAGCTTGTGTTGTACGTTGTCTCTGGACATATAGAATTTAGAATGGTGTCCACATTGATTGGAATCTTATCCTCTTACTTTGGACTAGATTTTGTTATATTTGGTAATAGACCCTTTTATGAGACTAATATAATGGATAAAAATTATGTGTTTGGACTTTGGATTATAGATACTTATCAAGAAAAACAGGTGTTTGGACTATGGATTTAATTTTTGAAAGATGTGATCAAACTTTTATGATTAGCAAGACATACTTTAAGGTTGAGTTGATGATGTTAGTCTCTCCAATTAGGTTTTAGGCCTTCAAAAGTCAGTTTTCAGAAGTTGGTTTACAATAATTATTAGTGCTAATTAATTTATGTTAGATGTTGTTCATATTGTTATTCTAATTACTTTACTTGCTTAATAAATTAGTAGTTGAATGAAAGTCAATAACATATACACTTACTTCAATACTCAAAAGTCAGTAACATAATATAGTCACTAATTTGAATGTAAATTAAAATGATGTTTTATTTGTTCCTCATTTTTTTTTTAAATATATTCTTATAATATTTGTTTTGTGATTGGAAAAATATAGGTTCCAGAAACATCAAGTGCCTATTGTGCACATCAACCAACAGATTCAAGTCAAGAGCATCGCATATAATCCCTATCACCATTGTCTCAAACCTCACCCCCGAAGCATAATGTTATGCAAACACCTAAACATGTAAGTGACGTTGTATGTTATTTAATTATAACCTATCTCATCATTCAATTCAGCCACCAACCACCATCTTTCTCTCTTTCTCCCTCTCAAACACACATTTGCTTTTGTTTGTTTTCTTAATTAATTTACATATTCTATATTGTACTTCAATCTAGGAGCATCTCAATTAGAAAACAAGGAAGTAGTATACCCATAACAACTTAAAGGTAATTGTTGGAATGAAAGTGGATCTTCTTAGTTTCCAAATACCAAAGGAACTTGTTGGAAAATGATACATTATTAGTTTTAATCCATCCAAATTAGTTGGAGGGATTCCACTTGGAGAAAGAATGTGTGAAATATTTGTTGAAGAGTCTTAAAAGTATAGGTATCGATTACTAAGACCCATTGGTACTGAAATTCTTACTATTTGAGATGCTCTTGGAGAAAGCATTGCTTGGCCAATTTATGATGTCATGTATCTTAAATCATAGTACTTTTTTTTTACAATATAATGTATAACTTATGATGTATTGCATCTTACATTTATTTTATTTTTTTTATGATTTTTTCCCTTTTTTTTATAAGTTGCGAGAACACAAGAAGATTGAAGTTTCATTTTCTCATCTCAAGTGGTCTTTTAGGATATTTTGATTTGAGTTATGTTTTTGTGATAAATGAGAGATGTAGGATATTTTTGAACTATTTTGTATGGTTTTAATGATGTATGCAATGTGAACCTTAATTAGCCACCTATTTGATCACAGGACATGACAATTTTGTCTTTGAATTTTAACATTGAAAATATGGATAAATTTTTAGTTTGTAGTTTCGTACATATTTGAATTGAATTGAAATTGTATTTATTTGAAATACAGGATATTTGTAAAAAATCAATGGAAAAAAACATTTTTTTTAAAAAAAATATGACTACTATTAGCGGCACTTTCGAAAGCATCTCTAATCCTTAAAAATCATTAATTGAATTATTACCGGTAGTTTTTTAAAAAGTGGCACAATATGAACATGGCTTATAGTGGCGCATAGAAAAATGCCACCATTGTTTACATTGTTTTACGACATTTCATAAGTACCTGCAATAAGATCAACAATAGTGGTAGTTATGATCAAACGCCAAAAACTTTTTCAAAAAATTGACAATTATTTACGGCACTTATAACCGCCGTTAATTTGCCGCACACTATTGGCGGCGCTAGCCTGAAGTGCCACGAAAAAAAAATGGCGCAAGCAAAGATGGTTATTCCTACAACTGCAACTAAAGTGCCAAGTTGTTTTAGTGGCATTTTTAAAGGCTTTTAGCGGCACTTTTCATATGCAGCCAAAAGTCTTTTTTTTTTTTTTGTAGTGATATTTAGTTTATTTTCTATTCAAAGCAAATATGACACTACCTAAAGGTCATGTACTAGGTTATAAAATAAATTTGAACTTGCAAGATGATATACCATAAAGTGATAAACCAATCCCCATACGACACGTGTACACACAAAACAGACAGAGCCCGTCTATCCAGAGCAAGCTCACCCATATGGGATCCAGAGCTCCTTAGCTTGGAACCCTGTGCAACCCTCAAGCTTATCTCCAACCCAGAAGGTACCGAGCACTTGCACAAGTGACTCCTAAACTGATTTCTGCCTCAAATACCCTACTGAGCTGAAGATAAGGAAATAATGTGAGACAACGAAACTGCCATTCTTGGATAGCTTTCACTTCCTATGGAGCGCAATGTTCTACGTGGTAACTGCCATTCTTTGATGACAATCAAATCCTTATTTTCCCGAGGTTGAATCCTAATCAACTTAGGAGAATCTGTATCCTATAAATTGGACCCTAAGGTACGCAATTTAGATTACAGTCATTTAATTACTTTTAATTACAATCTTTCTTTATAATTTTATTGACTTCATCATCTGAGTGGCTACCGCCGGAGCTAACCTGGTGGCCCTCTGATTTCTTTCTTTAAGTGTTCAACAGGCGACAGAGAGCGGGGCCTCTATCGATTAGAAAGTGCAGCATCAATTTGGCGCCGTCTGTGGGAAACAAAAAATTGTTTCTCGCTAAAATTATTTTCTTTGCAAATGAACTCATTGTCTTTCTCACTGAAAGACCATGGCTCCTAATCTTCATCCATGGAAGAACCTTCAAAACCAGTAACTCACCGGAAGAGGAAGGGGACAAGCATCTGATCCCAAGCAGTAGCAACTCGATTGAGTCCAGATGCAGGAGCAACTCCTTTCCATCTCCAACACTCTGGCGTTGCTTACCCAAGGCTCCTAAGGCAACCCCGCTCATTCTTCTACAAGTGCGGCTTACGCGGGGGCACAACTTCTTGCCGTCACTACGGGCAGGGACCCCATGCAGAGACTCCCAGCGAGCAACCAGTGCACCCCTAAGGCACCACTCACGTGGGAGGAGACCCCCTGCCATCCACAGCCATAGGCAGGGGGGATGCCAGCCTTTAATCCGACCGTTCACTACCAAAGTGGGACTAAGGTTCCGACTCTAACAGCTTCAGGGGCCAACCCAACACCGCCGGAGTTTCAACCTCAAGCGCCATTGATTCCCCCACTTTAGGAAAGCCAGCATCCTCACCCAACTGCAAGGCAGAATCATCCCATCCATATAGGCACTGAGGCTGCGAGGCAAGGCCAGCAACAACCGGTATAGCCGAGGGCCCCACAAAGGGCTGAGGAAGTAGCAGATTCCATGGACCATACTACTGTTACCAAAGGTGCTGATCTCCCCCCAGAGTAGGATGATCTATCTAGGTTGCTCGGAAGATTTCGCACGTCATTCACTCTTGCTATAATGGTGGAAGAATGGCCAAAGAAATTTATTGTCCCAAAATTCACCCTTTACGATAAGACTGGGGACCCAGGGGACCATCTTTCTCACTATCAGCATACCATGGCACTACATGTAACCACGGATGCCTTCATGTGTCGTACCTTTGTGACCAGCCTCAAGGGCACTGCTCTGAAGTGGTTCCACCACCTCCCTTAGAATTCAGTCATCAATTTTTATGAACTCAACAGACGTTTCCTTGACCGATTCATGACCAGCAGGAGGTTGAAGAGAGGACCAGAGTTCTTGCTAAACATTAAGCAATCCAAAGGAGATTCACTCCGAGATTACATCATGCGCTTCAATACTGAACTCACAGAGATCACGGATTGCAGTCCAAGCTTCCTGGTTGCTGCCCTGACCTCTGGCTTAATGCTGGGGGTTTTCATGATTCTTTAATAAAGAGCCCTCCCGCTAACATGGCAGCACTCATGGAGCGAGCCAGAAAGTATATAAATTTGGAGGAGGCAAGGACCTCTTCTCAGAAGATAAAAGAACAACCCTAGAAGGATGATCAAAAGAAAGACCCCAACGTAACCAAAAAGAGGATCAGAAGTCCTGACAAAAAGACAGCATCCAAAACACCTGGAAACACTAGTACTAGAAGGGGCAGTGACTACACTCCTCTGAATGCCTCCTTAACTCACGTACTTCGGCAGGTCTAAACACATGAAAATCTGAAGTGGCCTGAGCCACTAAAGAGCAATCCCAATACCGGAGACCAGAATAAGTACTGCGATTTTCATAAAGACCATCATACTACCAATAAATGCAGAGCTCTCAAACAGGAAATCGAACAGCTCATCAAAAGAGGACGACTACGGGAGTTCGTCAGACAGGATGGGAGGCAGAACCCTCGTAATGATAGGTCATAACAAAGGAGACAAGAATTGAGGCTTGACTAGAGGGATGGACGGAATGAGCCACAACAACAGAACAATCAGGTCATCTTTGTGCTCTACGCTGATAGCCTAGTCACGAGGATGTCCAACCGAGCAAGAAAATGTTACTCTCAAGAGGCCAGAACTACACCTAGCATCCTCCAAATCTTAGCTGTTGAGAAAAGGCTGAAGCAAGTTCCTGAGATCCAGTTCTCGGACTAAGATCTTGTAGGGGTGCATTGTCCCTACAGTGACACGCTCGTTATCTCACTCAAAATTTCCAAATTTGAGATCAGAAGGGTTTTAGTAGATGTAGGGAGCTCTGCCAACGTGCTATTCTACGAGCCTCTCAAGCACATGAAGCTAAACTCCAATAATGTTAAACCTACCGCCATGGTAATGGCAGGATTTGACGGGAACCTCAGCTCCCCGTTAGGGAGAATTGACCTTTCCCACAACAGCTGGAGAAGGGGACAGTCAAAGGACCATAATCTCAAGATACCTGGTTCTGGATTCCAAGTCCCCTTATAACATCATCATTGGAAGGCCTTGGCTTTGCAAATGGGAGCGATCACCTTCGACCCTCCACCAATGCCTGAAGTATGTGCACAACATTATGGTCTACTATATCATAGGGTGCCAGCCAACTGCCCGAGAGTGCCACACTCTGGCGCTAAGAGAAAAGGCTCCCAAATAGCAATCATAGCATTCTCATGAAGGTAAAAGCCCAGATCTTTCCAACCTTCATGAGAACGAGGAGTGCCCTTCCAGAATTGATGAACCACCAAGCCCTAGAGGATGGGACAGCAAAGCTAAGCCAATGGAGGATCCTATTAAAGTGCTCGTCAGCCCTAAAGGAGGAGGACGATATTTACAGATCGGCTCAGACCTGTCACCTGCCGAACAAGAAGAGATGGTGGAATTCTTGAAGAGCAACCTTTCGATGTTTGCCTGGGAAACTTAAGATATGGAGGGGATAGATCCCAACCTTACCATCCACAAGCTAATAACCGACCCTGACCACCTTCTTGTAAGACAGAAAATGAGGACATTTGCTCCAAAGCGTCACTAGATCATTAGTGAAGAGGTGCAAAGGTTGTTGGACACTAAGATGATAAGGGGGTGCTCTATCCAGAATGGCTCACCCATATTGTCCTTGTCAAAAGGAAAAATGATAAATGGAGGGTCTGCGTCAACTACACAGACCTCAACAAAGCCTCTCCCAAATACAGCTTTCCTCTTCCAAGGATAGGCCAACTAGTCGACGCTACGATAGGGCACTTACTCATGAGCTTTAAGGACGCCTACTTTGGATACAACCAGATCCAGATGTACCTTCTAGACTAGAAAAAGACAGCTTTTATATCCGAACGAGGTCTCTACGGCTATATGGTAATGTCGTTTGGTCTAAAAAATGCTAGGGCAACATATCAACGTCTGGTAAACAAGATCGTCGGTCCTCTGATCAGCAATACAATGGAAGTCTACATAGATGATATGCTGGTCAAAAGCCTATGGAAGAGAAGGCACATCAAGCACCTAAGCCATACAATGGTCCTATAAATGTGAGAAAGCCTTTCACGAACTGAAGAAGTATCTGGCCTCCCCCAAACTCCTCTCAAAGCCAATCCAAGGGGAGAAACTCCTCATTGATCTTGCGGTCTCAAAGAATGTTATCAGTTCTGTACTGGTCAAGCAGGACAAACGAGTCCAGAAGCCCATATTCTACGTAAGCAAGGCACTTCTAGATATAGAGAAAAAAAAATCCAGAGATTGAGAAGCTGGCCTTTGCTCTGATAATCTTTGCCCGGAAGCTCCGACCCTACTTCCAGGCACATTCTATTGAAATCCCAACTGCCTATCCATTGAAGTCAGTACTACAAAAGCTTGAAGTCTCGAGGCGATTGGTTAAGTGGTCTATGGAGTTGGAAGAATTTGATATATCCTACGTTCCACAGACCTCCATTAAAGGGCAAGCATTGGCAGAATTTGTTGCGGAGTTCACTCCAGCACTGCATAATAAGGCATAGTTGAGTAAGAACTCCGCTCTATGGCAGCTCTATACCGATGGATCATCCACCGACCGAGGTTCAAGCGTTAGCTTGGTATTACAGTCCCTTGAAAGGTTTGTATCGAAAAAGCCAGTAAGCTTGGAGTTCAGAGCCTTCAACAATGAAGCCGAGTACGAAGCCCTTATCCTCAGAATGAAACTAGCGATGGAATACGAGGCCCAGAATCTTGAGGTTTTCTTTGATTCCCAACTGGTGGTAAGTCAAGTTCTGGGAAAGTTTGCTATCAAAGATGATAGAATGCTCTGGTCCTCAGAGCTGGTAAACTTACCAAAGCTCTCCTTCCTTGAATTTGTCATTCAAAAGATCGAGAGAAATCAGAACACCAGCGTTGACTCCTTGGCAAACATGGCCTTCCATCTCAAGCCAGAAGGAGATTCGACTCTGAAGATCTCTTACCAACCAAGGCCAAGCATTGAAGAGGTACAGTCTTCTCAGGTTTTTGAGAAGACCTAAAATTGGATGATTCCCATCCTCCGATATATAGAAGCAGGGCTGCTTCCAAAAGATAAAAACTTAGCCCAAATAATTCAAATCAGGGTAGCTCGATACCTAGTCCTTAATGGGAAGCTCTATTGAAGATCTTACTCTTAACCCCTGTTGCGGTGCCTGGCTCTAGAAGAATCTCAATATGTTCTGGCAGAAATACACGAAGGAATCTACGGCAACCACAATGGTGGCAAAACCATAGCCCATCAAGCTTTAACGCAGGGCTACTATTGGCCCAACATACTGAAGTAGGCCAAGGAGTACGTCCAGAAATGTGACAAATGCCAACGATTCGCTCCATACCAGCACCAGCCCCACTATAAGCTCATTCCTATTGCTAGCCCGTAGCCCTTTGCTCAATGGGGGATGGACATTATAGAGCCGCTGCCGAAGGCCACTCCAAACAGAAGATACCTCTTGGTTGCTATTGATTATTTCTCCAAGTGGGCAGAGGCCGAGTCCCCTAACATACATCACAGAAGTGGAAGTAAAGAGCTTCACATAGAAGAATATAGTCTGCAGGTTTGGCATACCGCGCGTCATCATTTCAAACAATGGTACCCATTTTTTCAATAAAATTTTCAAGAAATTCTACAAAGACTTGCGCATCAGTCATCACTTCGCTTTGCCAGGGCATCCCCAAGCCAACAGGCTAGCCGAGGTCACCAACTAAACAATTCTTAATGCTCTTAAGAAGAGGTTAAAAGAGGCCAAGGGAAGATGGGTAGAAGAGCTTCCTAGTGTGCTTTGGGCTTACAGAACTACAAAAAGAATACCAACTTCTGAGACCCCATTCTCACTTACCTATGGCTCAGAAGCAGTGATTCTTGTTGAAATTGGTATGCCCACCTTGAGGATGGAAGTTTTAGACCAAGGGGCCAATGACTAGTAGCTTGTAGAAAACCTGGACCTATTTGAAGAAAAGTGGGATCAGGCTAGAATTAAGATGGAGGCATATCAATACAAGATGGCCAATAGCTCCTGATGAGTGCGCGAAAGTGCACTCTAAATACCCTATCATTTAATTAAAATGCTAGAAAGTGAATAGAAATGTTGGGATATAGTTTACATTATTTAATTTAATTTCTATTTACAGTGAGATGTATTTGAGTATTATTTAATATTTTAAATCTCAAATAAATGCATTAAATAGTCATTGAGAATTTTACTCTTGAACAGTTGCAAAAATTTATTATTTGTGAAATTGCAGGCAGAATGGCTGAAGAAAAATGAAGATTAAAAAAGAGCCAAATTAAGTGGGGCAGGCGTTGAAGCAAACCAAAATAAGAAGAAGTTGAGTTGGGGGCCCAGGCTTGGACACTGACTAAGGACATAGAAAGGAAAGCCAATGCGCATGGGCATGTGGCTGGCATGTTGCGGCTGAATTGGGAAGCTGTGGGCCAGGGGCTTGTTGTGTGCTGAATGGCGTGAGTAGAAACGACTGGTGCAGTTGGTGAGTGGGCCCAAGCGCGCTAGCAGGGGCGCCCAGGCGTGAGGCACGGCTGAAATTAAGAAGTCAATAGAGGGGGCATGCATTAGGTGGGCCAGGGCCTAATTGCTGGCTTGGGACAAGCGGTAGGCGCGCAAGAATTAAATAAAGAAGTTGTGGTGCGCGGCTGATTTGGAGAATGGGCTGATGACGTGGGGCCTAGGGGCGCTGCTTTAACTTGAGTTGGGGCGTAATGGCTGAGCGGAAGCCCATTATTCATGCGCCTAGGGCTGTGCGCGTGAAGGAGAGTTTTTGGGGACGGCTGAGATATATAAGAAAACAAAAATAGAAAACAGAAGGCGGCTGCGGTAGAAACAGAATAGTGAATAGAGAGAGAGATTGTGTCGCGCGCAGCAGTTCTGGCGTAGAGAAGAAGCCGCAGCTACTCCATGGCTCGATTGTTCTCCGTGAAATTTATGTTATCCGTCCTGTACATGGGTAACTAAATTTTCAAGTGGGATTATGGATGAACTTGCACCATAGATGGTTATTTTAATTTATTTTTGATTCCTATACGTAGTTTTTATTTATTAAATTATTTGATGATCATTCACAATTTATTGTTGGATTTTATTATCCGAATAATTAAAGGGTTCAGTCCGTTTATAGATTCAGTCATGCTTTTTCTATTGAATGGATTAATATTTTGATTATTTTTGGAACAATTAATTATTTATATTGATTCAGTTCTCTGCTGCAATATTGCTCGTTAGGTATATTGTCGTCGTTGGGTTTTTTCAATGTGGATAATAATTTGTGTAATTTAAAAGTATTGAATGATTTTTCAAAGGGTTATTTTCAGTCTAATTTTGGTTCATAATTTTATATCTTCCGATTGAGATTTTTGGAATTTAATTTCTCAATTGAGTTATCAGTGAATTAAAAATAATTAAAATACCATAAATGTGCAAGGGATTCCCGAAGCTCCACTGTTTGTTAAATTTGAGTATTTTTTCCATTAATCAAATTGTTTAATTTTTAGTTTGCATTCAAAAATCATTGCTTATATTTTTATTTTCTCGTGAATCATTTAATATTTTTTCTTTAGTTTCAGAAATTCTGTTTATTATTCTTTTAATCTTGTCTCCCTGTGGAACCGACACCCCAAAGCTACACTACAACTACCGCTTTATTCTTTGGGCATAATCACATTTTGGCGCCGTTGTAGGAGAGACGGTAGAAGAATCAGTAGATAGTTTTTCTTTTCAGCAGTTTGTAAAGGCGGTAACTTCGTTCCCTTCTTTTTACTTGCTGCATTATTTTTTATTTTATTTTATTTCTAGTTATTTATTTATTCATTTTCTTTTTTTATTTATTTTATTTTATTTCTTTTTATTTATTTATTTTATTATTGTCATCTTGCATGCACAATAGGTATGGGAACGCATTAGGTCGATTTGCTTATAAGCCTGTGTTAGAGTCAGATTTAAAGTCTAATTTTTCATGTTTTTCTAATTCTTTGTTTGATAATTCTTCCAATTCTGAAAATACGAGTGAATACGAGGATCAACCCACTAGGACCCTTCAGGATTACCTTCACCCTACACGCACAGCTACACCATCATGCATCATGTTTCCACCCAATGCTCGTCCAATTGATGTTAAAACAGGGGTGATACAATTACTCCCTACATTTTATGGTTTGGAAAATGAGAATCCATATGTGCATATTAGGGAGTTTGAAGAGATAGTTGCGACTTTTCATAGTCAGAATGCAACACAAGACATTGTGAGACTTAAGTTCTTTCCTTTCTCTTTGAAGGATTGAGCTAAGAGTTGGCTATACTTACTGAGACCACGGTCAATTGGATTGTGGAATGAGATGACCCAGATTTTCTTTACTAAATACTTTCCCCAACACAAGACTAATGTTTTAAAAAGACAGATTTCTACCTTTGTACAAAAGGATAGTGAGACTTTGTATCAGTCTTGGGAGAGATTTAAGGAGTTATTGAGTATATGCCCGCACCATGGGTATGAGAGTTGGCGTGTGGTGAGCTATTTCTATGAGGGACTTACACCTAGAGAGCGCTAATTTGTAGAGATGATGTGTAATGGTGAGTTCTTACAAAAAGATCCTGATGAGGCCATAGAGTATCTTAATGAGCTTGCTGAAAAATCTCACACTTGGACAGGACCTAGTGCTACTGAGAGCACAAATAGGTCACGACCTATAGGGAACCAAAATAGTGGGGGAATTTACCATCTTAGGGAGGAGGATAACTTGAAAGCGAAGCTTGAGACACTCACTAGGGAGTTAGAGATGCTAAAGGTTAGAAACGTAAAGGCAACACACTTGGCTAATCATGTAGAGCCTTTTAGACCATGTTCAGTATGTGGCGGGGTAGATCACCTTGCCCAAGAATGTCCCACATCAGCTGAGATGAGAGGGATGTATGAGGACTAATGTAATACCTTAGGTATGTACAAGAAGCCTTTCACACCCTACTCTGAGACTTACAATCCAGGGTGGCGCAATCACCCCAATTTTAGCTGGAAGTCTAAAAACCAGCCACCTGTACCATCAGCTGCACAGCCTCCTAGATCATACCCTGCACCATATCATGCACCATATCATGCATCTTCATCTTCTAGGAATTCTTTAGAAGACACTTTGCAGGCATTTATTGAAGCACAGGGTAAGACTAACCAAAAATTTGAATTTTTGATCACGCAGGTTGTTGAAGAGAACAAGGAGATAAAGAGCCAAGTGTCTAAATTGGTGAGCTCTTTGAGTGTGAATGAGTGAGGCAGATTCCCTTCCCAAGCTCAGTCCACGCCCCAAGGTCAACACATGGCACAAGAGAATCTGAAGGATGCAAACGCCATTGTGACTCAAAATGGTAAGTCCTTACACATCCCAACAATGGACAAATCAGAGGATGTGAAAAAGGAGCAAGATAATAGCAATGCTGAGCTGCCCAAGGAACCAGAGGTGACGAATAGCTATGTTAAGGTACCATTCCCTCAGGCTTTAAAATCAACCAAGCGCACTTTGGATCCTAATAATGAAATCCTCGAAAATCTCAGGCAGATAAAAATCAGTCTTCCTCTTTTGCATGTGATTAAACAAGTTCCTACTTATGCAAAAGTTCTTAAAGATTTATGTACAGTTAAGAGGAAGCACCATGTGAAGAAGACAACATTTTTAACAGAGCAAGTTAGTGCTCTGATTGAGCAAGGATTCCTGTAACACCCCGACTTTGCATAATTAATAATTAGTTATTAATTATTAATTAATACCGGCTTATAGAATGATCTAGGGAATTAATCATAATCCCGGCGGTCATGATAGACCGATAAAATAATTAAATATGTTTGGAGGAAAAGGGTAAAATACCCGAATCCAAATTACTGATTAATTCGGTGAAATAACGCCGTTTTAATACTAACGGAACCCGAATTACCTAACCCGGGAAATCCTGAATGATTAATAAATGACACGGAACCTCTGACACTGAAGATAACGGAAATAAGAACTGGCCGGAAGAAACCGCGTTGAAAAATAAGCTACGGAATGAAAGTTAGGTAGGAAACAGTAAAACTGAATTACTGCGCAACCAAACGTGGCCTTAACCGAAAATATGGGAAAAATGGCCAAATGGGAGGCCAAGGGAATTGAACCCTTGACCTTTGAGTGAAAAGAAACCTCATCCAAAAAATGACCAACTGGGCTACTACTGTCTTTGTGTACAAATATACAATGAAAGGTATATAACCCAGAATTCTGGTGGGGCCACCTCCCAAACTGACCAATGAGGTTACATGCAAAACCTCCATCATGACCTAAACCCCTACACTTCAGCCTCATCATCACATCTCAAGTGTCTACAATTAGACCTAGACCCTACATGTATGATTATGTATGTGTATAAGTGTGCACTAATATACACATGAGCTTGGAGATCTCTATAACACCAAGTGTGCGAGCTGAATATTCAAAAATCAGAAAACTGTGTGAGAACTGATCTGTTAAGAGAGAGAAACCATGTGAGATCAAGTGAGCTTATGTGTGAGAAACCATTGTGAGAAAGCTGTGTATGTCCATGGTCTATACATGATGGTGTTCTATAAAGATGTACTAAGAGGAAGGAACTGAGGACCGAGGTGCCAAGGTCTGAACTGAGCCATGGATGAGCAAGGAAGGCTAACTGCTTGAGAGGTAAACACCAAATTTTTCTGAAATTTTTCCCTCAAGCATGCCTACTGTTTTCAGTTGTTTTGATCTATATAACTGAGTATATAGACGACTGTGAGGCCTAAGAACCGTAGCGAACTAACTGAGAGGTTCAGATAGGCCTAGAAACCTACGAACCGTAGGAACCGCCATTGATGACCACCTCCAAAACTGGGTCTGATTTGACCCAAGCTAAACTGAATTTGGTTGGTCAAGACCTAATCTAGAGGTCACAAGGATCCCAAATACACCAACCCGCGACCCAAAATCGCATGGTAAGGCCCTCGAATCTGAAATTATTCCTTTCGGCCAAGAAACCCAAAATCTAAAACGAACACCTAAACTGAAATTTGTAAATGGGGAATTTAAGCCCCTGTTCTAAGGGTCACAAAGAACCAAACCGTGTGTGATTTGGTTGAGGAACAAGGCCACACGGCCGAACTGAAATTCTGCGCAATAATCGGTTCTACCGAGCTTAATCTTTGGATTCGAGGCACCAAATCGATGCAAAGTTGTTGGAATCACTCCTAGGGACAAATTGGAACCAAAAACAGTCAGAAACCGTGCTTGGAATGGCACGAAATAGAGAAAAACTGGGGCTGGTATTAGGGCAACAGCGCCCTGCGCGTTGGAGAAGATGGAGTTGACTCGCTAACTCGTTCGAGTTGGGCCGAGTCGACTCATACACGTGGCAACGCAAAATTGTGCCACCCCATTAATGAAACTACACCGTTTTGCGCTTACCTGATTTGTTTTAAATCAAATCCTGCCTGTTTGGTCCCTCGGATAAGAAATTAAAATCAGATTTTGGGCTAAACCTGTATACGGATAAGGAACGATTTGGGATAAGAGGGATATGTTATCCCGATTTTCTGAGGGTCACCAAACCGGATGGTTCACAGTGATTTGAACCGGTTCAGCCCACCGAACCCTAGAACCGTTTGGTTTGAACCCTAATTTAATGAAATTTACTTTTAACCCCCAAATGATTTCTGAAAATTACGGATCCACCCCTACTGTTTGACAGAATTGCACAGTGGCCCAGACTGTTGAAAATTTATTCATTTAAGCCCCTACTAAATTAATTAAATAATAAAATAATTATTTAATTATTTTATTAATTAGATAAAATTACGATTTTACCCCTAGACATTAATCATCTCAAACGGAGTCCAAATAAAGCAAATAAATAGTGTATTTTCACTATTTCAAGCATTCTGGACTCAATGGTATAGTTCGATTTTAGAAATACAGCACCGAAAAATACAGACCTGTAAGTGATAAATTACTGTACTGCCCCTAATGGCACCAGACCCAAATAAAAATAAAAGACAGTCTATTTTGACTGTGTCGGGCGTTCTGAACTCAACGGTGAGGTCCGTTTAACAAACCGAAGTCCCGAAAAATACAGACACATAAAGTGTAAATGACCGTACTGCCCCTAATAATTCCCAGGGTCAATTAAACATAACAGATAGTCCAACTTAATTATGTCGGACACTCTGGACCCAATGGTGAGGTCCATTTTATGAACTGACGTGCCGAAAAATATGACACGTGAAATTACCAAATTACCCCTGATACCGTACGAGACCTAAACAAAGTCCGATTGGGACGAAACTGATACCGGTAGGAGCCCAGACACTGGTGAGACTGTATACTTGGTTAGATGACGAATCGGGGTCAGAATTACACAAAACGTAAAATGACCAAAATACCCCTGAGCACTGTAAGTGCAAAGTAGAGGTCGAATAAAGGTCAAACTGATCTGATAAATTATCATAGGGATAAATAAGACTCTGAGACAGTCAACGCGTAAAACGAGAAATGACCGATGTGTCCCGACGATCTAAAACAGATACCAAATGAAGTCCAAGGGACTTACAAATTTATACATGAGATATATGGGACGTTCTGAGGACCTCGATAGGGTCCGGGACAACAATGGTGAAATTACCATTTTGCCCCTACGGTTAAAATAAGAACCTGACTGATACTGATTGGAGTCCAAAGGACCTAGAACTTTATATTTAAGATATAAAGACTATTCTGAAGACCACGACAGGGTCTGGGGCGAGAATGACAAAATTACCATTTTGCCCCTAAGGCTAAATAAGCACCTAACTAATACCGATTTAAGCCTAAAAGACTTAGAACTTAATACATAAGATATGTAGACTATTCTGAGGACCATGACAAAGTCCGGGGCAAGAATGGAAAAATTATCATTTTGCCCCTAAGGCTGAAGAAGTAACTGATTGATAACGATTGAAGTCCAAATGACTTAAATCATAATCCTGATGACTGCTAAGCCTAATTAAAGAATAAAATAGCCCGGGTGAAACCCGATGAGAGGGCGATAGGCTACTAGGCTATCTTAGGTAAACCGATAGATAGCTAAGATGACAAATGAGACCTGAATGGATGAGTTCTGATATGTATATGATTGATGATTATTGTTCAGGATATACATGGAGATGCCTGACGTATCTGGAGGTTATCGGATTGTTTGCGCAAGGAGATAACCGTAACTAGTTTGTGAGTAACCTGGAACTTCTGACTTGGTGTATAAGTACACCGTCTAGTTACTGTATTTTGATTTACTGTACTGTTTTGTATACTGTACTGTCTGAATGCATACTTTTTTATACTGCATTACACGTAACATGATTTTGTACTATCCTGCTCTCCTGTTCAGTTCGGGTCTGTCTTGTTCTGTTGTATGGTCTGTCCTGGTTTTATTCTGTACTGTTGCGTCTTGCGAGTAAACCTGACTCCTGAATTGGTGTATAAGTTCTGTCTAGATACTGTATTTTGAAGCACTATACTGTTTTGAACGTTATACTATTTTTTTTTTTTTTTAAAAAAAAGCATATATTTAAAGTAGCATATGCCTTGTCCTGATTGATATTGTACCAGTTTGTTCCGCCCTGTTCAATTTCGATATGTCTTGTTCTGATAGATGTATTGTTTCGTTTTGTTCCGACATGTTCAGTTTCGATATGTCTTGATCTGATTGATGTATTGTTTCGTTTTGTTTCGTCCTGTTCAATTCTGATATGTCTTGTTCTGATAGATGTATTGTTCCGTTTTGTTCCGACATGTTCAGTTTTGATATGTCTTGATCTGATTGATGTATTGTTTCGTTTTGTTCCGTCATGTTCAGTTCCGATATGACTTGTCCTGATTGATATTGTTTCGTTTGTTTCCGTCATATTCAGTTCCGATATGACTTGTCCTGATTGATATTGTTTCATTTTGTTCCGTCATGTTCAGTTCCGATATGACTTGTCCTGATTGATATTGTTTCATTTTGTTCCGTCATGTTCAGTTCCGATATGACTTGTCCTGATTGATATTGTTTCATTTTGTTCCGTCATGTTCAGTTCCGATATGACTTGTCCTGATTGATATTGTGTCGTTTTGTTCCGTCATGTTCAGTTCCGATATGACTTGTCCTGATTGATATTGTTTCGTTTTGTTCCGTCATGTTCAGTTCCGATATGACTTGACCTGATTGATATTGTACCGTTTTGATCCGCCATGTTCAGTTTCGATATGTCTTGTTCTGATTGATGTATTGCTCTGTTTTGTCCCGTTATGATCCGTCCTGTTATGCCTCTGTCCTTGATTATGCCTGTGACTTGAATTGGTGTTTTGTTCCGTCTAATCCCGTTATGTACCGTCCATTAATAATCTGTCTGTCTTGATTGATATATGGTCCAGTTCCGTTATGATCTGTCCGAATTCTTGACTTGGTATATAAGTTACTGCATAGATACTGTATTTTGATGCACTGTACGGTTTTAAAAGTTAAACTGTCTGAATGCATGTTTTTAAATGCAAACTTTTATACTGCATTGTACGCGGCATGATTTTGTCCCGTCCTACTATTATTTTGTTCGGTCTGTCTTGTTTCCATTTTATGGTCTATCTGATTTTGTTCTGCTATGATGTGTCTAACTCTGGGTACCATTCTGATTATGAGCGGTCTGGCATAAGTAGGCTTGATTACGCGCCTAACTGATATATTATTGTTATGCCCTGTTATGATCCGCCCAGTACTGATCTGTTCTGATATTTGAATTAATTGCCTATACTCTCATTGATATTGGCATCATGCATTGTTCCGTTTGTTCTGATTTGTTGTTCCATTTAGTTCAGTCCTGCTTTATTCTACTGAAACTGCATTTAAAGTAGATTTATAAACTGCTATTTCAGAAACAACTGAACTACCCTTGTGCTTTGTAAATAAGAAATAGTTTTGAAACCCTTGACAGGGAACCTGTGTTACTCATTGGGCTTTTCGAAGCTCACCCCATTCCCTAACTATTTTTCAGGAAGGATATCTGTTGGATCTGATGGCACTGATCTGTGGAGACTGGATTACTGAGGACTGAATCTGTTTAATCAGGTGAGTGATGTAATACGACTGACTTGACTGATATGTACTAGATATAGACATGGCTGATGGATTTAAACGGTACTCTAAAGATTATAGTTCTGCTCTGTTGTTATATGTCGGATTATAGATATGCTCTGAGGTTAGAATTGTTAGCTGTTGGATTTTAGACTGGCTCTGTGGTACATAACCTTACAGTGAATACATGAGTTGCATTCCCCTGACAAAAAAAAAGTTTTAAATTTCGCTGCATCTGACCCTACAGTCAGAGTGCAATTCACTGAAAAGTTCAGAAATTGCCTTCGGTTGGTCGCGTGGCGGCTAACTGGCATCACGTCCTCGACATCCGCGTAGGGTGGGGTTCGGGATGTGATAATTCCCCCCAAGTACAAGGATCCTGGTTGTCCAACCATTGCATGCAGCATTGGAAATCATGAGTTTGGACAAGCTTTACTTGATTTAGGAGCAAGTGTGAATCTAATGCCTTATTCTATCTACTTGCATATGGGGTTGAGAGAGATCAAACCAACCTCTGTGGTATTGCAATTGGTTGACCGTTCAGTCAGAGCGCCACGGGGTGTGGTAGAGGATGTTTTAATTCAAGTTGATAAATTTCATTATCTTGTTGATTTCATAATCCTTGACACTAACTCTGTTGTTGATTCTACCTCTAAGATTCCTTTGATTTTAGGTAAGCCTTTCCTTGCCACTGCTAACGCTCTTATTAATTGTAGTAATGGGCTCATGAAGCTGTCTTTTGGGAACATGACTCTTGAAGTGAATATATTTCATAGTTGCAAAACAACTAGAAGAGGATGACGAGTGCCACCAGACATACATGATTGATTCACTTGTTGATTCACTTATTGATAGGGGAGTTCCTCCAACTCATGATTCTGATCCCCTTGAGCATTTTTTGGTTAATTCTGAGTTCGATTATATTACTAATCCATCTGATGTGGTTGACATTTGTGCTTATTTTTTACAAGACTCAGGATTATGGAACACGGGCATGGCAACCAAAGTTTGAAGAGTTACCTACAAAAAGGGATGAGCAGATTCCTTCAAGTGTGGAACCACCAAAGGTTGAATTGAAGCCTTTGCCTAAGGGTTTAAAGCATGTTTTCCTTGGTCTAGGTGATACTTTTCCTGTTATTATCTCATCTGAATTGTCTGAGTCCCAAGGTGAAAAATTAATTCAGACCCTGAATAGGCATAGGTCGGCCATAGGTTGGAGCATAGTTGACATAAAGGTGTTAGTCCCCTAGTTTGTTCGCATAAAATTAATTTAGAGGAAGGAACTAACCCTCGTAGAGACCCCCAGCGTAGGCTTAATCCCACTATGAAAGAAGTGGTGAAAAATGAAGTTTTGAAACTATTAGACGCTAGAATCATTTATCCTATTGCTGATAGTAAATGGGTTAGTCCTACGCAGGTTGTCCCGAAAAAGTCAGGTGTCACTGTGATAAAAAATGGCCTAGGAGAGTTAGTCCCTACAAGACTTGTGACAAGATGGCAGATGTGCATTGATTATAGAAAACTGAATGCCGCCACTCGAAAAGACCATTTTCCTCTCCCTTTTATTGATCAAATTCTTGAGCGTGTGGCTGGTCATCCTTATTATTGTTTCTTAGATGGTTATTCTGGTTATTATCAAATTGAAATTGCATTAGAAGACCAGGAAAAAATCACTTTTACTTGTCCTTTTGGTACTTATGCTTTTCATAGAATGCCATTTGGATTGTGTAATGCACCTACTACTTTTCGACGTTGCATGATGAGTATTTTTAGTGATATGGTTAAAAATTGCATGGAGGTGTTTATGGATGACGTGACTACTTTTGGATCCTCTTTTGATGCATGCTTATTGAATTTAGAGAGAGTGTTAACCCGTTGTGAGGAGAAGGACTTGGTTTTGAATTGGGAAAAATTTCATTTTATGGTCCCTTCAGGTATTGTCTTATGGCATATTATTTCTTCTAGAGGGATAGAGGTTGATTAATCTAAGATTGAATTAATCTCTAAATTGCCCACACCTAAAACAGTCAAGGATGTGAGATCCTTTCTTGGTCATGTAGGCTTTTATAGGAGGTTCATACAGAATTTTTCTAGCATATCTAGACCACTATGTGACCTCCTAGCTAAAGATGCCCCATTTGAGTGGACAGAAGCATGTCAAAAGGCCTTTAAAACTCTAATTGGCAAGCTTACCTCAGCACCCATAATGCAGCCACCTGATTGGAATTTACCTTTTGAGATTATGTGTGATGCCAGTGATTATGTTGTAGGTGCTGTTCTTGGACAACGAAGGGAGAAGAAGCCCTTTGTCATTTACTATGCTAGTAGAACTCTAAATAGTGCTCAAATGAATTACTCTACTACTGAAAAAAAGTTGCTAGCTGTAGTGTTTGCTTTGGACAAATTTCGTGCTTATTTAATTGGTTCTCCTATTCTTGTTTTCACAAATCATGTAGCCCTTAAGTACCTTCTCACAAAGAAGGATGCTAAGGCGCGACTAATACGGTGGATTTTACTTTTGCAAGAATTTGACATCACTATCAAAGATAAGAAAGGAGTGGAGAACGTCCTGGCCGACCATCTCTCGAGGCTCACATTTGAGGACACTTCTGACCACCTGTCGATCAGGGATGAGTTTCCCGATGAGCATTTACTTTCTATTACTTCTTTACCATGGTTTGCTCATATTGTGAATTATTTGGTTGCAGGTGAGATACCAGTGGATTGGAGCACCCAAGATAAAAGGAAGTTCCTGACTGAGGTACGTAATTTCTATTGGGATGACCCTTTTCTTTTCAAATACTGCCCTGACCAAATCTTAAGGCGTTGCATCCCTGATGAGGAGATTTCTAGTGTTTTAGAATTCTGTCACACCCAAGCTTGTGGGGGCCACTTTTCAATGAAGAAAACCGCTGCAAAAATTCTGCAGTGTGGATTTTATTGGCCTACCTTGTTTAAAGATGCTAACATCTATTGTCGATCATGTGAACAGTGTCAAAAGTTAGGAGTTATGACCCGTCGTAACATGATGCCCTTAAACCCGATTTTAGTGATTGAAATTTTTGATTGTTGGGGCATTAATTTCATGGGACCATTTCCTCCTTCTTTTGGATATCTATATATTATTGTGGCAGTAGATTATGTCTCAAAATGGGTAGAGGCAGCCGCTTGCAGGAATAATGATAATAAGACGGTGATTAAATTTCTGAAAGAGAATGTGTTGTCTAGGTTTGGTACACCATGTGCCATCATTAGTGACCGAGGCACACATTTTTGCAACCGTTCTTTTGAGGCCTTGATGAAAAAATATGGGGTGGTACATAAAGTCTCTACTGCTTATCATCCCTAGACTAGTGGACAGGTAGAACTTGCAAATAGGGAAATTAAGCAAATTTTAGAAAAAACGGTTAACCCGGATCGTAAAGATTGGTCTTTGAGATTAGTTGATGCACTTTGGGCCTGCCGTACAACTTTCAAAACTCCCTTAGGCATGTCACCTTATAGGCTTGTTTTTGGAAAGCCTTGTCACTTACCTGTGGAGCTCGAGCATCGAGCCTATTGGGCCGCAAAGCATTTCAATTTTGACATAGGAGAAGCAGGTAAGCTAAGAAAATTGCAATTGACCGAGTTAGAAGAGTTGAGAAATGATGCTTATGAGAACTCCAGAATCTATAAGGTTAAAATGAAAGCATTTCATGATAAAAATATTTTGAGAAAAACTTTTAAGCCTGATGATCGAGTATTTTTATATGACTCTAAACTCCATAAGCACCCAGGAAAACTTAGGTCTAAGTGGACAGGCCCCTTTATAGTGAAAAATGTTTTTTGACATAGGGTAGTCGAAATTGAGGATCCTAAGGATGGTCGAGTTTTTAAAGTAAATGGCCAGCGCCTTAAAGTTTTGATTGATAGGCAAGTTCCGGAAGTGGAAGACATTCCACTTATGGACCCGGTTTATCAATCTTGATAGCGCCATACAGGTATAGTTTTATTTTATTTTGTTTATTTTTATTTTCATTCTTTTTCTTTTTGTTTGTTGTTGTTTTATTTGATTTTATTTGCAGGTTAGTTTCATTTTGTCAGTTCAGATTGCCATCTTTAGTGCTTAGCGAGCTGCCCACAACACATCAGGTGTATTCTCTCCTTTTTAGAACCCGCCATTCAATTTTGATTGCTAAACATTGAGGACAATGTTTCATTTAAGTTGGGGGGTGATGGTTACAAATTCAACATTTAAATTGTTGTGGCATATTTTCATGTGTCAAAATTTTTTAAAATTTGCATCACACGTGCATCTTTTCACATGAGCATTCATTATCATTCATAGCCATTTTTGTGAATTCGCCGAATCCACCATAATCATTCTACTGAGGCATTCACAGAACTTTTAATGCACTTATCCAAACTTTGTGATAAGATGGTGGTTGGACACATGTAGCTAGAGAACTCTTTTGCTTAAGTATTCATGTGTGTTTTAGGAGAGAATTGAGAGCTTTCAAATTCAGTTTGTGATAAGCATTCATTGATCTGTTGAATTGGGCACTTCTTTTGAGAATATCATTACATGGTTGGTGGAATGACGGCGAATATACTTGAGATATGACGAAAGTCAATTTAGGATTAACGTTTGAGCCTTTCAAGCTAACCCTTCTCATCATGGACCCTTAGTAGCCAACTTTGAACCAACAAACACATATATTTCTTTTTCATGTGCCCACATCATCCATACCTCTCCACATTGGAGTATAGCCTATACATTGATTTTCCTACCCTTTTTGCTTCCAAGTGTGTACTAGGTGTGGAATTTGCATTTCTTGTCTTTTGTGTTGTATTGAAAAAAAAAAGCAGAAAAGAGAAAAAGAAAGAGTACAAGTGCAGAGTGTTTAATTGAGTGAGCATCAAAGTCAAGATTCAAAAAAAAAAATGAAAAAGTGAAAAAAAAAGGGTGAAGAGAGAGAGAGAGAGAGAGAGAGAGAGAGAAGAAGAAGAAGAAGAAGAAGAAGAAGAAGGAGACGTTTTATTATTCAGTGATTTGGAAAGTTGATGAGTACATCAAGTGAGGAGTGTGGTTTGCTATGATTCTTAATGAAAGTCTCTTAGTATGTACTTGGAAGTTTTTAAATCCATTTTATCCTTTTCTTCATATAGCCCCTAGCCCGAGCCACATTACAACCCTTTTATGTTGATCGCTCTGATCTTGAGTAAGCCTGTGAAAAGAGCGGTAGAAGTCTCATTTGTTAGTGCGCCTATCATAAAATCAATGTTTGCTTGTTGCTTGTGCATAATAGCCTAATTTTTCGTTGAGCGTGTACACCCCTTGTCAACTCTATAGAGAGAACCCCTACATGAAACACTTTTATACCCGTGAGATATGGAGTTGAACCTTTTGCTTGAGATGTTCTTGATGTTGCATGTGTCATGGTTTGTGGTTAGATGGATATGGTTTGGATCACACACACACTCTCTGTGAATTGCTAAAAGTGGATTGATTGTCACAGGATTATTGATTTCCTAAAATTGCTTTGATATGCGAATTTGAAAAGTGTGATTAGATGTCTTCTGTATGTGATCTTTTGTCATTTTTGCATGAAAATTGCTAGGGACTAGCAATGAGCAAGTTGAGGGGTGTGATGAGTGCGCGAAAGTGCACTCTAAATACCCTATTATTTAATTAAAATGCTAGAAAGTGAATAGAAATGTTGGGATATAGTTTACATTATTTAATTTAATTTCTATTTACAGTGAGATGTATTTGAGTATTATTTAATATTTTAAATCTCAAATAAATGCATTAAATAGTCATTGAGAATTTTACTCTTAAACAGTTGCAAAAATTTATTATTTGTGAAATTGCAGACAGAATGGCTGAAGAAAAATAAAGATTAAAAAAGAGCCAAATTAAGTGGGGCAGGCGTTGAAGCAAACCAAAACAAGAAGAAGTTGAGTTGGGGGCCCAGGCTTGGACGCTAACTAAGGACATAGGAAGGAAATCCAATGCGCATGGGCATCTGGCTGGCATGTTGCGGCTGAATTGGGAAGCTGTAGGCCAGGGGCTTGTTGTGCGCTGAATGGCGTAAGTAGAAACAGCTGGTGCAGTTAGGTGAGTGGGCCTAAGCGCGCTAGCAGGGGCGCCCAGGCCTGAGGCACGGCTAAAATTGAGAAGTCAATAGAGGGGGCATGCATTAGGTGGGCCAAGGGCCTAATTGCTGGCTTGGGACAAGCGGTAGGCGCGCAAGAATTAAATAAAGAATTTGTGGCGCGCGGCTGATTTGGAGAGTGGGCTGATGACGCGGAGCCCAGGGGCACTTGCTTTGACTTGAGTTGGGGCGTAATGGCTGAGCGGAAGCCCATTATTCATGCGCCTAGGGCTGTGCGCGTGAAGGAGAGTTTTTGGGGACGGCTGAGATATATAAGAAAAAAAAAATAGAAAACAGAAGGCGGCGGTGCACAGAAGGCGGCTGCGGCAGAAACAAAACAGTGAACAGAGAGAGATTGTGCCGCGCGCAGCAGTTCTGGCGCAGAGAAGAAGCCACAGCTACTCCATGGCTCGATTATTCTCTGTGAAATTTGTGTTATCCGTTCTGTACATGGGTAACTAAATTTTCAAGTGGGATTAGGGATGAACTTGCACCATAGATGGTTATTTTAATTTATTTTTGATTCCTGTACGTGGTTTTTATTTATTAAATTCTTTGATGATCATTCGCCATTTATTGTTGGATTTTATTCTCCAAATAATTAAAGGGTTCAGTTCGTTTATAGATTCAGTCATACTTTTTCTATTGAATGGATTATTATTTTGATTATTTTTAGAACAATTAGTTATTTATATTGATTCAGTTCTCTGCTGCAATATTGCTTGTTAGGTATATTGTTGTCGTTGGATTTTTTCAATATGGATAATAATTTTTGTGATTTAAAAGTGTTGAATGATTTTTCAAAGGGTTATTTTCAGTCTAATTTTGGTTCATAATTTTATATCTTCCGATTGAGATTTTTGGAATTTAATTTCTCAATTGAATTATCAGTGAATTAAAAATAATTAAAATACCATATATGTGCAAGGGATTCCCGAAGCTCCACTGTTTGTTAAATTTGAGTATTTTTTTCCATTAATCAAATTGTTTAATTTTTAGTTTGCATTCAAAAATCATTGCTTATATTTTTATTTTCTCGTGAATCATTTAATATTTTTCTTTAGTTTCAAAAATTTTGTTTATTATTCTTTTAATCTTGTCTCCCTATGGAATCGACACCCCAAAGCTACACTACAACTACCGCGTTATTCTTTAGGCGTAATAAGCTCGAAACAAAGGATAAGGCCCCTCAGTTTCCAGGTCGAGGACCTTGTCTTGTGAAGAGTGTTCCCAAACACTAAGGATCCCACCACGGGAAAGCTGTCGCCCAACTGGGAAGGCCCATACAGGGTAACAAAGATTGTCAGACCTACCACATACTAGTTAGAAGACATAGTTAGGAAAACTATACCCAGGCCATGGAATATAGAACACTTACGAAAATATTATCAATAAAGATTTTCTTTCTTTACCTCCCTAGAAAGTGTTCTCATCTCAATATACAGACTCCTAAAAACCTTCCAGCCCATGCAATAGGTTTAATCCATCTCAATGTACAGACCCCTAAAAATCTTGCAGCCCATATAAGAGTTATGAGTCTGGTCCATCTTAATGTACAGACCCCTAAAAACCTTGCAGCCTATGCAAGAGTTATAGGTCTGGTCCATCTCAATGTATAGACCCTTAAAAACCTTGTAGCCCATGCAAGAGTTATAGGTCTGGTCCATCTCAATGTACAGACCCCTAAAAAAATCTTGTAGCCCATGCAAGAGTTACAGGTCTGGTCCATCTCATTGAATAGACCTCTACAACTCTTCGTAATAGTTACAAGAATTAAAGGTCTGGATAAGTGATCAGTGATTTCAAAAGAAGGACCTTATAAGCAATAAATGTCACATCCCGCACCCCACCCTACGCGGATGCTGAAGATGTGATGCCAGTTAGTCGCCTTGCCAGTCTCCGACCAACAATGCGACCAACCAAAGGCAATCTTCTGAACCTTACGATGAATTGCATTCCAAATGTAGGGTCAGAACAGCAGAAATTAAAACCTTTTTATCTCGGGAATGCAACTCAACTATATACCTCATAAGTATGTACCACAAGGCAAATCTATAATCAGACAGGTAATAACTTTAATCCACAAATCACATCCACAATCAGACATATTACACAGAGCATATCAAATTCCTCCAGAGTACCATTAACATGAGCCATGTCCCTACACATCTATTACATATGAATAAAGTCATTTATATCATCACACTCACCTGAATAGCCAGAATCAGTCTCTGAGAACCCAAGTTTTCACATATTATTGCCCTCAGATCCTCACTTGGGAATGCCTCTCAATCCACTGGTGACATGTCCTTGCGCTTTCTAATCTAATAGAGATACATCCTGAAAAATGTTAAATAAATGGAATGAGCTTAAACAAGCTTAGCGAGTAACATAGGTTCCTGCCATGGGTTTCAAAACCAGTTTATATATATACATGCATGTTCAAATGCAGCTCAAATAGAACAATGCAGCTCAAGTAGAACAAATACAGCTCAAATAGAACAAATACAGCTCAGATAGAACAGATGTAACTCAAGAGAACAAATCGGATCAACATAGAACCAAATAGCATGGATAAACACTGAGTACCAATTAAACAACGGTATATCAACAAATGTGCCTGAGCCTTCCCCAATAATGTGGGATGCCGCACAAGATAATCCGTCAGTCACCCACCCCACACATGGAGGCCCATGTCCCCACAGCACACTACCGGGTCGGTATCAGAGCGGAACAAGACAAGATTTCCTGAGTACTAGGATTCTGAGTTCACCACGCCTCATAACCAGCTACCCTAGTATCATGGCGGAACAGGACAAGATTTAACAGATGCCTGAATACTGGGATTCTGAGTTCACCACGCCTCATAACCAGCTATCCCAGTATCAGAGCGGAACAGATCAGATTTAACAGATGCCTGAATACTGGGATTCTGAGTTCACCATGCCTCATAACCAGCTATCCCAGTATCAGAGCGGAACAGATCAGGATTGAGCGGATGCTGAGTTCACCACGCCTCATAGCCAACCATCCATCCACTGATGTACTCAATCCCATGGTGGGCCCCATATAAGACTCAACATGACAACAGAATCAAACAGACTCCAAAGGACAGGTAACCAAACAACAAACTTCAACAGAATCAACAGGATATATCAGAAGGCAGGATAGAACAACATCATGCCACAAGTAATGCAGATCAATAGGTATGCATGAAAGCATATGCATTTAAAACAGTTCAGTGTATAAACAGGTCAGCATATAAAGCAGTTCAGTATACAAGTTTAAGTAATACAAAAAATATACGCCAAGTCAAGAGTCCGAGTTACTCACCTAAATATATGCTTATATCGCTTTCACAGATATCCTGATATTCTCCAGATACGTCTTTAGGCACGTCCTTACATATCCTGATGTTGGTACCATCGTATTCACTCGGCAATCCTGGAATCAAAATTCTAGTTACTGAATTCCCGTTTTCTGTAACATTTCTCACCGTGCCATCATAACAGATAACAACATCTCGAAGGATGACCATTAAGTTTTTGAATAAAGTTCCAAGCTCAGTCAACCTTCTAGATGAACGGACAATAACTTCTCTGCTTGAAATTGAGCGAGCCATCTCCACTTGAACAAGAGACCCAATACTCAATTATCGTTGCTAAAGTGCTGCATCTACTTCCAAGAACCCATATGTCACGGAAACTCTGTGACAAACTGAACCTCCCCGCAAAATATCCAAGTAGCTCATGCCGTAGAGTAACTCCCCAAGAATCAGTTCTCTGCCATGCAGGCATCATTCATTTGGAATCTTAAAGCTCTTAAGGATTTAATGGAAGGGACCAATATCACGGTATTCTTTATCTAACCAGGAACCATCAAGTCCTGTAACGTGACCCGTGTCTAAACTCATCCAGCCAACACTGCTGCTATTCCTTCAATTTCAGTTCTCGGCTATCAACAGAATTCATAGACAACCCATCTGCTCCATCCACACTACTGCACTTCCGTTCACCCTTTGCACCATTACACAACACACATATCGTCGTTGCCCCAAATAGAGCAGCTCACTCCACCATATTCCCGTTGCAACCGCTGCCTGCAACGACCTCCATTTCCTCTGTTTCCTTACCAAACAAAACAACAGCCGCAGCAGCACTAAACCACATAAAAAAAATCTCAAATTCAGGTATAGAAATATGCTGCTTCAAATCTGAAATCAACATGAACTAGCCTATTAAATTGGAAAGCAGGTGCTGTCGCACCGCTGCTGCTGTAGCTCCCTCTCCGCTGCACACTGCCCATATACACCCATTACACGTATACGCACAACTCTGCTGCACCGCTACTGCCACTACCACCTCAACCTCCATTTCCATTCTATTCACATCTCTCCATCGCAGTCACTACTGTGCTGCCACCGCTACACACACAAAATCCACAACAGCAACAACATCAAGTCCATTCCCCAATCTAAACCTCATCGCACCTGACCCGAATGCTAGCAATTTGCCTTTTAATTTTCCATCAATTCAACCCACAACCCATCACCAACATGCTGCTTAAACTAATCCTCATGGTAGAATCCTCCCCTACCGCACCGCTATACACACAGACACACACATACATAAATAAATACACACACACGCCGATCATCTCCAACACGGATACGACTGGATCAGCCAATCCGATCTGCTCAATCATAACCCGTCGAACCAACTTAGCCGTAGGGACCTCAGCCTCGACGTCCAACTCAACGACCAACGGTGCTCATGAAATCTTGTTGAAGTCGCAGACCGGAGGATCTTTGTTTGAGGGCCGAGAGAAACGACGATGCTGCGAACTCGCGATGTCGCAAACTCGCGATGACGCCTGGTCTGAGATTGAGAGATGAGAGACAACAGAGCTTCCCTTCTTCGTGCTTTAGAAGCTTTGGGCTTCTTCTTTGCTTTTTCTCAATCGATTTCTGTCACGACCCGAAACCCACCCTATGCGGATCTCGTATCGTGGGGCCGACCCAATGGCCGTCCCTACTTTTTCCATTCTTCTACCAATGATAACAGTAAATAATATAACCATGACATTAAAGTGCGGAAACTTTATTACAATTATTGTTCAAAGACTAAACTTCAAACTAACAATAAACTGATCCTAAACCACTCTTAGGTGGTGAGTACATGGGAGAGACTTCATTCATTACTCTTATGCTCCTCAACTGTCTCCTTAAGCTCCTGATCTCCTACTATGGTTCTGTAACATTCTCACCTGAAAAATTTAGTTAGGGGTGAGCTACAAACTCAGTAAGTAGAAGCCTATCCCCAATACGGGTGGGGATGACATAAATGAATACAAGTCAAAGTAACATGATAACCAGTCATGATAACGATTCCAGTCAACCGTAAATTGCCACAATGGCCAATGAGCGACAAGGTACAATAACAGTCAAGAGTAACCAATGAATGACAACGTACAATAACCGTCAAGAGTAACAGTGTAGCATAAATATAGAATAGGCTCGATGAACACAATCAACATAAATACTGCCATAATGGAACGGTCACAGTCAAGTCCAATGAATCAAACCAATCAACATAGAACAATATCAATTAACATGGATGATGCCTTTACTCTGTTCAGGGTTTGGCAGACCCTCGGTCTTTTGGGGCCCGGCATACCCCCATTAACATAAATGCATATAAAATGTCCATTTTTCTTAATGCGTAAAAACGCCATAATTGCCATATGTCCTTTTTGACCCGTAGGTCCCATAAATTGACCCGTAGGTCCCAGTCAATCAGATAGCATCAGATAGGTAGTGTGACTGAGCACAAAACCCGGCACTTAACATAAATTAAGATTCTATAGTATTCCATATGAATGTACAAAACATGGAACATCATAACATAACATACAGTAAATAGACATCAATGAAATGAATCAGTCATGCAACATCAACCAATAGGCATCCACCAGGTAGAACAATATCCATGGTGGGAAACAATGATAGTGAATACATATATGAGTACAAGATTGGCAGTAATGGAAAGATCGTGGCTTGGAAACCACGTATCAAAGATAGGAATCCACTTACCTTATCAATGTCTTAATATCCCGTGACTTCCTCCTTTCCTTTTGACTTGCCTATAAATCAATAAACACTGTTTCAGCTTTCATATAATTTACCGAATTTATACCTCGTTACTCTAAATACCTCCCTTACTAATTTATGTTTTACGATTTCCATTTTAAACTTAATTTACCCCAGGGAAAAATGGTCATTTACGTGTCTCTACTTTTTGGGTTCTGTTTTCATAATTTGGATTTCATCGTTGAGTCCAGTAGGTTTGAATTAATAAAAATCCATTATTTACTTAACTAAATCAGAGTCTGTTTGACTTACCTTCAACGTAGGGGCATTTTGGTCATTTTGGCATTCTACGGTTATTTTATTTTTTCGGGACTCCGTCTCGTAAAACGGACCTCACTATTAAATTCAGAGGGTCCAAAATAGTAAGTTTTCATTATTCGTTCTACTAATTTACGCGTCGAAATTAAACTAAAAATTTATTAATTTAAACCACTTATTTAAATTAATTAATCTAGCTAATACATATAATATTTGAGCCCAAACAGACCACATATGCCTTGGTGGCACAGTGGCTAAGCTTCTCACCCTTTCCCCTTTGGTCACAGGTTTAATTCACTGCCAATACCAATTTTTCCATTTCCTGTTAATAATATTTTTCATTGTTTTTCATTTCCAGATAAAGTTTAAGCCAACCATTGGATAGCTTCTCCTTTTCAACCAAACACCCTCCAAACTCAAGTTTAAAAATTTATCCATAAAATATCAGTATTGGACAGCCATCTGAATGGGTGGGTCGAGTCGGACCCGACCCGGTTTGGCCCACAATAAATCACAAAACCCCAGCCGCAACGCATGCTCTGTTTTTTTTTTTTTTTTTCTTTCCTGTAAGTTCCATTTTCCCTCTTGTTTCTAGATCGTTTTTTTTTAATTCAAATTGCAATATAAACCTAATTACATGCTTAATAAGATCTTAACAGAAATTTCTCATTCATACTTCTAAAAATAATTTCAGAACAGAAAGCTAATGTTCTTACCCGTTTTTTTTTTTTTTTTTCAGCTTGTGCCGCACTAGTATCCACCCAGCAACATTTTCCTCCCAGACTGCTTGGGTTCATGCCCACAAGCAACGGTTCAACCCTTTTCGCTTTCCATGTTCTCATTTATTTTGGAAATTCCTCCATTGATAATTATCCTTAAGTAATCTTTTGGCTGTATGAGAATTAGCATCTTCATTCTCAATATGGAGCCAGAGCTCAATGAACTCCCAAAAAAAAGTTATCATCTTCTGTCCAGGGGTCGACTTACCCTTCTTCCACCCCCACTGTCGCTACCTCTCTCTCTCTCCTTGCTGCCGGAGCACTGCTGCCACTGGTCTTGAAGTCATTCCAAAACATTGAACCCGTACAACAAATCTCGATAACAAGGACGGCAAAAATCTGTATACGTGATCACTCGACGTTCCCCTCTTCTGGGTCTGTAATAGCCACTCCATCAACTGTAATTGAATAATCGTAGAAGCTCGAATCTGTCTGGAACGATATCGAGTCGTCGACGATTTGGGTTAGATGAGGCGGCATTGATTTGTGACCGATAACCCGAAAGAGAGTTTGGACTGCGAGTGTGTCAAATCCATAGAAAATCGACACGATCCAACACAAAAACACCAACCTAGAAGACAAATTCATGGCTGAGAACAACAATAGCAGCAACAACAGAAATAGCTACAACAACAACGTCTACAACAGTTCAGTAGCAATATCAGTACGTCGAACGGCCAGAGCTTGAATACATGGCCAACGCTTCCATGAAATTTTCGTAGACCCTCTCCCGTTCAGCTTCTCTCTCTAGTCTCTTCCTTTTCTTTCCTTCTCCCTCTCTCTCTCTCCCTTTCACCCGTAACCCCCTCCCCCTTCAACGCTCCACTTTCTCTCTAACGCATAACCGCCTCCCCCTTTTAACGCCCAACTTCTCTCCCTATCTAATCTTTTTTTTTTTGTTTTTGAACCCAAATCCCCCTGATCCACAATTGAGCCCCTCTACTTATCCTATTTCGGCATATATATATATATATAAATATATATACTTGTATGCACAACACCTTACATATACATATCCGTAGATATATATATATATATATTAGAAATATATATATACATATCTCTATATATAATTATATAAATAATATTTTATTTATTATTATTATTTTATTTAGTTATTTATTTATTTTTATTATTACTATTATTATTATTATTATTATTATATTCCAGTATCCATTCGTGATTTGCTCGGGCATCGCCCGGGCATGACCCGTACTTCCAACTATTAAGATTCTGACTCATCCGTTTATTCAATATTAAACTAAAAGCTTTAACGGCTTGGTTCACATGGTTCACTCGGTTAAAATTTGGGTCAGGGTGTTACAATTTCTCTTCCTCTGTTTTTCCTCAATTTCTCCCTTTCCCTCATTCCCTGTATACAGCCGTCTATGGAGATAAGAATACTCTAGAGTTCCTTCCACTTGTCCAGCTTCTTCAAGAAGCTTCCCCTCTTATCAATTGCTTCGGTTGAAGCTAGAACCTTCCACACACACTCTCATTTTTCCTGATTCTCTCTCTCACGGTATAATATATATATACATATATATATATATATTTATTTAATTATAAAATCTACTTCCATATATTTTATATAGAATTAATATCTTTGTTTATTTTATTTTATTTTCTATCTTTCGTATTAATATTTTATTGCATAAAATCTTCATTTATGGCACATTAGTGATATGTCAATAAATTGGCTTAAAGTCGGAATTCAATTCATTATTATCTATTTTACTGATTTTGGGTCTCCTATTAATAATTTATTTTATTCGCATAATAAATTTTTCTGTATCAATTCCATTTATCCATTTCGGCACTTGATCGGCTGGGTTAATTTCTCGAGCATTTATTATTTTCAATGGTCTGGATTAATTTTATATTTTCCAATAATTAATCCCCTCATGGCTTCCCGTTATGGCTTACTATATATTAAGCTATTTTAAATTATTATGTCACAGAACCTAAATTATTATTAGGTCAGAATATAATCTGAATTATGTCAAATTTTCGGGATATTATAATAAAGGCCTAGAGTATCTTTCGAGGAAGATTATCAATGTTGGTTGCTGGGTTTGAAGTTAGTCCTACTCAATTATTACCAATCCTGGTGATAGAGGATTTGTTCAAATTACCATTACAAGTCTTCCTACTAAGTTATTACCAATTCTGGTTACAAAAGATTTGTTCAATTACTGTGATTTTTTAATTACACGTCTTACTACTTGGTTATTACTAGTTCTGGCCACCAAAAATTTGCTCAGTTACCATACAATTACAAGTTTCTTTGCTCGGAAGACAGCATTCAGCTCATGCTCATTTAAAAGTTAAAGGGAAGATCTAAAGTTTATTTAATTCCTGAATGACTTTACTTGATTTAATTGCAAGCTTAAAGGCCGAAAGTCCAAGGTTATTTTACAGAGCAATAATGGATTGATACAGTACTGAAGTCTACTACAAACTTGGCATATTATTAACATCTACAAAATTTACAAGTAATGTTACTCGGAAGTGACAATCAATAAAAGTGCTTTGAAATATAAAAGTACATCAGTTTTGGGAAAGAGTCAATTTCTTTGATAATTGATAAAGGATTGCATCAAATCGGAAGATTTACAAAGAAGCAAAGTACAAAAGCAAAAATCTTGGACTATAGTTGGTCCGAACCAGGAAGAGGTCGTTCTGCTCCATGTTATCATCACTCTCTTCTTTTGGTTATGCTGGTCCGAACGAGGAAGAGGTCATTTGGTCCCATGTTATCGTCACTCTCTTTCTTCATTCTCCTCAAATTCAGCACACTGCATCCTTATCAGCTTGAGTAGGTGCTTCTACCAAGGGAAGATTGGGAGGGGCTACCTTAACATCATCGTTCTGAACCTCGACCTCGGTTGGAGAGACTTCAGCAATATCAATCCCAGTCAGATCAAGGTCGGGGTACTTCACGAGGAGCTTTGTTTTGAAAGTATTGTACCCATGCTCGATCAGCTCCTCACCCATCTCCTCAACTTCAGCCTTTATTTCTGCTTTGGTCTAAGCCTTGGCAAATTCGACTGCACCTTTGGTCTTCTGGATAGAGGTAGCTTGAAAGTCGTCAAACCTCCTTTGAAGGTCATCCAACTTTCGAGCAAGGGAGTCCTGGCAGTAGAGGCAGTGGACTGGGCAGTTTCTAGCTATAGCCTGGTCTCATCCAACTCGGACTAGAGATTGTCAATAGTCTCCAGATTCGCAGAAGATTCCACAATGGTAGTAAGGCCCTGCATGGTCTGCCAAGGAAAACATAAACAAGTCAGAACAAGTAAGGCTAAAGTTTCAGAATTTAAAAATAAAAGATAAGGAAAGGAGCTTGGAAGTTACCACATCTGAAGGGACAGAAGATGTGTGGCAATCTTCTCTGTATTCTACCCCTTATATTGCTTTGGGCCTAAAGCCCAGAACTCGTCAAAGGCCTTCCTTGCGGCTAAGTAGCTAGAATTATCAGGCGCCTCAACAGTAGGAGCAATTGGAGCAACTGTTTTCCCCTTCCTCCTCCACCTGGTCAAAACCTCAAGGGCAAGAAGAGGGGCAGGCATGGGAACATGAGGCACGCCCTCATCCTCAACCGGATTACAATCTAGGAAACTCGAGAGAAACCTCCTCCTCTTCACTTGAAAAGGTGGGTCAGCAGGAGAGGAAAGCTCCCCTACCATCTTCTTCTTCTGCCCTGGAGCCCACTTGGACATCAGGGACTTTTTAAGATTGCCAACTCGGGAGGTCGTCAGACGAGCATCCATCAGGTTCTCTGGTGTGAGGATGACGGTGTGAGCTCTGTTGCTGGTCTGAAGAAGCTGACGGTACTTGTCTTAGAGATTAATAGTAAAGATTGACCTCTTCCAAGCACTTTTATTTGCACAGAAGATAAACGCACAGAGGTTAGCCAAGCAACGAATAAGTAAAGCATGCAAAAACAGAGGCAAGATTGTATTAAAGAGGGGGGTCTCACCCTTAATCCTGGCACTCCGGGGGAATGTCGAGATCTGATCCTAGAAGTCCTCTAACTCCCATCCTCCTCCTACGAAGAAGTACCACTTCTTCCAAGTCTTATTGGAAGTTGGCACTAAGGAGAAGGATTTGAACCCCTTGTCAAAGGACATATAAAAAAGGCCCTCCGACCTCATATACTTTAGATCCATATTGTTACGGATTAGGTCAAGGCCCGCATCAACACCGTTTAGGTGTCCTAACACTATAAACCCTAACAGGTGCCTCCAACTATTGAGGTTGAGGTTGGCAGGGCAGATTTTGAACCATTTGAAGAACTGAGTAACTAAAGGAAGAAGGGGGAATCTAAGTCCCATCTCGAACCATGCAAGATAAACACAGATCTCGCCCAAACGGATGTCGGAAGGGCGATCTAGGGAGCTAGGGGCTCTACAGGTCACATTTGAGGGGAATTCAAAAGCAGCCCTCAGGTCATCTAGCATGCCCTAAGTAATGACGCTTTCTCCTTCCTCTTTTTGGGAAGGCCTGCTAGAGGTCTCCCCTATTCTATTCCTGGGCTCAATGAATGCATCTACGATCCTAACACCATAACTAGAAGGAGATTCTACTACCCTATTTCTAGCACCACCGAAAGAACTACTACCTATAATGAGAACTTAGGGATGGCACAGTCATCTCCGAGGAGCTTCTTGTGCCATAACCAATGCCGAAAAAGGCATCAGAGATCGACATGGTAGAAAGAAAAAGAAACAGAAGGAGGAGAAGAAGAACAGAAAGTAAATAGAAAGAAAAATATATGAAAGAAAGAGCCAAACCAAACTTGAGGGACGACCAGATGAGGGAGCTTCGAACGACGGTGACTTCTTCAAGAACTCTAGTCGCTCTGATATATACGGCAAGGGACTCTTTTGGGAGTGAAAGAAATGATGGAGGAAAGGGGCATACGCGTACCCCTCCCCTCCTTATATAGGTTTGCAGAAATATGGGCCCATCCAACCGAACCGTCACTGCGGTTAATGGAAGTGATGCCCTCAAAAGCCCAAATGACAGAAGCGCATTAATGCCATATCAACGGACGCTTGGGAAGGCGAAGTGACAAGACGCGTGACTTTTTGGAAGCCCACAGCCCTAGTTACGCGTTGTGCTAAACTAAGGCTCGGGGGGGAGGGAGTAACTAATATACCATAAAGTGACAGACCAATCTCCACACGACACGTGTACACACAGAATAGATAGAGCCTATCTACCTAGAGCAAGCTCACCCATATGGGATCCAGAACTCCTTAGTTTGGAACCCCGTGCAACCCTCAGGCTCACCTCCAACCCAGAAGGTACCGAGCACTTGCATAAGTGACTCCTGAACTTATTTCCTCCTCAAATGCCCTACCGAGCTGAAGATAAGGAAACAGTGTGCGACAAGGAAACTATCATTCCTGGATAGCTTCCACTTCCTATGGAGCGCAATATTCTACATGGTAACTACCATTGTTTTATGACAATCAAATCCCTATTTTCACGAAGTTGAATCCTAATCAACTTAGGAGAATCCATATCCTATAAATTGGACCCTAAGGTACACAATTTAGATTACAGTCATTCAATTACTTTCAATTACAGTCTTTCCTTACAATTTTATTGACTTCATCATTGAAGTGGCTACTGCCGGAGCCAACTCGATGACTCTCTGATATCTTTTTTTAAATGTTCAACAAACAACAGAGAATGGAACTCCTGTCGATCAGAAAGTGCAGAATCACAAGACATAATAAAATAAAGGTAAAATATATTAGAAAGGGAAGAGATATTTCGGGTCTCACTCAGTGACTTGCGATCCAAAAAATGCACTTTCAATCAATAAAACATAACTTTTTAAAATTAAATGTAAAAAAGAAAAAAGTGTTTATAAACTATTCCCATTAGAAAGATGCATCTGAGTAGGATAAGGGGAAAATAATATATATATATATATATATATATATATCGACGACGAAAGAAAGACAAATTTTATTAAGAGATAAAATTTAGAAAACAAAAAACAGCCGACAAAAATCTTACACAGAAGCTCCACAGATCTAGATTCCAAGTTCGATCAGCGGGTAATATGGCGCCACGCTGCATTCAGTATGCCATTTAATGTCTCCAGCTTATTATTCCGTGGTTACTCAGGACCGTGAACTCACGAGTGAAATGAGGGACCAGTGACCACGCAATATCTTTTCAAATCTATTTAAACTATGAAATAAGTGGCGCATTGGATTTTATTTATTTACTTTTTTTTATTAAATTAATAATAACTAAAATATTTTAAATAAAACATTACATGTGTTAAAATAAAAAATATATATAATTTAATAAAATATTAAAATGATATTATTTTCTATTTCAAACATATAAATTTATCAAGTTAGTATAAATTTTTAATGAATGAATAAAAAATATCATTCTAAACATTGACTTATTTTATATAAAATTATTTTATTATTTTAATTTTATATAATTAGGTTTGGATGGGTCGGGGCGGGACAAGGTGCATCTTTCCAAACCCGTCCCAAATTTTAACGGAGTGAAAAATGTCATTCCCAAGTCTGTCCATTAAAAGCAGGATTGACAAATTTCTAATAAAATAGGTTAAATTGTCATTTCTAATCATAACGACTGAAGTTTTTGAAAGTGAGTAATGCACTATTTCTCAAAATTATATTTCAAGTTTCCATTTCAAATTATGTGGCTGTGATATGATAAAATTTTACAATGACATATTAATTACGTGACTTCGTAACTTAATGCATTGTTAATATTATTGTGCTACATTATTTGAAATAGATATTTAAGAAGTATAGTATTTTTCTTTGAAGATCTCTTTCGCGATCAACTAAAAAGACGTTATAATATTTTTAAATTATTTATGATAAACAGTGTCATGTGGAGGGACAAGGCTAAGAATTTAGTCAGGATTTTGTTAATTGCACTATCATAAATTTAAAAATTTTAAAAATAAAAATATTTAATATTTATTAATAATATTTTTGATAGTTAATTAAATTCATTGATATAAAAAAATTTATAAATTAGACAATGAATTCAATAAAAAAGATTCTTAAAAAAGATAAAATTAAAATTAAAATAAGAATAAAGTGTGTAAAATTTTAGACTAGGGGATAATATATATATATATATATATATAATATAAAAAGTAATAAAAAAATTTCAAATAAAAAAAAAATTGAGGGAGCTTTGCCGTAGCAGCCCTCGTCCTTCGTTATGTTGACCCTTTTTTAATTATAGGAATTTAAATATGGCAAATAGGTAACTCATATCTGGTTAAAGGATTTTACTTTTATTATTTTATTTAAATAAAACTACGAAAATATGCTTAATAAAAGTGGAATTGTTAACAATATATTTTTTTTTATACAATAATAGGAGAAAGGGAGGAAAAATCAAATTCATAAGAGAATGATTTAAAATTTTTACTTCATATCCCGTTAATTATGGAATCAGAGAAATATCATTATTCTGAGATTATTTTTATTTTAACTTATAAAATATAATTATAATTAATTTTATCTTAAATAAATACTCAAACACAGAATAAGATAATCCAACCTATTGTCCCGTCAAATAAACACCGCGGCCGAAGAGATTTGAAATCTTGTGATTACAATAGTTGCGCAAGACAAGTCGCTACCATCTGCAAAATGAGAATCGAGAAATTTTTATGAGAAGCGGGTCCATTGATGGTCCACGAGTTAAAATACTTTTGTCTTACCTTAAAACTCAACATTTTGTAATATGTGGCATCATGTGATTCACTGAAAATTTTGCTTCATTACACGTTTGGTAATAGGGTACTGGGAGGTCAAAACAAGCAACAACTGGCGCCTCTTAGTTTAACAGGTAATGTGACCTGGGCTGCCAATCGATTATTTTGTTGCGTCAAGTTAAGGAACTCGTAATAATGAGCATACGACAGTCTCTAGTCTCTGTAAATAAGGGTCCCGCTTCTGCCATTTGAATTGATTTTGATGTGACGGTGCGTCCCTCTTCTTTTTTTTTCTTTTCCCTGGTTAAATGTACTTTACTTGTTCATCATTTAAAATAAATTTTATTGAATTAAAGATTTATTTATTTTTATATAATAATTTCATAAATAGAAGTTTATTTTATAATTACAACACGTATAATGGGAGGAGCGACATTTACTACATGAGATTCTTGTTATTATAAAATTTGTGAAGGATTAGATATATGTAACTAGGATAAAATTTCATTAAGAGTTTATATTTTCAAAATTTTCTTTTAAAATATGTCGTCTAAAAATTAATTGCAAAGACGATAACTGATATACCATAAAATGGCAAGTCCAGTCTCCATGTGACACGTGTGACTACAGATCAGTTAAAGCTTAGCTATTCAGAACAAACTTGGACTATCAGCTGTTCAGAGCAGGCTTATGCGCTCATCCTTCATAACTCACAAGTCTCAGCACAAGGCTTTCAGAGCATCCCTCAGGGTTCAGAGCTCATTACCGCCTTAAATATCTTACCGATTTAAGGAATAGGAAACAATCTTCAACAAGGAAACTGCCACCTACGAATATCTATCAGGCGTAGTGTCCAACATGGTAATTACCGTTCTCCGATGATCAAATCCCTACATTCATGGCTTCAAATCCTAATCAACTTAGGAAACCAGCAGCCTATAAATAAAACCCTAAGGTACGCTGTTTCACTCATGCTCATTCTTTGGTTTACAATTACAGTCTTTCAATTCAGTTTTATTAACTTAAGCATCGGAGCGGCTACCGCCGGAGCCAATCCGGTGGCTTCTGATCCTTCTCTTTGAGTGTTTCTCAGGCAACGGAGTTCGGAGCCCCTACCGACCAAAAAGTGCAGCATCAGCTGGCGCCGTTTATGGGAACAATAATCATTTTTTCAACAAAGGTTCCTTTTTTTACGAACAACCTTATTCCCTCCTCATTAAGGGAATCATGTCTTCCAATCTCCGACCGAGAAAGAATGCTCAAAATCCACAAAACCCTCAACCCTGGCCGCTTGCCGAATGAGGAAGGGGACGAACAACCGATCCCATGCAGCAACAGCTACCTAGTTAAATGACAGAATGAGTTAATGTAATAACAGCTTCGTGCCATGTCCAAAACCCTGGCGATGCTTACCCAGAATCACGGAACCAACCCTTTGAATTCGTCCGTCAACATGGCTGATCAAAGGATATAACCTCCTGCCGCTACCACGGACGGAGGATTTCATGAAGAGATTCCCAGTAATCAACCGATGCAAGCCCTAAGGTGCCACCCATATTGGCGGAGACCCCCAGCCATCAGCAGCTACAGGTAGGGGGATACCAACCTTTATTCCAGACATCCACTATCGAAACACCACTAGGGCTCCGACCCCAGGGGCTTCGAGAGCTAATCCAACACCGCAAGAGTCTCAACCTTAAGCAGCTCCAGTTCCTCCAGCTCAAGAGCTCCAAAATCCTCCTCCAGCCATGGGACATGCCCATCCCATTCATATGGGGGCTGAAACTGCAAAGCAAGACTCACAAGAAGTCCCGCCTAAGGACCCACGAAGAGCTAAAGAAGTTGCGGACACTATGAACCGCACTGTTGTGATGAGAGGTATTCAAATCCCTCTAGAGCAGGATGAGCTAGCCAGGCTACTCGGAAGGCTCGCTTCGCCATTCACCCCTGTTATCATGGCTGAGGAGAGGTTGAGGAAATTTTTCGTTCTAAAGTTTCGACTCGGGGGACCATCTTTCTCATTACCAACAGACCATGGCACTACACGGGGCTTCTGATGCCTTCATGTGCCGTACATTCATTACCAGCCTCAAAGGCACAACACTGAAATGGTTCCACCATCTCCCACCGAGCTCAGTCACCAACTTCTACGAGCTCGACAGGCGCTTTCTAGATAGGTTCATGACTAGTAGAAGGTTGAGAAAGGGCCCAGAATTTTTGCTTAAAGTAAAATAGTCCAAAGAGGAGCCCTTCTGGGAGTACGTCGCACGTTTTAATGCCGAGCTCACAGAGATTACAGATTGTAGCCTGAGCTTTTTGGTAGCTGCTATGACCTCTGGACTCGCACAATGAGGCTTCAGGGATTCTTTAACAAAGAGTCCTCCTATCGACATGGCAGCCCTCATACATCGGGCTAGGAAGTACATAAATCTGGAGGAAGCAAAGAGCCTTTCTCAAAAGGGTAAAAAACAAGCCTGGCAGGATGACCAGAAAAAGGACTCCAGTACAATCAAGAAGAAAGTCAAAAGCCCAGATAGAAGAACGACCTCTAGAACTCCAAACAGCATTGCTCCAAGGGGGTTCACCATCTTTACTCCTCTGAACGCCTCTCTAACTCACATACTTCGGTAAGTCTGAACACGTGAAAACCTAAAGTGCCTGAGCCGCTAAGAGGCGATCCTGGTTATCGAGACCAAAGCAAGTATTGTGATTTGGCCTTTAAACATGAAATCGAGCAGCTTATAAGGAGAGGACGACTACGGGAGTTTGTCAGGTAGGACTAGAGGCAGAACCCCCGCAATGACAGGCCCTAGGAAAGAAGACCAGACTAGAGGAAAGGACGGAATAAGCCTCAGTAGCAGAATAATTAGGTTATCTTCGTCCTCCACGCAGACACCTTGACAACAGGAACGTCCAACAGAGCAAGGAAAAGGTATACTCGAGAGGCTAAAACCACTCCCAACATACTATAGATCTCCAATATCGAGAAAAGATTGAAACCTGTGCCTGAGATCCAATCCTTAAAGTAAGATCTTGTAAGACTACACTGTTCTCACAGTGATACCCTCGTTATCTCCCTCAAGATTGCCAACTTTGAGATCCGAAGAGTCTTAGTGGACACCGAAGTTCTGCGAGTGTGCTATTTTACGAACCTCTTAAAGAGATGAAGCTCAACCCCAATGACATCAAACCCACCGTTGCAATCATGGCAAAATTTGATGGAAACCTCAGTATCCCGCTAAGGAGGATTGACATTCCTACCACAGCAGGAGAGGGAGATGGACAAAAGACCCCGATCTCAGAATACATGGTTCTGAACGCCAAGTCCCCTTATAACGTCATAATTGGAAGACCTTGGCTGTACCAAATGGGAGCAGTCACTTCGACCCTATGCAATGGTCACTTCGACCCTCCACCAATGTCTGAAGTACGTCTACAACCATACTGTCTACTTCATTAGAGGCTGTCAACCGACCTCTCAGGAGTGTCACGCACTCGTTCTCAAGGAAAGGGCCCCCAAATGGCAATTACTGCACACTCGTGAATGCATGGGTTCAAACCTCTCCCACCATCATAGGCAAAAGACTGCCCTTCAAGAATTGATGAACCTCTAAGCCCCAGAGGAAGGGACAACAGGGCCAAGCCCGTAGGGGACCTTATCAAAGTGCTAGTCAGCTCAGAAGAACATGGGCGTTACTTACTAGATCGGTCCAGACCTGACGCCTACCGAGCAAGAAAAGATGATAGAATTCTTGAAGGATAACCTTTTTGTGTTTGCTTGGGAGACGAAGGATATGGAAGGCATAAACCCGAACCTCATTACTCACAAGTTGATGGTAGATCCTGACCACCCACTAGTGAGACAAAAAAGAAGGAAACTCGCTCCAGAACGACATCGAATCATTAATGAGGAGGTCCAAAGACTACTTGAGGCCCGGATGATACGAGAGGTGTTTTACCCAGAATGGCTAGCCAACACTGTTCTGGTCAAAAAGAAAAATGGAAAGTGGAGAGTCTGCATTGACTATACAGACCTCAACAAGGCTTGTCCCAAAGATAACTTCCCTCTCCCACGAATTGATCAACTAGTTGATGCCACTACAGGGCATGAACTTATGACCTTCATGGATGCCTACTCTGGATACAACCAAATCCAGATGTACCTGCCAGACCAGGAAAAGACAACCTTCATTACCGAATGAGGTTTCTATTGCTATAGAGTGATGTCATTCGGACTGAAAAATGTTGGGGCAATGTATTAGCGTCTGGTCAATAAGATGTTCAGTCCTCTAATCGGCAACACCATGGAAGTTTACATAGATGATATGCTGGTCAAAAGCGTATAGAAGAGCAGCCATATCCAGCACTTGGCTCAGACCTTTGACATCTTGAAGCAACATAAGATGAAACTGAATCCCATGAAGTGCACCTTCGGTGTAACCAAGGGAAAGTTCTTGGGGTATTATGTCTCTCAAAGAGGTATTGAAGCAGACCCCACTCAGATCAGAGCATTGATTGGGCTGGAGTCACCAAAGAGCAAGAAATACATTCAAGCTTTGAACGACAGAATTGCAGCTCTGAGCAGATTTATCTCCAAGTCCACTGATCGCTGCCTACCGTTCTTCAAAGCCTTGAAGGGTAACAAAATTTTACAGTGGTCAGAGGAATGTGAAAAATCTTTTCAAGAACTGAAGGCTTACCTTGCTTCCCCTGAACTCTTGTCAAAACCGGTCCAAAGAGAAAAACTACTCCTCTATTTTGCTGTCTCTGAGAACGCCGTCAGTTCTGTACTGGTCAGACAGGACAAAGGTGTCCAGAAGCCCATATTCTATGTTAGCATAACTCTATTAGACATAGAGAAAAGATATCCTGAAATTGAAAAGCTGGCCTTTGCTCTTATAGTTTCAGCATGGAAGCTCCGACCTTACTTCCAAGCGCATCCCATTGAGATTCTAACGGCCTGTCCACTAAAATCGGTCCTAAGGAAGCCTGAGGTCTCAAGACGTTTAGTCAAGTGGTCCATGGAACTAGGGGAATTTGACATATCCTATGTCCCACGAACCTCTATTAAAGGGCAAACCTTGGCTGATTTTGTCGCTGAGTTCACCCCAACACTGCAAGACATGGCACAACTTTGTGAAAGCTCGGGTGCATGGCAGCTTTACGCCGATGGATAGTCCACAAACCATGGTTCTAGCGTCGGCTTAGTACAACAATCCCCTGATGGGCTTATGGTTGAAAAAGTAGTCAGCTTAGGGTTCAGAGCCTCCAACAATGAAGCTGAATACAAAGCCCTTATCCTTGGTATGAAATTAGCTCTAGGAATGCGAGGCTCAGAACCTCGAAGTCTTCTCTGATTCCCAACTGGTGGTAAGCCAAGTTCTGGGAGAATTTTCCATCAAAGATAACAGGATGCTTCGATATTCAAAGCTGGTCAATTCGCTGAAGCGCTCCTTCCGAACATTTACAATACAAAAGATAGAAAGAGGCCAGAACTCCCGAGCTGATGCTTTGGCGAACATAGCATCTCTTCTCAAGACAAAAGGAGATTCTACTATAAAGATCTCTCATCAGCCGAGGCCAAGCATAGAAGAAGTTTAGGTTGCCCAAATCACTAAACAAACCCAAAACTAAATGACTCCCATTCTCTAGTACCTGGAAGGAAGACTCCTCCCTGAAGACAAGAGCAAAGCCTGAAAAATTCGAATCAAGGCAGCTCGGTACCTGATCTTAAATAAAAAGCTTTACCGAAGATCCTACTCTTAACCCTTGCTGCGGTGTTTGACTCTAGAAGAGTCCAAATATGTCTTGGCTGAAATTCACGAAGGAATTTGTGGGAACCATAATGGCGAGAGAACTTTAGCCCACCGAGCTCTAACACAAGGCTATTACTGGCCTAGCATGTTGAAGCAAGCAAAAGAGTATGTTTAGAAGTGTGACAAATGCCAATGATTCACTCTATATCAGCATCAGCCCCACGATGAGCTTATTTCGATCACCAACCCATGGCTCTTTGCCCAATGGGGAATGGACATCGTTGGGCCACTCCTAAAAGCCGTACTGAACAGGAAATATCTTGTTGTCGCCATTGACTATTTCTCCAAGTAGGCAGAGGTTGAACCCCTTCACGTATATCACAAAGACAGAAGTCAAAAACTTCACTTGGAAGAATATTGTCTGCAGGTTCGATATACCACGAGTCATCATCACAGACAATGGTACACAATTTGCAGAGAGAGTTTTTAAGAAATTCTGCCAAGACTTGCACATCAGTCACCATTTTTCCTCAACAAGTCACCCCTAAGCCAATGGGCAAACAGAAGTCACTAACCAGACCATCCTTGATGCCCTCAAGAAAAGGTTGGAAGAAGCCAAAGAAAGATGGTTTAAAGAACTCCCTGGTGTTCTCTAGGCCTACAGAACCACCAGAAGAACACCAACCTCTGAAACTCTATTCTCACTAGGTCTATGGCTCAGAAGTAGTAATTCCTGTGGAGATCGGTATGCCCACCTTGAGGATGAAAAGCTTTCAACTAACGGGCCAATGATCATCAGCTTGTAGAGAACTTGGACTTACTCGAAGAGAAGCGTGATCAAGCAAGAATCGGGATGGAAGCTTATCAACACAGGATGGCAAACAGTTCCAAATCAGGGCTAAAATCCCTAAGTTTCCAGATTGGTGATCTAGTTCTAAGAAAAGTGTTCCCAAACACCAAAGATCCCATTATGGGAAAATTATCACCCAATTGGGAAGGCCCCTACAGAGTAACAAAGATTGTTCGACCTACGACATATTGGTTAGAAGACATAGCTGGAAACCCTATACCCAGACCATGGAATGTAGAACACCTATAGAAATATTATCAATAAAGGTTTTTCTCTCTTACATTTTTTCAAAAAAGGCAGTCTCATCTTAATGCACAGACCCCCCAGGTCTGGTCCATCTTATTAACCCCTGAAGCCTTGTATCCATTGCAAGTCCTTTAGGTTTGGTCCATCTTATTGACCCGTGAAGCCTTGTATCCATTACAAGTCCTTCAAGCCTAGTCCTTTTAATGCACAGACCCCTAGGTCTGGTCCATCTTATTGACCCCTAAAGCCTTGTATCCATTACAAGTCCTTTAGGCCTAGTCCTCTTAATGTATAGACCGCCAGGTCTGATCCATCTTATTGACCCCTAAAGCCTTGTATCCATTACAAGTCATTTAGGTCTGGTCCCCTTAATGTATAGAGCCCCAAGTCTGGTCCATCTTATTGACCCCTAAAGCCTTGTATCTATTACAAGTACTTTAGGTTTGGTCCCCTTAATACACAGACCCCCAGGTCTGGTCCATCTTACTGACCCCTAAAGCCTTGTATCCATTACAAGTCCTTTAGGTCTGGTCCTCTTAATGCACAGACCCCCAGGTCCGGTCCATCTTACAATTCAGGTTCAATTATTATCAGGTCTTCTTAAAGAAAATTCAATTATATTATTACAAGATGCTCTGCTTAGAAGGAAGCTTCTGATCATAACCAAATCAAGGGCCGATCTGAAATGCACTCAGCTCGTGAACATCTCGTCTTACACTAATTACAAGTTTAAAGGGCTGGAGCCCAAACATATATTACAGAGCAACAATGATTTGGGACAGAGCTTAATCTACTTGGCATCTACAGCAATCCTCAGAATTTATAAGTATTGTAGTTTATAAGAATAAAAATGCACAAGTCCAAACTCTGAAGGAAGTTGATTTCATTGATCAAAAACTTAAATACATCAAAAAAAAGAGTACAAGAGTTCATCTCCTAAACTAGAGGGCTGGCTGAATCATCATCATCCTCAATTGCTGACAAGTCAAAGTTTGGAAATTTGGTGAGGAGCTTAAACTTAAAGGAATCATAGCCGTGCTGCATGAGCTCCTTACCCATCCCTTTGAACTCAGCTTTCATTGCTACCTCAGTCGCAGCCTTCGTTTCCTTGACCTTCTGCGCAATGGAGGCCCGACACTCGTTATTCTCCTTTTTTAACTCCTCCAATTGATGAAGAAGGGAATCCCTCTTGGACTCCATGATCGAGAGAGAGTTGTTCACCTCCCTGAACTTCTCTTTTACAGCCGAGGCATTTGATTGGGCTGTCCTGAGCTAGAGTCTAGCCTTATCCAGCTCATCTTGAAGTTTTTCCATGGCTAGTGGATCCAAGGCAGACTCCATCAGGGTAGCTAGGTCGTACATGGTCTGCAGAGCAACAAACAGACAAATTAGAACAAGAACCAAAATAAAGCACAAAGAAAGATAATATGGTGGTTACCTTCATCTGGATGCTCATCACTTCGGTGATGGCTTGTTGAGTGCTCTACCCTTTGTGTTTCTAGGGAGCCTCTATCCAAAATTTTTCAATGACCTGCATAGTGGCCTTGTATCCGTCAGGCAGCGCAGCGAGGTCCACTACCATCCTCACCTTCCCCTTCTTCTGAACTTTAAGGGCGGGAGCAATAGCAAGTACAGGAATAGACTCTCTTATAACGATGCCCTTCCTAGGCGGTGCTGAGGTGGAAGGGTCAATTACAATCCTCCTCTTCTTAGTTTGAGGAGGACCAACAAGAGAAGAAGGCCTCCCAACCTTCTTTTTTACAAGAGCCCATTTGCTCATCAAGGACTTCTTCAAGCCCTTTGTCCGACCCTTGTCCTGGAAGCTCTCAGCCTGGTCCTTGCCCTGGAGGTTCTCTGTCCAGTCCTTGTCTTGATCAGGTGTCATCAAATTTTCTGGCGTAAGGATGACTCCGAAGTCCCTATTCTTGGTCTGGAGAAGCCTGTGGTACTTGTTCTAAAGATCAACTGTGAAAATTGACCTCTTCCAAGCACTATTGTCTGCATAGAAGACAATAAAACAATGGTTAGAGTTCAGAAGTAAAAACATAAACAAAAGTAAAATTGTTACAAGAAAAGGGGGTCTCACCCTAAACCCCGTACTTCGGGGGAATGTCAAATTCTGGCCTTGGAAGTCCTCCGTCTCCCATCCTCCTCCTACAAAGAAGTACCATTTCTTCCAGGTGGAAGTCGGCACAAAGGAAAGAGGTCTGAACCCCCTATCGAAGGACATACAGAAGAAGCCTTTCGACCTCATATACTTGAGATCCCTTCTACTACAGATCAACTCTACTACAACTTCAACAACATTAAGATGACCTAGAGCTATGAACCCTAACAAGTGCCTCCAACTATTAAGGCTGAGATCTGCAGGGCAGAGGTTGAACCAAGCAAAGAATTGCTTAACTAGAGTGGGAAGAGGGAGCCTCAGCCTCGCGTCAAACCAGGCAAGACAGACACAAATCTCGTCCTCACGAATATCGAACGGACGGTCTAGGGGGCTCGGTACCCTATAAGTAACATTAGAGGGGAAGTCATAGGTCACCCTCAGTTCATCCAACATAGCTAGGTGATGGCACTACCTCCTTCCTCTCTTTGAGAGGGCCTACCAAAGGCCTCCTCAACCCTATTCTTGGGTTCTATAAAGGCATCTACAATCCTAACTTCAGAGCTAGAAGGGGACTCTCTCAACCTATTTTCGGCATTACCGGTAGGGCTGTCACCCATAATTTAAGATTGGGATGACACAATTTTTTGAGGAACTTCCTGCGCCATCTCTGACACCAGAAGAAGTAGTAGATGTCGACATTAGCAAAAAATTATAAAACAATGAGAAGAAGCAGAGATGGGGAAGAACAGTAAGAGAGAAAATTGAAAAGGAGTAGAAATAAAGAAGAATAAACCTAAAAACAATTGGAAATAAAGCTTCGAATACTCTTCAAGCAATAGGCACTCCTCACGATTCACTAAATGCTCTAGTTTGACAATGGCGGAATTTCTTCTTCTTTACAGTGAAAATGGTGAGGGAAAGGGCGTACGAACTCCCTCCTCCTCTTTATATACATTTTCAGAAATTGGGGCCCACCAAGCCTAACCGTCATGACAATTGAAGGCAATGATGGCCTCGAGAGCCCAAGCGCCGGCTGCGCAATAAATGGCGCACCAACAGTCGCCTTGGAAATCAGAAAGGTAGGATGCATGACTTTTCGGAAGCACATAGCCCTAGTTACACATTGAGCTCAAACTAGGGCTCGGGGGGGAGGGGAGTAACTAATATACCACAAAGTGACAAACCAGTCTCCATATGACACGTGTAACTACAAATCAGTTAAAGCTCGGTCATCTAGAGCAGACTTGGACTATCAACCATCTAGAGCAGGCTTAGGTGCTCATCCTTCAGAACTCACAAGTTTGATCACAAGGCCTTCAGAGCATCCCTCAGGGTTCAGAGCTCATCACTGCCTTGAATATCCTACCGAGCTAAGGAAAAGGAAACAGTCTTTAACAAGGAAACTACCACCTACGGATATCTATCAAGCGCAGTGTCCAACATGGTAATTGTCGTTCTCCGATGATCAAATCCCTACATTTATGGCTCCAAATCCTAATCAACTTAGGAAACTAACAACCTATAAATAAAACCCTAAGGTACGCTGTTACACTCATGCTCATTTTTTGGTTTATAATTACAATCTTTCAATTCATTTTTATTGATTTAAGCATCGGAGCAGCTACCGTCAGAGCCAATCCGGTGGCTTTCTGATCCTTCTCTTTAAGTGTTTCTCAGGTAACGGAGTTTGGAGCCCTTACCGACCAAAAAGTGCAGCATCAGTAACAAATTTGCATTTAATCTAATTTCGTAGGTCTGTGAGTTTGTTAGAGTGAACTTGAGTTTCTGTATTGTTACTGGTACATTTTTATACAAAAAGAATTGTATATTATTGTATCAATATTGGTACATTTTTGTAAAAAGCAGTTGTACATAGTGATTTTTCTTTATCAAAACCTATTTGTTTGAGTTCTTTCCATATATATTTGTGTCATTCAATCGTTGTCCCCATTTCTCTTTCTATACTCCATCTTCCAAGTAGTAACGTATTTCATTGTTATTGATGTTGCACTTTTCTAGTCTGAATGCTTCTTCCCTCGAACTTTGCCTGTTAAGAACTCAAGGTCAGAGGGTCATCGGGTCATCGGGTCATCGGGAAGGATTTGGTGGTAGCCGTTCCAATGATAAAGTTAGTAAAAGAATAAAGATAGTAATTCAAGAGAAGAATTGAACATAAATTGAAAGCGTACCTTATGATTTTTTTATAGGCTGTATATCTCCTAAGTTGAGTAGGATTAGGAGCTGTGAAAATAGGGATTCGAATAAATCCATAGATTCCTATTTTCATATCGAACTCTATTTTCTTATTCTGAAGTGGGTAGCCCATATAAGGCGGTGATTAGTTTGGAACCCCTTGTATTCTAAGCTCTAAAAGCCAAAAGGTCTGACTATGATCCCTCTTCAGATCTGTGTGTTGACCCCCTTGTAGACACGTATCATGTTCTGAATAGTGTGGTCAACTTATGGTATATCAATTACTCCTCCTACCCCTTCCCAGAGCCTCAATTCGATGTGATTTATCCAAAGCTGAGGTTAAGGTTTCTAAAAAGTCGTGCGTGTCTTTTTCCTAAATGTGCCGTTACGTATTCTGATAAAACAACTGTCCCATCATTACTTCAGCCGCCGGTTAGATAACTGAGGCCACAGTCGTTCCAACCGTCACTTTGATCTTGGGATGTTGGTCAAAGGTGACACCTTAAATGATACACCTTTTTGGGTGATCTATAAGTAGGAGAATCACTTCCCAAGGGAAGATTTTTACGTACTCTCAAAGCATCAAGTATACGTTTGAGCAAGAAGGAATCCTCAAGGTGATTTTCGGTGCACTTGAGATTTCTCTCCGATCATTAACCTCCTAGTTCCCGATCAGGTTTGAAAGCACTAAAGAACCCTCTTTTTGAATTCTTTTTCAGTATTCTCTTCACATTTCCCCCTTTTTATTTAAAGTTTTTGAGAGATGGCTGCTCTTGACACTTGATTGAGCATTAGAGATGAAATGAGGGAACTCATAGAGTTCAATAACCAAGAGGCACTAGGCTTTATCGTAAGTACTAAGGCTAAAAATGCCTCTGATAGTAGCTCTAAGGTCCTCTTAATTGAGGCACACCTTAAACCTAGAAATAGGGAGGCCGGTACCTCAAGCAAACCTCGTAAGAGAGAAAAGGGTGAAAGTGCCATAATCCAAGCCATGTTAGACGCCTTTACCCTTAACTTTCATTTCCCAAGAAATGTGACATGCAGGGTCCCAAGGACCATAGATTGGCCTTCAAATATTAACATGGGAGAAATTTGTGCTTACCTCGAATGGTTTGAGGTTGGGGTACGCTTCCTTTTCCACCCCCTTAGTTAGTGAGTTCTTCTACTAGTTTAAGATTTTCTCAAAAGAAGCAATTAAAGTCCTTAGTTTTACGTCATAAGAATGAAGTTGAGATAGATCTGGACCTCATAGGCAGTAATAGGGACTTCAAGTATCGAAAGTCAGAAAACATGTACTGCATGTCATTTGACAAGAGATTAAAGCCCCTCACCTCTCTACCCATTTCCAATAAAACATGGAAGAAGTGGTATTTCTTTGTCAAGGGTGGCTAGAAATTTTAGGACTATGAGAATATGAGTAGCTTCTTTCCTCAGTACACTGGCTTTAAGGGTGAGCCTACCAACCTTTAGTATCTTGTCAATGTTGTATCCCTACCTTTTGTGTCTGATCGTGCTTAAGATTTTTGGTGTAGATAAGAGAGCCTAGAGGAGGTCCATCTTCACTCCTGTTCTATAAAAGAAGTACACAAAGCTTTTTCATCCCCAAGAGCATCCTCACGATCAGATCCTCTTACTTTAGAAATTCATGGAAGCAGGTCTTACCAAATATAAGTCCGAGGTCCTGAAGAAGTCAGTGATTTCTTAATGGAAACCTGGATAGAAAAGGGTAGAGGAGACATCCATCCCTACAGAGCATCCTTATCTTTAGAAGAGGAGAAGACTTGAGGTGGGGGGGAGCTTCATTGAATGCACGATTTTAGAAGAGCTAATGCTGCCTATCATTTGTCACGAGCTTTCTCCTACTCTAACCCTAGTATCACGCCCCCTTCTTGAGGTAAAGAGAGGCTCGGCATTGTCCCTGTCAAGTTGGCCATGGCAGAAACTAAGGAATCGGCCATAAAAAAGGCCAATGAAGATGCTTGAGGCTCTACTGCTGGTCATTTCAAAGGGCTTAAGCCCTAAAAAATTGTCAAGGACCTACTAGTCTCCCACATAAGGGTAAGTCATCTCTATGTGGTGTATTTGTTTTTAATTTTTGTCCTTTCAATTTCTTAATTTGTTAATCTAATCTTCTCTTCTGTAGGCGGCTAACGTTATGGCTGCTATCATGGATTGTCTAGAAGAGTCCGAACGGGTAGAGAAACTTCAAGATGAGCTAGATTAGACAAGGATCCAGCTAGGGACTACTCGATCTATCACTTCCTCAGTTAAAAAGAAGCTGAAGAAATCCATCAATGCCTTTTCCATCTTGGAGTCTAAAAAAAAATGCCGTAGCCTTAAAACTGGAGAAATTGAGAAAAGAGAAAGAAGAATTCGATGTCACTACTATTCAGAAGCTTGCTTTAAGTGTGAAAGCAACAAGAGAAGAGACAGAGAGGGCCCTTAGAGAATAACTCTAGAGGTTGGGGAGAGAGTTTATGGATCGCAAGTATGAGACGTACAAAAAAAAGATTCAGAAGCTCTATCCCGACCTTGACATCTTTGGCGTAGACGAGGTTTTGGATGTTGATGACAATAGAGAGGGCTTTAGGAGGGCAGCCTATGATGGATCGTCTAGAAGCTATTCTGGTGGGGTCTACAGATCTTGAGAGGGAGGGCACCCCTATTGAGGGGTAGTACTTAGGATTTTTATCTACTTTCAATTTTTGGTCCCTGCCTTGTATTCCCTTAATCATTTATAAAATCATCTTTTTGGCTTCAAACCTGGTGTCTAAGTATATTTATTTTGCTTAACCTTTATAACCAATTAGGAGTGTGATTTGAATCAAGTAGTACTCATCACATTAATAGTATTCATAGCGATAGTAATATCACAATGACAAATGATTCAAACCTATAACACTAATAAACGTAAGGTTTTTAGGGGCATATTGCCAATGCCGTAATAATATATAGACATATAATGCATGTACTGAATACAAGGTTTTTAGGGGTCTGTGGGCAATGCCGCAATAATGTACAGACTTATATCACTTGTAATGAATACAAGATTTTTAGGGGTCTGGTGGCAACGTCACAATAGTGTATAGACCTGTAACACTTATAATGAATACAAGGTTTTTAGGGGTTTGTGCGTTAACAAATACTGAAGTGGACATAAACCTTGTAATTTTTATTGATAATACTTGCGCAGGTGCTCAATATTCCAAGGTCTGTGTACAGGTTTCCCAGCTAGGTCTTCTAACCAATAAGTGGTAAGTCTTATATTCTTAATTACTTTGTAGGGCCCCTCTTAGTTGGGGGAAACCTTCCCTATAGTGGGATCTTTGGTGTTTGGGAATATCCTTCTTAGGACGAGATCAAGTTAGAAGTTGACAATTTTTAACCCTTTGTTGAAGTAGTTGGCCATCCTCTGTTGGTAGGCCTCTATTCTGATTTTTGCTTGTTCACGTTCTCCTTCCAAAATATCAAGATTTTCCTTAAATTGCTTATTGTTACTTTATTGGTCAAAGAGCTCTCTCCTAAGGGTGAGCATACCGATTTCAACTAGAATGACTACTTCAATACAATAAGTGAGTGAGAACGACCCTACGACAGTCATGTTAATGACCTCTGCTTATCTATTGGCACGTGAGTGTTTCGGAGAGGAAAAATAATGGCTGATGTAGAAATCTTTATAGAACTTCCCGAACACATTTCTAGTGAACTGTGTCTCATTATTAAAGATAATTATTTTGGGTATGTCGAACCTGCATACTATGTTCTTCCTGGTGAAGTTCTTGACCTCTACCTCACTAATGTTGGTCAGTGGTTCAACCTTTGCCTAATTCAAAAAGTAGTTGATAGCAACCAGTAGGAATCTCCTGTTCTAAGGGGCCTTTGGCAATGGCCCCACAATGTCTATTCCCCACTGAGCAAAGGGCCAAGGACTGGTTATAGGGATGAGCTCCTGTTGAGGTCGGTGTTGGTAAGAAGCAAAATGCTGGCATTTGTCACATTTTCAAACGTAATCTTTCGTATGTCTTAACATGCTGGGCCAGTAGTAACCTTAGGTCAGAGCTCGGTGGGAAATGGTTCTTCTACCATTATGGTTACCACATATCCCCTCATCTATTTCTACTAGAATGTATTGAGCTTATTCTAGAGCCAAGCACAACAGGAGGGGCTATGTGTATGACCTTTAATAAAGTTTATTTTTGAGAATCAAATATCGAGCTACCTTAATTCGGACCCTTTTGGCCCGAGTTTTGTCTTAGGGAGCACACTTTCTACCAAGATGTCACACCCTAAATTTTCATAAACCCGGAGAGTAAGTGAAATGAAATAAGAAAAATAAATGAGATGTTATTAAGATGGATTTAGCTGATTACATGTTTATTTCCCCGTGTTTTCCCAAAATTTAGAATGAAAAATTGCTACTAGACTTACCCAAGATTGGTTTCAAATGCCAATCAAATATCTCCCCTAATTAATATTCAAAATTAGTTTGTATATCATGTTCAAAAATGGTCTCCAAAATAGCCCCAAAATGTCTCTAAGTATTCCTTGGAACAATGGCCCAAATGGGCCCCTAATGTCCTAAGACGTAGGCCAAGAATAGACCAAAAAGTCTACAAAAATATGTCTAAGGAAGTGGCCAAACATGGCCCATGAGAGTGGCCAAACATGGCCTAAGGATTGGCTAAACATAGCCCAATAGAGTGGTCAAACATAGCTCAAAAAGATGGTCAAACATGGCTCAAAAAGGTGGCCAAGGGCAAGTGTCAAGAGGGGTGTCAGGTTGGCGTGCATGGGGCAAGGCAACAGGGCGCGCGCATTTGTAGGCAGGCAGCACGTGGGGCTTACGCGGGCAGGCATGCGGCGCGCGGGGCGCAAGACATGGTGCTAGGCGCGCAGGGTTACGAGCTGGGGTAGGTCTGGACTATTTTTCCTACAGGTTTATTATAGCTAACTGCGACTGAATTTCTCTGTTCGGCAGCCAATTTTCTCTATTTTCCAATTTTTTTTTCAAAGTTTTGCAAGCTACTTTTTTGTCATTTTTAGCCTATTTCTTCAAGGTTTTTAACCCCCTCTTTTTTGGCACTTTTTCCACATATGTTTAGGGTGTTTTACACACCTAACTAACCTTTTAATTTCACAAAATTTTAGCATGGTTTCCTTTATTTTCTAAGCCTTTTCTCACCTAATGTTCCACAACACAACCCATCATTTCTCAACTAGCAACCTAAATACATCTTTCACTTTAACTAAGCATTTATACATTACTTAAAACATAAAATCCACCATACATACACATATACCTTAAATTTAAATGTTTGTTCATTACAATTTTAGGGTCTTGCCCATTGTTTTCATACCATACAAGATTTCTACAATTTGAATACACATGTCTTAGGGCTTATGCTCTCATACATACAAAAATATGCCCCAAAGGCCAAATATCTTCCATGGTCCATGTCCAATCCATTCTTTAAGACTTCTTCAAGTCTCAAGTACCGGGAGCCTCATCTGTAGTATGATATCCCATAAAGGGTCAGCCCAACTGCTAGTATGACATAGTTCTAATACATGGAACAAAGTTAAGGCGTGGCATGTACAAGTGTACATTTATAATCTACATGCCTTCCAATTCATCAAAACAATGCAATGAAAATATGCGTGACACACCCATGCAAACTCTATGTCACACCCATGTCTCGTTTCACGGATCGCTCCCGTTGGATCAAGTGAGTACCAACACCTGTGTTCACGGATCGCTCTTGTTGGATAAGCAGGCACCAATGCAATGGCCAATTTCGAATTTTTCACCACAGGATCTACACTCTCATAATGCAAAGCACCAAGTGCTCAACCCACACTATGTTTTCAAAGAATCACCATATGCCAATATGCCTTGATTTTTTTATGCAATTTCAATGAGGCATTTTATCAAATACATGACATACACCTTAAATCATGCATCATCCATAAAGTAAATTCTAACTTTGAAACTACACAACTTCTTCCACATGAACATATGCTATATGCAATCAATTTAAACACATGCTCATGTTACATGTTCACTATATTACCAATTCTCAAAGAACACATAATTACACAAAGCATCAATGCATTAAACAACCATATCTTTCAAAACAGAAGGTCTATTCATATGAACATAAGCCATAATGTAATGAATCAAACATATATTCAAGTTACATGTTCATCATTTTGACAAATTCTCAAGAACTCAAATAACACACAAGTATACAAATTACCAACTCTAGGTTTTTCAAAGGAACTATGTCCTAAGTGAATTTCTAACAACAAGTAAACATATAAATCACTCAATCAACATATAAAACACTCCTAAACTTAACCATATTCTTTACTTAGCAAGATATCATACCTAAAAGGGTTTTTCTCAACCCTAGGGAGTTATGTCCATTATATAGCTGAACCAATCAGTGTGAATGTAGCCCTTGATGTGGGGAACAACTTCCTAGAAGGAAGTCATGTGAAAATCCAAGCCTTGAAGTGAAAGCTTGAAAGTTGAAAAACCCTAGGTTTTCTTCATCTTTCTCTCCAAGCACGATGTGCAGCTCCTTTCTCAGACCAATTATATATATTTTTTTTACACTAAGTGCTCTATTTATACTAAAGGGGCCAAGGGGTAAAAAGACCCTTTTGCCCTTAATGAGTTTGAGACCCTATTACACTACAACCCGTCCCGAAACACCTCAATTTGATATTTTGTTTTAACCAAAATTCTGAAAATTATTTGAAATGATATTTTCCCAAAAATTTTATTTTTGCCTGTGGGCGGGTTTGGCCAGGTCCACCCGGGCCACCCGGGATGCCCGTTTTGGTTCATTTTTCAAACTATCTCTGAATAGGCTCAAATTCTTGCAGGATCCTTATTTTAACATTCTAATCATATTTCTCTTCTATGGAATACTCAAAATATGCTTCTAAATATGACTTATATCTAAATGATGCATATATAGTGTCCTACAGACAAATAGTGCATAAATAATGCCCTATCGGCAAAACGAAAAATTTACCCTCATTTTTCAGGTCTCTACACAAGAACCTTGTTAGCCCTAAAGGTTTTCAACCAAGTGTATCTAAGTAATTTTGATGATCACGAAAGGAATATCCAATGGACTAATACTTTATCCAAGAGACAATGCAAATAGGTCATCTAGGTCAAAGAAGATTGTTGATCAAGAAAATGACAAAAGTCCATTAAGCTAAAAGATTTCACTCAAGAGTATATTCCAAAACAAATATCAAAACAAAAAGAATGCTCACATGATGATTTAAACAAGATGGACTCACTCTAATTGAAGGATCCAAGTGGAGACTTTCATTTTTTCTTATTTTGGGTTTTGGGTTTGAGTGACGTTAGGATTAGATTGATCATTGGTCGTAAGCACTCCCTATTTAAAATTATCATCTAAAGACTAATTTTAAATGATTTTTTTAAAACAAAATATTTAACTTTTGAATAGACAAAAAGGGGAGAAATGACTTTTTTTGAAAAACAATGGTCATATACTTTAAAAGGCTATAAATAGAGGTTTCTAGGGCTTTCTAAGATATTTATTACAAGCTTAAATTATCACTATCTTTGTTATTGACTTTAGATCTATCATCTTCTAAATCTAGATCTAAAAGTTCTAATCATTTTAAATACTCAGAGCTTACACCTGATCAATCTATAGAGAGTGAGCATCTTATTGTACCAAAACTACTCTAGAATAGAATGTTATTTGGTAAACATATTTGTATTATCTCATTGCGATGAAAGTTGTGGGTAGGTGCTACACAGTGAGGCAAAATGACATATTTTGCTGGGATAAAAGGGTTGCGGTCTTCGCTTTGTAAAGGTTTGATTTTCACCTACAAGGAGATCACTATAGTGGAAAAACTCAAGTGGGGATACCTGAGTTAAGGATGTAGGAAGTTTTTTAAACCTCGTAACTGCTGTGTTTGCTTTCTTTTTTTCTCTTTTTGCTCTTATTTATTTACTGTGCATTTATAACATTCATTTTTAAAAAAACAAAAAGAAATCAATATTTGCGAAATACCCTATTCACCTCCTCTAGGAAAAATATCTTTCTTATAAAATAGATTTAACACTCTAAGAGAAAATATATGACAAATATTGTTGGGACCGTCTTTGCAGAAGGCCAATCGACAAACAGACCACCTCTATTCAATGATCAAAACTATACCTATTAGAAGGCTAGAATGGAGATTTATCTTCAAACTTTAGACTATGAGATATGGAAAGTAATTATAAATGGACCTTATATTTTCATGAAGTGTGAAAGTTCTACTAGCACCACCAAGGTTGCTAAGAAAGAACAAGAATGTGATGAAAATGATCTCAAACTCATTCAACTAAATGCTAAAGCAATGAGTAATCTACATTGTGCTTTAGATAGCAAATGAGTTCAATAGAATCTCTGGTTGTGAATTTACAAATTAAATGAGATATGGGATAAACTTAAAGTTACCTACGAAGGTACAAATCAAGTCAAAGTGTCTAAAATTAGTATGCTAGTTCACAAGTATGAACTATTTAAAGTAAATAAAAATGAGTCTATACCCAAAATGTTCACTTACTTTACTAACATTATCAACTCTTTGAACGCTCTTAGCAAAAGCTATCCTAACATTGAAATGGTAAGAAAAACTCTTAGGTCTTTCCCATGAACATGGGAAGCCAAGGTGACCGTCATTCAAAAAGCAAATGATCTTAACAAACTAAGCCCTGATGAGCTTCTCAGATTTCTCATGACTCATGAGCTTACCATAAGAAGTCATGAAGAGAAAGATAAACCAAAGAAGAACCTTGCTCTCAAATCCTCATCTCATGCAAGTGAAGATGAAGAAAATGAAGAAGAGGATCAAAGAAGTGATAATGATGTGGCCTTTATCACACGAAAATTCAAAAGCTGCCGAAAAAAGAACCAACAAAATCAAAAGCAACAAAAAGGGGAATCAAGCAAGAAGGAACCCCCAACTTGATATGAATGTCATAAATCGGGACATATAAAGTGGAGTGTCCTCAACTCAAAGAAGAAGGAAGAAGATACAAGAAGAAAGCAATGAAAGTTGCTTGGGATAAATCGGATGAGGAATCAAGTGACCGAGAAGTAGGCAAATTTTATCTCATGGCTCTTAAGGATGAGGTAAACTCTAATCTTGACTCATCTCTTTCTTATGAAGAATTAGAAAATGCCTTTGAGGAATTATGTGATGAACTTGATAAAATCATTTTTAAAAACAAGGATCTTAGAAAGAAAATCTTCTCTCTTTCAAACAATTTTCAAGTTTCAAACAAGCAAAATGAGATCTTAAAGAAGGAAAAGGATTCCCTAATTTTAAAAAATAAGGATTTTGAGAAAAAAAACTCATCTCTCAAGAAAAATATAGATAATCTAAATTTCACTATTAGGAAGTTCACTAAAGGAAGTGAAATTTCAGATAAGAACATCTCACAACAAAGATATGTCTTTAATAAAGCAGGTTTGAGATAGAATGCTCATACCAAAAAAAATTCTTATCAAAACTTCTTTGTAAGAGCCTCTAGTTCAAAAACAACCACTCATACATAATTCCCTAGAAAGTCTAAAAAGGCATGAAAGACAAAGGCAAAATGACTTCGGTTCGAAAAGGAACTTGGTTACCTAAGACTAACCCTCATGGACCTAAGAAAGTTTCAGTACCAAAAGGAGTTACTTAAGTTTATTTTGTAGGTTTGCTTGAAGTCCTCCTCAAGTAAGGACAAATGGTTCCTTGATAGTGGATGTTTAAGGCACATGACCGGAGATAAAGCTAAATTCACATCCTTCACTTCAAAAGATGGTGGATATGTGAACTTCTGGGATAACTCAAGAGGTAAAATCATTGGCATTGGAAGTATAGGTAAAAGTTCATATTTATCTATTAAGAATGTGCTTCTTGTTGATGGATTAAAACATAACTTGCTAAGTATTAGTCATCTATGTGATAAAAGATATGTTGTAGTCTTTGAAACAAATAAATGTATAATTAAAGATGTGTGCAATCATAAAATATTCTATTTTTTGCACAAAGGGACAACAATATCTATTGCAGAAATTTTGATGACATTATGTCACAAAATTTACAATGCTTTGTGGCTATAAATAAAAATAGTTGGTTTTGGCAAAGAAAAGCAGGTCATGTAAGTAGGGATCTAATCTCTAACTTGTCTAGACATGAATTAGTTAGAGGTCTTCCCAAAATAAAATTTGTAAAAGATAATGTATGTAGTGTTTACCAACTAGGGAAGCAAGTGAAATCTTCCTTCAAAAAGAAGAAGGAAATCTCAACAAATAGATCACTAGAACTATTGCATTTTGATCTATTTGGACCAATTAGAGTTGCAAGCTTTGGTGGAAAACATTATGCTTTTATAATTGTGGATGATTATTCAAGATATACTTGGGTATTAATCATCTCTCACAAGGATGAGGCACATGAAGCCTTCACAAAATTATATCAAAAATTTCAAAATAAGAAAGGATACTCTATTATTAATGTTAGAAGTGATAGAGGTAAATAATTTGGTAACAAAGACATAGAAGACATAGAAAAATATTGTGATAAATGTGGAATTGGTTACAATTTCTCAACTCCTAGAACACCTCAACAAAATAGAGTAGTTGAAAAGAAAAATAGATCACTTCAAGAAATGGCCTGAACAACACTTAATGAACATAACCTTTCTAAATATTTGTGGGTCAAGGCAGTAAATACTGCTTGTTATGAAATCAATAGAATATTAGATCAAAACTAAATAAAATTCTTTATGAACTTTGGACTAGCAAAAGGCCACTCATCAGTTACTTTCATGTATTTGGATGTAAATTATGTCCTAAATGATAAAGAAAACGTAGGAAAGTTCGATGCTAAATCTGATAAAGGAATCTTCCTAAGATATTCTAACATAAGCAAAACATATAAAATCTTTAACAAAAAAACTCTAACATTAAAAGAATCTATACATGTTGTGTTTAATGAATCTTATCCTTACATCTAAAAAAAAAATAATATAGATGATGATGATATGCAAAATTATTCAAGTACAATTCAATTGCTTCAAGACAATATTGAAAATCATCAAAAGGGAAAAAGAAAGAAAGATAAAATAGAAAATAAAATTATAACTCAAGATGTCGGATTAGACCCTTTCAAAGAATGAAAGTTTGTCAAGGATCACCCTAAATACCAAATCATTGGTGAGCCAACTCAAAAAGTTGCCACTAGGGCATCATTGAGAAATGTATGCAATAATGTAGCATTTCTATCCCAAATTGAACTTAAAACATTCAAGAAACTGAAAATAATGAATCTTGGATACTATCTATGCAAGAAGAACAATTTGAAAGAAATAATGTTTGAACTTTGTTCCTGGACCAGGAAATCAAAGCATAATTGGAACAAAATAGGTATTTAGAAAAAAAAAAAAAAAAAAGATGAAGAAGGAAATATAACTAGAAACAAAGCTAGGTTAATAGCCCAATGATACAACCAAGATGAAGGAATTGATTGTAAAGTAACTTTTGGCCCGGTTGCTAGATTAGAAGCCATAAGAATGCTACTTGCCTTTGCATGCCATAAGGGTTTTAAGCTTTTTCAAATGGATGTCAAATGTTCATTTTTGAGTGGATTCATTTTCGAGGAAGTTTATGTTGAACAACCTCCAAAACTTGAAAACCATGAAAGCCAAACCATGTATACAAACTAGTTAAGGCTCTCTATGTCTTTAAGCAAGCTCCTAGAGTTTGGTATGAAAGACTTAGTGATTTCCTCACTAAGAATGAATTCACTAGAGGAAAAATAGATACCACCTTGTTCATTAAAACAAAAGGAAAAGAAATGTTTATTGTACAAATATATGTTGATGACATTATATTTGGCTCAACAAATGAATATCTATGCAATGACTTTGCCAAGGGCATGTAAGATGAATTTGAAATGAGCATGATGGGAGAATTAAATTTTTTCTTCGGATTACAAATAAAACCATATAAAGAAGGAACATTTATAAATCAGTCCAAGTATATTAAAGAACTTCTTAAAAGATTTGGAATGAAAGAAACAAAACCCATAGGTACTCCCATGAGTGTTGCCACTAAACTTAAGAAAAATGATAAAGAAAATGAAGTTGATATTAAAAAATAGAGAGGAATGACTGTAAGTCTCTTGTATCTCACAACAAGTAGACTAGGCATTATGTTTAGTGTATGCTTATATGTAAGATTTCAATCTTGTCCTAAGGAATCACATCTAAGTGCCGTAAAAAGAATCTTTAGATATTTCCTAGGAACAACTAATATAGGGTTATTTTATCCTAAAAACACCTGATTTGATCTATTAAACTATTCAAATGCTAATTTTGCTAGTTGTAGGATTGACAAAAAAAGTACAAGTGGAACTTGTCATTTTCTAAGAAATTCACTTGAATCCTGGTTTAGAAAAAAGAAAAATTCGGTAGCATCGTCCACTATTGAAACAGAATATGTATCAGCCGAAAGTTACTGTGCTCAAACTCTATACATGAAACAAGAACTCCAAGATTTTAAGCTTAACTTTGATCTAATACTATTTAAGTATGATAACACTAGTGCAATTAACATTAGTAAAAATCCAATCCAACACTCTAGGACCAAACACATCAAAATTAGACATCATTTCCTTAGAGATCATGTGTAAAATGATGATGTAATCCTTAAATTCATTGATACAAACCATCAATTAGTGGATATATTCACTAAACCACTCTAGGAGGAGATATTTTACTTTATTAGAAGAGAACTAGGAATGACTGATCCAAAAGATTTAAGTAACTAAGTGATAAAAATAACTTCTACTCAAATCAATTGATTGTCTTTATAGACTAGTCGACTGTGTAACACCCCGATCCTGTATAATTAATAATTAAATATTAATTATTAATTAATACCGGCTCAGAGAATAATCAAGGGAATTAACCCTAATCTCCCGATGGTCACGAGAGACCGATAAAATAATTAAAACATGTCCGAGAATAGGGTATAATACCCGAACCTAATTATCCATTAATTAGGTAAAATAATGTCAATTTAACACTGACGGAATTCGAATTAGTTAATCCGAAAATCCCGAATGACTAATAAATGACACGGAACCTCTGACACTGAAGATAACGGAAATAGAAACTGACCGGAAGAAACCGCATCAAAAAAGGAGTTACGGAATGAAAGTTATGTAGCAAACACTGAAACTGAATTACTGCGCAGCCAAACGTGGCCTTAACCAAAAATGTGAAAAAAGGGCCAAATGGGAGGCCAAGGGAATTGAACCCTTGACCTTTGAGAAGGAAGGAATTTTTCTCAAAAAGTTTACCAACTGGGCTGTCATTACTTTGTGCACATATATATAACCAAAATGTATATATATTCAAAGTTGCCCCAAGCTGCCACCCAATTGGACCAATGAGGTCTCATGCAGCCCACATATGATATATAATATATGTTTATATATATATATATATATATAATAGGAGATTCAATTCTGATTGGACCACCCTCCCCACCAATGGGAGTCCATGCAACAAGTTAATTTATAAAATATATACATGTCTATGCTTGTATATATATTGTCTTGTGTGTCTCATGGGTGAGGGGGAGGAAACGAGAAATCCAAAACAGATCTCTGTACCTGTGATGATGGATCTGCTAGAGAGAGAATTTATAGAGAGAGAAGGCCTTGCATGTGCATGCAAAGTGTGTGTCCATGGTGTGTACATTCATGGAGATGCACCAAAGGGGACTGAGGAGCTGAGTAGCACCGTGTGACTGACTGAGGCACCACCAAGGTGCCTGAACCGAACCATAGAGGAGAACAGCCACTGTTTGAAAGGTAAAATGCCAAAAAACTGCTTTGAATTTTTGTTTAAATTTTCATACTGTTTTGATGGTTTGGATCTATATAGACCGTATATATATGCTCCTGTGAGACTCTAGAATTGCCATAAATAAATTGGGAGGGTCGAATAGGGTAGAAAACATAAAACCGAGACCCAACCGCCATGGATGAAGCTTCCCTGTAGCAGGTCTGAAACGACCGAGACCAAACCAAGTTTGGCCAATCTAGACCTGAACTAGACCCCATTAGGTGTTTAAAAATCACCATCCGCGACCCAAAATCGCATGGGAAGGCCCTCAAAATCGAAGCTATTGCTTTCGGCCAACAAACCCAAACTCTGAAACAAGCTTCTAAACCATGATTTTGGAATGGAGATTGAACCCTTATGGATATACGGTCACAAAGAAACAAAAACCATCAAATTTGATGGAGAAATGAGGGCATACAGTGGAGTTGCAGGTCCCACGGTAATGGTGAGGAACCGAGCTCCATGCATTGTTTCGAGCCACCAAATGAATGCCAAATTGTTGGCATGATACCCAGAAATAAATTGGGACTGAAGGCAGGAATAATCCGTGCTTGAAACATCACGAAATAGAAGAAGAAAATCTGCGAGAATTAGGGCAAACAATGAGGGTTCAACGGGGAAGACGACGCTGAGTCGACCCAGTGTTTTAAAACCGAGTTAGCGAGTTGACTCGGACACGTGTTGGTCCACGAGCGTGCCACCGAATTATTGAAACTGCGCCGTTTTGGGTTAACTGTTTTAAATTTAAAATCGAATTTCGGCTGTTTGGCTACGGCAATAATAAATTAAAATTGAGATTAGGGGCAACTGAAACGCGAATAGGGACTGAAATTGGGGTTACCAGGGATATGCTATCCCGGTTTTCTGAGGGACCAGTGAACCGGTTGGTTTTGAGGGATTTGGACCGGTTCAACAGTTTAACCCTAAAACCCTTTGGTTTTGAACCCTAATTTAATGAAATTTCATTTTTGACCCCTAAAGTTCCTAAAATTACGGATTTACCCCTACTGTTTGACAGAATTGCATAGTGGCCCAGACTTTTGAAAATTTATACATTTAAGCCATGAATAAATTAATTAAATAATAAAATAATTATTTAATTGTTTTATTAAATAGGTAAAATTACAATTTTACCCCTAGACATTAAATATGTCAAACGGAGTCCAAATTAAGTAAATAAATAGTGTATTTTCACTATTTCAAATATTCTGGACTCAATGCTACAGTCCGATTTTGGAAATACAGTCCCGAAAAATACAGACACGTAGGTGTAAATTACTGTATTGCCCTTGATGGCACCCAGACCCAATAAAAATATCAGACAGTCTATTTTGACTATCTCGGGCATTCTGAACTCAACGGTGAGGTCCGTTTAATGAACTGAGGTCCCGAAAAATACAGACACATAAAGTGTAAATGACCGAATTGCCCTTAATGATACCCAGGGCCGATTAAACATAACAGACAGTCCAATTTCACTATGTTGGACGCTCTGGACCCAATGGTGAGGTCCATTTTATGAACTGACGTGCCGAAAAATACGACGCATGAAATTACCAAATTACCCCTGATACCGTACGAGACCTAAACAAAGTCCGATTGGGACGAAACTGATATCGGTAGGAGCCCAGACACTGGTGAGACTGTATACTTGATTAGATGACGAATCGGGGTCAAAATTGCACAAAACGTATAATGACCAAAATACCCCTAAGCACTATAAGTGCAAAGTAGAGGTCGAATAAAGGTCAAACTGATCTGATAAATTATCATAGGGATAATTATGAACACTGAAGGGCTAAATAAGACTCCGAGACAGTCAACGCGTAAAACGAGAAATGACCGATGTGTCCCGACGATCTAAAGCAGATACCAAATGAAGTCCAAGGGACTTACAAATTTATACTTGAGATATATGGGACGTTCTGAGGACCATGATAGGGTCCGGGGCAAAAATGATAAAATTACTATTTTGCCCCTAAGACTAAATAAGTACCCAACTGATACCGATTAAAGTCTAAAAGACTTAAAACTTCATATATACGATATATGGGATATTCTGAGGACCATAACAGGGTCCGGGATAAGAATGGCAAAATTACCATTTTGCCCCTATGGTTAAAATGAGAACCTAACTGATACTGATTGGAGTCCAAAGGACGTAGAACTTTGTACTTAAGATATAAAGACTATTCCGAAGACCACGACAGGGTCCGGGACAAGAATGGTAAAATTACCATTTTGCCCCTAAGGTTGAATGAGTGCCTGACTGATAACAACTGAAGTCTAAATGACTTAGGATATAATCCTAATAACTACTAAGCCTAATTAAAGAATGAAATAGCCTCGGGTGAGACCCAATGGAAGGGCGATAGGCTACTAGGCTATCTTAGGTAATCCGATAGATACCTAAGATGACGAATGAGACCTGAATGGATGAGTTCTGATCTGTCTGTGATTGATGATTATTATTCAGGATATACATGAAGATGCCTGACGTACTCGGAGGTTATCGGATTATTTATGCAAGGAAATAAGCGTAAAGTTTGTGAGTAACTTCTAACACTGTTTTGATACTGTCCCTTGATTTACTGATCTGTTTTGAATGCAATTATTTACGTGCAATTATTTAAATGCATGCTTTTCGTACTATATCACTTATGACATGGTTTTAGTCTTTTTAAACAATTGACTATATTACTGATCCCTGTGCTAGCATCCCGTACTGTTTTGCCCGTTTTGAACTGTTGAGATAAAATGGATATATTGAACCATTATTTCCGAAACGATTAAATTAAACATGTGATATAGGCAAAGAACAACATTTTGTTGTATCGTACCAGCTTCGTATAGTATACTGTCTGAATGCTATATTGTTTAAATGTATGTACTTAATGTACGCCATTTGTATCACATTCCACGTGATGTGCTTGTATCCTTCGAATTAGGAATTCCATTCAGTTCGGTTATGTGCTGTCCATTAATGATATGTCTGCCTCGATTGATATGTTCCGTCCGGTTCTGACATGTTCCGTCCGTTAATGATGTTAAGTCCGCCTTGATTGATATATGGTCCAGTTCCGTTATGATCTGTCCGTTGATGATATGTCTTTGCTTTGACTAATGTTTTGTTCTGTTCGACTCTGTTATGTTTCGTTCATTGATAATGTGTCTGCCTTGATTGATATATGGTCCAGTTCCGTTGTGTATTGTCCGTTGATGATACTGTCTGTCTTGATTGAAATATTGTTCAGTCCAGTTATGATTAGTTCCGACAGTGATGTGTCCCTGACTTGATTGTTATATTGTTTCTACCCAGTTCTGTTATGTTGTGTCCTGTTCATGATTTGCCTGTGTCCTGATTAGTGTATTGTTTCCGTTTAGTTCCGTTATAACTTTATCCGTTCGCGATATGCCTTTGCTTGACTGATGTATTGTTTTCGTTCGATTCCGTTATATTTCGTCCGTTGATGACATGTCTGGCCTGATTGATAGATGGTCTAGTTCCGTTATGTTTCCGTCCTGTTATTGGTATGCCTTGTCTTGATTGATCTTGTTCAACTCTGCTATGTTCTAGCCATTGATAATATGCCCCTGTCTTGACTGACTCATTGTTCCCACTCAGTCCTTATTGTGATTCGTTCCGTTAATGAAAAGTCTGTGTCTTGACCGATATATTAGCAATAGTTATTGTTTTGACCGACTGGTTATGTCATGTTCCGATCCGTTTGTATTGTTTGTTCGATTCTGTATTATTGTACTAGACTGCTTATGAAATGGATTTATAAAAATAGTTATGTTTGAAATGACTAAATTATCCATGTGCCTTGGAAGCACAAAACTGGTTTTGAACTTATGATAGGGAACCTGTGTTACTCACTGGGCTTATTTAAGCTCACCCCATTATTCTGACATTTTTTCAGGAATTACCTCCATTGGATTAGAAGGTACTATGACATGACGTGAATAGGCCAAGTGGCATCGCAAGTAAGGATCTGACGGCACTGAATTGTAGAGACTGGTTTATTGTGGATTGAACCTGGTTATTCCGGCGAGTGGTATGTTATGACTGACTTGACTGATATATACTAGATAGACATGGCTCATGGAACAAATGGTACTCTAGAGATATTAGATTTGCTCTGTTGTTATATGTTTGATTTTAGATATGCTCTGAGATTAGAATTGTTGACTGACTGGATTTAGTCTTGCTCTGTGATACATATTCTTATGATGTATAAGTGAGTTGCATTCCCGTGACACAAAGAAAGAAAATTTTAAATTCCGCTGCATCTGACCCTACAGTTGGAGTGCAATTCGTCGGAAAGTTCAGAATTTGCCTTCGGTTGGTCGCGTCGCGACCGACTGGCAGTCACGTCCTCGACATCCGCGTAGGGTGGGGTTCGGGATGTGACAGACTGATAATGGAAAACAGACGACCATAAGGTCCATTGAAGCCATAGGAACAAATAAAAATTAGGTACTATTTAAAATAGTCGACCTACCAGTCGACTGATAATTGAACCAGTTGACTTAATGGATAAAATAGTCGACTGGTCAAGAGTTTTAGAAAGAGAGTTTTTAGGCACTAGTTAAAACTGTTGACCTACCAGTTGACTGCGGAAAAACTAGGGCAAACCCAGTTGACTAATTTGGTCGAATCCTTAAAAAATTGAGCGAAGTTTAAAACATTTCAAACTCGCGCTCTTGAGACCCTTCGACTTTTCTTTCTCTCAAACCTTTCAAAACTGTCCAAATTATTTCCCAAAGCTCTCAATTTATTTTCCATGGCTCCCAAAACCAAAAACCCAACTTTTTAATCCCTAGGAAAATGTCCTAAAGAGGATTCTGACATAGAACACCAGACAAAATCTCGCCATGACACCCAAGTTTTCCTTAACAGTAAATTCATACAAAAATTCCATGATGACATCAAGCATAGACACATTGAGTACGGTAAAATCATCAACACCCCCTTCTTCAGCTCCGAATCCATTCTCATAGGTACTCATTTTGATTACCTTGGTTGGACTAAATTTCTATCTAGCTCTAACACTCAATACACTTGACTTGTTCAACTTTTTTACTCCCATTTTAAGATGCCTTTGGGCCTCAATGCTTTTTCTTGGGTTCTTGACCATCCTATCTCTTTTAAACTCGAGAATGTGTCCTAAATCTTCAATTTACCTCAAGGGAACTTCCAAGAATTTACTACCAATACTTGGGTAGTGCGTCAAGGATTTGATCCCCTCATGGCTATACGGCAAAGATGTGGTAACCTAACAATACTGAGGCATTCAAACCCAAAACCTCCCAACTCACCTTTGAATCCCGTCTCATCTATCACATCATTACCTACAACATCCTTGTACATGCCAGTGGGTGAGACTTGGTCTCATACATGGACATATTCATCATATGGTGTGTCCTTAATCATAAAAAAGGTCGACCTCCCTCACATCATCATTCATCACTTGAATGATTACCTGAAAAAAAAAATGGGGCATCCTCCATTATGATAACCATCTTACCACCCTTTTCAAACACAACAATATTGACCTTAGTGGGGAAACTGACTTCTATATACCTATTCATATGGACATATATTCCAAGGATACTTTGAAATATGGGACTTGAAGTCCACCAATGAAAGATGGGTCTCCAAATCCTCTCCCACCACCAAGCCAACTCAAAAGACTTTCTATTCTACTTCACCCTACTCCATAGACCTCCTTTTCTTCTCATCTTTTAGTCCCAATCATAGACTCCTCCTCCATCCTCACTTTTCTTCGAGAAATGGATTCCAACATCTGAACCAAATTCGAACCATTGAATCAAATCTCTCCAAAAACCTATCCGGCATCACAGAAAGGATAGAGGCAATAGAGAATGATGTTCACATTCTTAAAATTCGGGCAGACTCTCTCTATAAGCATAATGAGAGAAAGCACGAAGAAACCAAGATTGAGGTGCTCGAGGTCAAAGACATTCTTCAGTAAATCCTCAAGCACAGACCTCTGACCAGAAACCCTTAAGTCATTTTTTTGAAGATGATAAAGGGGGAGAAGAATAGGAGAATAGAAGAAAAAAGAAAAGAAATAGAAATAGAGTAGAACAAAGGAGTTTTTTTTTTTTTTGTTTTTGATTCAAAATCCTTCTTGTAATTGCTCTTTCTTTCTTTTACTTATAATTCATACTTACTATTGAAAATGATTATACATGAATAGAAAAACATCTTTGGTTATATCATTCTTATGTGTTATATGAAAACTTCAATAAATATTCAAACACACAAATAAAGCATGAAAAATGATATGAATCTTTAAGCCTAAATTGCAAAACCTCATGTTGATAGGGGGAGATAAAAAAGAATGCTATCTTTTATTCATATACTATTTACTTATGGCAGGAATTCAAATTTACAAATTGATAGGAGGAGCATTTATGCAATAATTCTATTCTCTATCACATGTGTTATTTATTCACTGTTTGCAAAGGACATTGTTTTGTCATCATAGGAAATGAGGAGATTGTTAGCCCTAAAGGTTCTCAACCAAGGGTATCTCAGTAATTTTGATGATCGCAAAAACATTATCCAATGGTCTAATGCTTTATCCAAGTGAAAAATGCAAATAGGTCATCTAGGTTGAGAAGATTGTTGACCAAGAAAATGACAAAAGTTCATCAAACTAAAAGATTTCATTCAAGAGTATATTCCAAAGCAAAGATCAAAATAAGAGGAATGCTCTCATGATGATTCAAGCAAGATGTTATCACTCAAGCCCAAGGATTTAAGTGAAAACTTTCATTTTTTTGTATTTTGGGTTTTAAGTTTTTGAGTGACGTTAGGATTAGATTTATCATTGGTCATAAGGTCTCACTATTTAAAATGATCATCTAAGGACTAAGCTCAAATGATTTTCTAAAAAAAAATATTTAACTTAATGTTTTGAAAGATCAAAAGCTTTTGGTAAAAGTACACTAAGAAAGAAATAAGCTAGAAGACACTCACTACCTAAACCAATCGACCAGTTCTTGAAACCAGTCAACTGATTCTTAAACCTTGTTTGTTACACTGATTAAACCAGTTGACTAATTCTAAGAACTAGTCGATTGAGTAATGTTTTATAAAATATCCTGAACTCAGTATCCAAATCAGTCGACCTACATGAAGATTCAATCGACTGTTTTTAAAGGAAAAATTAGTGTACAAACAAACCTAGTTGACTAATTCATAGAACCAGTCAGCTGAATGACCAATTGATGAATTACCTAAGCACACTATCCAAATCAGTCGACCAAAAAACTATATCAATCGACCATTTCTCAAAGGCAAAAATAATGTACAAATAGAACTAGTCGATTGATACTCAAAACGAGTCGACTGATTGTTCTTAACCAAATGAACCATAAACCCTTTAGACAAATCAGTTAACCCAATCAGTTGACCAGCCCTCATTGTAGTCGACTGGTTGATGACTTAGTTGACTGATTCTATTGATTTGAACAAACAAAATGGGGGAAACGAATCTTGTTGAAAAGTAACGGTCATATATGTCACATCCTGGAACCCACCCTATACGGATCCCAAGGACGTGATGCTAGTTGGCCACCTTGCTGGTTTTCTCCACCGACAATGCGACCAACCAAAGGCAACTTCTGAACTTTACAATGAATTGCATTCTAAATGTAGGGTCAAAGCAGCGAAAATTAAAAGCTTTTTAATTTGGGAATGCAACTCATCCAAACACATCAGAGCACGTATATAATCAGTCACCAAATATCTCTAGAGTACCAATATACATGAGCCATGTCCTAATGCATCTATTCTATATCAATGAATTCAATAACATAGTACCACGAACCTGAATAGCATGATTCAGTCCATAATAATGCAAGACTCCATAATTCATTGCCATCAAATCTTGGCTTGGGATGCCTCCAGGCTATTAGTTTCATTTCTTTATGCCTTCTAATCGAATGGAGATAAATCCTAAAAAATGTTAAGATAATGGGGTGAGCTTTAACAAGCCTAGTGAGTAACAGAGGTTCCCTGCCATGGGTTTCAAAACCAGTTCTTGCTTATAAAGCACATGGATAGTTTAGTCACTTCAAAAATAACAGTTTTATAAATTCACTTTAAATGCAGTTTAAGTAGAATAAAACAAAACAAAACTAAACAGAACAAACAAATCAGAATAGAACATATCAGAACAGAACATAACATAACATAACAAATCAGATCAGAACAATAAATGATGCCAATATATTAATAAGAGACATCGGTATATCATCAACGGAACAGAACAGGATAGAATTGAGTGGAACAGAACAGAACAGAACAAAATAGGATGCCAATTAGGCACATAATTTAGTATATTCGATCTTCCCTAGCTTCCCATGAGCGGACACTCGTGGGGCCTCTACCCTCTGGGTACCTGATGAGTGCGCAAAAGTGCACTCTAAATACTCGATTATTTGATTAAATTGCTACAATATGAATAGAAATGTTGGGCTTTAATTGATATTATTTTATTTAATTTCTATTTACAATGAGATATATTTGAGCATTAATTTATAAGATTTTATATCTCAAATATTGCATTATTTGTTGGCGAGAGATAGTCTGCAATTGCGCTTTACATTTAATTTTTTGGAATAATTTTTGGCTTTTTGACAGATTCGACCATTGAGTTTCAATTGAGATTTGGATGGCGTTAGAGTTTTAGAATGACAAAATGGTCTTCATGAAGTTTTTATAGGACGTCTTGGGCTTTTCAGAATGGTCTAGTTTGTAAAAATTCGAGTTCGTTTGGGCCTCCAAATGTTATTTCAAAGACAGGCCTGAAAAGCTGATCCGAATCTGTCCGACCAACCAACTTCAAGGGATCATAACTTGAGCTTCCGAAGTCCAAATCAGGTGCTTTTTGAGCCTAAAATTATCTACTCATCCAGGGCTACAACGCTTGTGAAGAGTCCGAGTAGAGATTCAGTCGTTATTTGAGAGAAAACAGAGCCTAAAAGTGGCAATTGCTGGCTGTGCGCGAGAAAGAGAAAGGAATAAAAGAAAAAAGAAAAAAAAAAGCAACACAAGGCTGCGCGGCTGAAGGGAGTCTCAATTCTGATTCTATTTTGTGTGGGGCCCGGTGCTTGGAGATTTGACCAAAAGAAAAGCAATGAAAATAAAGAAACCGTGGGCTTTGACTTGCGGTGGGGTCCATGCATGAAACAGAGAAAAGGAAGAAGTGGCGCAGTGTGGCTTGGCTGGGCAACGCACAAAATCAAAGGAAAAAGAAAACAAAGTTGGGCTACACCGTGTGGCGCAAAGCAGCAGTTCATTCGCTGGGCTTTCAAAGCGTGGGGCCTAAGCGCTGAATCAACAAGGTACGTGAGGGGCTGAATATAAAAAGAGAAAAAAACCTAAAGAGAAGGGGAGAGCCGCAGGTGCGGCGCTGAAGTAGAAGAGGAAAAAGAGAAAACAAAAATAGAAGAGCAGTGATGTTGACGGCTGTACGGAGAAGACAGAAGCAGTTCTGGCGCAGAGAAGAAGTCACATGTATTCTATGGCTCAGTGTTTCTTCATGAGGTTTATGTTATCCATTCTGTACATGAGTAACTAAATTTTTAAGTAGAGTTAGGAATGAACTGGTACATTAGATGATTATTTTAATTTATTTTTGATTCCAGTATGTGATTTTTATTTATTAAATTCTTCGTTGATCATTCATAATTAATTGTTGGATTTTATTGTCCGAATAATTAAAGGTTTTAGTCCGTTTATAGATTCAGTCATGCTTTTTCTATCGAATGGATTAATGTTTTGATTATTTTTGGAATAATTAAATATTTATATTGATTCAATTCTCTGCTGCAGTATTGCTTGTCGGGTATATTGTCGTCATTGTATTTTATCAATGTGAATAATAATTTAAGTGATTTAAAGATGTTGAATGATTTTTGAAAGGGTTACTTTCAGTTTAGTTTTGGTTCATAATTTTATATCTTCCGATTGAGATTTTTGGAATTTAATTTCTCAATTGAGTTATCAGTGAATTAAAAATAATTAAAATACCAGATATGTGCAAGGGATTCCCGAAACTCTACTGTTCGTTAAATTTGAATATTTTCATCAGTTATTCAGCTTGTTTAATTTTTAGTTGCATTCAAAATCACTTTTTATATTTATTTCCTCATTAACCGTCTAATACTTCTGTAGTTTCAGAAATTCTGTTTATTATTCTTTAAATTTAGTCTCCCTATGGAATCGACACCCCAAAGTTACACTACAACTACCGCGTTATTCTTTGGGCGTAATCAAATTTTGGCGCCGTTGCCGGGGAGACGGTAGAAGAATCAGTAGATAGTTTTTCTTTTCAGCAGTTTATAAAGGCGGTAACTTCGTTCCTTTCTTTTTATTTGCTGCATTATTATTATTATTTTAATTTTATTTTATTTTATTTTATTTCTAGTTATTTATTTATTCATTTTATTTTATTTTATTTTATTTCTTTTTTATTTTATTTTATTTATTTATTTTATTATTGTCATCTTGCATGCATAATAGGTATAGGGACGCATTAGACCGATTTGCTTATAGGCCTGTGTTAGAGTCAGATTTAGAGTCTAATTTTTCGTGTTTTTCTAATTCTTTGTTTGATAATTCTTCCAATTCTGAAAATATGAGTGAATATGAGGATCAACCCACTAGGACTCTTCAAGATTACCTTCACCCTACACGCACAACTACACCATCATGCATCATGTTTCCACCCAATACCCATCCAATTGATGTTAAAATGGGGGTGATACAGTTACTCCCTACATTTCATGGTTTGGAAAATGAGAATCCATATGTGCATATTAGGGAGTTTGAAAAGGTAGTTGCGACTTTTCATAGTCAGAATGCAACACAAGACATTGTGAGACTTAAGTTCTTTCCTTTCTCTTTGAAGGATCGAGCTAAGAGTTGGCTATACTCACTGAGACCACGGTCAATTGGATCGTGGAATGAGATGACCCAAATTTTCTTCACTAAATACTTTCCCCAACACAAGACCAATGCTTTAAAAAGACAGATTTTCACCTTTGCACAAAAGGATAGTGAGACTTTATATCAGTCTTGGGAGAGATTTAAGGAGTTATTGAGTATATGCTCTCACCATGGGTATGAGAGTTGGCGTGTAGTGAGCTATTTTTATGAGGGACTTACACCTAGAGAGCGCCAATTTGTAGAGATGATGTGCAATGGTGAGTTCTTACAGAAAGATCCTGATGAGGCCATAGAGTACCTTAATGAGCTTGCTGAAAAAGCTCACACTTGGACAGGACCTAGTGCTACTGAGAGCACAAATAGGTCACGACCTATAGGGAACCAACAGAGTGGGAGAATTTACCATCTTAGGGAGGAGGATAACTTGAAAGTTAAGGTTGAGACACTCACTAGAGAGTTAGAGATGCTAAAGGCTAGAGACGTAAAGCCAACACACTTGGCTAATCATGCAGAGCCTTTTAGACCATGTTCAGTGTGTGGCGGGGTAGATCACCTTGCCCAAGAGTGTCCCACATCAACTGAGATGAGAGGGATGTATGAGGACCAATGTAATACCCTAGGTATGTACAAGAAGCCTTTCACACCCTACTCTGAGACTTACAATCCAGGGTGGCACAATCACCCCAATTTTAGCTTGAGATCTGAAAACCAGCCACCTGTACCACCACCTGCACAGCCTCCTAGATCATACCCTGCACCATATCATGCCTCTTCATCTTCTAGGAATTCTTTAGAAGACACTTTGTATGCATTTATTGAAGCACAAGGTAAGACTAACCAAAAGATTGAATCTTTGATTACGCAGGTTATGGAAGAAAGCAAGGAGATAAAGAGCCAAGTGTCCAAATTGATGAGCTCTTTGAGTGTGATGGAGCGAGGCAAACTCCCTTCTCAAGCTCAGTCCACACCTCATGGTCAACACATGGCGCAAGGGAATTTGAAGGAAGTAAATGCCATTGTGATTCGAAGTGGTAAGTCCTTACACATCCCAATAATGGATAAATCAGAGGATGTGGAAAATGAACAAGATGGTAGTAATGCCGAGCTGCCCAAAGAACTAGAAGTGACAAAGAGCCCTGTTAAGGAATTTGACATCGCCATCAAAGATAAGAAAGGAGTGGAGAATGTAGTGGCTGACCATCTCTCGAGGCTCACATTTGAGGACACCTCTGCCCACCTGCCAATCATGGATGATTTTTTCGATGAGCATTTACTTTCTATTACTGCTTTGCCATGGTTTGCTCATATTGTGAATTATTTGGTTGCAGGTGAGATACCGGTGGATTGGAGCACTCAGGATAAGAAGAAGTTCCTGACTGAGGTATGTAATTTTTATTGGGACCCAGGAGGTTCCGTTGTTAGGACAGGCCCCTTTATAGTGAAGAATATTTGTGAAAATGGAGTAGTCGAAATAGAGGATCCTAAGGATGGTAGGGTTTTTAAAGTCAATGGCCAGCGCCTTAAAGTTTTGATTGATAGGCAAGTTCCGGAAGTGGAAGACATTCCACTTATAGACCCGGTCTATCCACCTTGATCACGCCATGTAGGTATGTTTTATTTATTTTTATTTTTTTATTATTTTATTTTATTTTATTTTATTTTATTTTATTTTCGTTTTTTTTTCTTTTTGTTTGCTGTTGTTTTCTTTGTTTTTATTTGCAAGTTAGTTTCATTTTGTCAATTCAGATTGCCATCTTTGGTGCTTAGCGAGCTGCCCACAACACATCAGGTGTATTCTCTCCTTTTTCAGTACCCTCCATTCAATTTTAATTGTTAAACATTGAGGACAATGTTTCATTTAAGTTGGGGGGTGGTGATTGCAAATTCATATTTTCATGTGTCATTTTTTTTTAAAAAAACAAATTTGCATCACACGTGCATCTTTTTCACATGAGTACTCATTTTCATTTATAGCCATTTTCGTGAATTCATCGAATCCACCATAATCATTCTACTAAGGCATTCACAGAACTTTTAATGCACTTATCCAAACTTTGTGGTAAGATGGTGGTTTGATACATGTAACTAGAGAACTCTTTTGCTTAAGTATTCATGTGAGTGTTGGAGAGAATTGAGAGCCTATAAATTCAGTTTGTGATAAGCATTCATTGATCTGTTGAATTGGGCACTTCTTTTGAGAATATCATTACATGGTTGGTGGTATGACAGCGGATATACTTGGGATATGACGAAGGTCAATTTAGGATTAACGTTTGAGCCTTTCAAGCTAACCCTTCTAATCATAGATCCTTAGTAGCCAACTTTGAGCCAACAAATATACATATAGTTCTTTTTCATGTGCCCACATCATCCATACCTCTCCACATTGGCGTATAGCCTATACATTAATTTTCCTACCCTTTTTGCTTCCAAGTGTGTACTAGCTGTGGAATTTGCATTTCTTGTCTTTTATGTTGCATGGAAAAAAAAAGCAAAAAAAGAAAAAGAAAGTACAGTGCACAGTGTTCAGTTGGATGAGCATCAAAGTTTTATAGATTTAAAAAAAAAGAAAAAAAAAGTGGAAAAAAGTTAAATTGAAAAAAGGTGAAGAAAAAGAGAGAGAAAGAAGAAGAAAAAGGAGACGTTTTGTTATTCAAAGATTTGAAAAGTTGAAGAGTACATCAAGTGGAAAGTTTGGTTTGTTATGGTTCGTAATGAAATTCTTTTAGTATGTACTTGGAAGTTTTTGAATCCTTTTTATCATTTTCTTCACATAGCCCTAACCCGAGCCACGTTACAACCCGTTTTGTGTTGATCGTTCTGATCCTAAGCAAGCCTGTGGAAAGAGTGGTGAAAATCTCATTTGTTAGTGCGCCTATCATAAGATCAATGTTCGCTTATTGCTTGTTCATAGTTGCCTAATTCTTCATTGAGCGTGTACACCCCTTGTCAACTCCATAGAGAGAACCCTTACATGAAACACTTTTATACCCGTGAGATATGGAGTTGAACCTTTTGCTTGAGATATTCTTGATGTTGCATGTGTCATGATTTGTGGTTAGATGGATTGGTTTGGAGCACACATACATACCTGTGAATTGCTATAAGTGGATTGATTGTTACAGGATTTTTGAATTTCTTAAATTGCCTTGATTTGCGAATTTAAAAAGTGTGATTAGAAGTCTTCTATGTGTGATAATCTTTGTCTCTTTTGCCATATTTCCATGAAAATTGCTAGGGACTAGCAATGAGCAAGTTGGGGGGTGTGATGAGTGCGCAAAAGTGCACTCTAAATACTCGATTATTTGATTAAATTGCTACGATATGAATAGAAATGTTGGGCTTTAATTGATATTATTTTATTTAATTTCTATTTACAATGAGATATATTTGAGCATTAATTTATAAGATTTTATATCTCAAATATTGCATTATTTGTTGGCGAGAGATAGTCTGCAATTGCGCTTTACACTTAATTTTTTGGAATAATTTTTGGCTTTTTGACAGATTCGACCATTGAGTTTCAATTGAGATTTGGATGGCGTTAGAGTTTTAGAATGACAAAATGGTCTTCATGAAGTTTTTAGAGGACGTCTTGGGCTTTTCAGAATGGTCTAGTTTGTAAAAATTCGAGTTCGTTTGGGCCTCCAAATGTTATTTCAAAGACAGGCCTGAAAAGCTAATCCGAATCTGTCCGACCAACCAACTTCAAGGGATCATAACTTGAGCTTCCGAAGTCCAAATCAGGTGCTTTTTGAGCCTAAAATTATCTACTCATCCAGGGCTACAACGTTTGTGAAGAGTCCGAGTAGAGATTCAGTCGTTATTTGAGAGAAAACAGAGCCTAAAAGTGGCAATTGCTGGCTGTGCGCGAGAAAGAGAAAGGAATAAAAGAAAAAAGAAAAAAAAAGCAACACAAGGCTGCGCGGCTGAAGGGAGTCTCAATTCTGATTCTATTTTGTGTGGGGCCCGGTGCTTGGAGATTTGACCAAAAGAAAAGCAATGAAAATAAAGAAACCGTGGGCTTTGACTTGCGGTGGGGTCCATGCATGAAACAGAGAAAAGGAAGAAGTGGCGCAGTGTGGCTTGACTGGGCAACGCACAAAATCAAAGGAAAAAGAAAACAAAGTTGGGCTACACCGTGTGGCGCAAAGCAGCAGTTCATTCGCTGGGCTTTCAAAGCGTGGGGCCTAAGCGCTGAATCAACAAGGTACGTGTGGGGCTGAATATAAAAAGAGAAAAAAAACCTAAAGAGAAGGGGAGAGCCGCAGGTGCGGCGCTGAAGTAGACGAGGAAAAAGAGAAAAAAAAAATAGAAGAGCAGTGATGTTGACGGCTGTACGGAGAAGACAGAAGCAGTTCTGGCGCAGAGAAGAAGTCACATGTATTCTATGGCTCAGTGTTTCTTCATGAGGTTTATGTTATCCATTCTGTACATGAGTAACTAAATTTTTAAGTAGAGTTAGGAATGAACTGGCACATTAGATGATTATTTTAATTTATTTTTGATTCCAGTATGTGACTTTTATTTATTAAAATCTTCGTTGATCATTCATAATTAATTGTTGGATTTTATTGTCCGAATAATTAAAGGTTTTAGTCCGTTTATAGATTCAGTCATGCTTTTTCTATCGAATGGACTAATGTTTTGATTATTTTTGGAACAATTAAATATTTATATTGATTCAATTCTCTGCTGCAGTATTGCTTGTCGGGTATACTGTCGTCATTGTATTTTATCAATGTGAATAATAATTTAAGTGATTTAAAGATGTTGAATGATTTTTCAAAGGGTTACTTTCAGTTTAGTTTTGGTTCATAATTTTATATCTTCCGATTGAGATTTTTGGAATTTAATTTCTCAATTGAGTTATTAGTGAATTAAAAATAATTAAAATACCAGATATGTGCAAGGGATTCCCGAAACTCTACTGTTCGTTAAATTTGAATATTTTCATCCGTTATTTAGCTTGTTTAATTTTTAGTTGCATTCAAAATCACTTTTTATATTTATTTCCTCATTAACCGTCTAATACTTCTGTAGTTTCAGAAATTCTGTTTATTATTCTTTTAATTTAGTCTCCCTATGGAATCGACACCCCAAAGTTACACTACAACTACCGCGTTATTCTTTAGGCGTAATCAGTACCGCTCTAGCCTACTTATGCCAATTGCTCAAAACTAGAGTGGGCCTAAGAGTAAGATACAACATAATAAAACAGAATCGAAATAGACCATATAGCAGAACAGAACAGACCCGAACAGAACAGAAGAGCAGGACAGAATAAAATCATGCCATGTGTAATGCAGTACAAAGAGTAAGCATTTAAGTATATGTATTCAAACAGTACAATATATGAAATGGTACAGTGTATGAAAATCCTGTATCTAGATAGTATAACTTATACACCAAGTCAGAAGCTTCAAGTTACTCACAAACTGTTACGCTTATCTCCTTGTACAGATAATCTGATAACCTTCAGATATGTTAGGCACCTCCATGTATACCCTGAATAACCATCATCAATCACAGACAGATAAGAATTTAACCATTCATCACTTATTCATCATCTTAGGCGTCTATCGGATTACCTAAGATAGCCTAATAGCCTATTACCCTTTTATTGGGTTTCATCTGAGGCTATTACATTCTTTAATTAGGCTTAATAGTTATCAAGATTATAATCTAAGTCATTTGGACTCTAATCGTTATCAATTAAGTACTTATTTAACCTTAGGGGCAAAATGATAATTTTTTCATTCTTGCCCCGGACTCTATCGTGGTCCTTAGAATATTCCATATATCTCATATATAATTTTTTAAGTCTTTTGGACTTCATTTCTTATCTGCTTTTGATCATCGGAACACATCGAATATTTCTCATTTTATTCGTTGACTGATTCAGAGTCTTATTTAGCCCTTCAATTTCCATAATTATGCTTATGACAATTTATTAGATCAGATTGGCCTTTATTCGGCCTCTACTTTGCATTTACCATGCTCATGGGTATTTTAGTCATTTCACATTTTGTGAAATTCTAACACCGATTCGTCATTTAATCATGTGTACAGTTTCACAAGTATCTGGGCTTCTATCGGTATCAAGTTCGTCCCATTTGGACTTTATTTGGATTTCGATAGCATCAGGGGCAATTTGGTAATTTCACATGTTGTATAGCTCAATTTTTCGGGACCTCAATTCATAAATTGGACCTCACTATTAGGTCCAAAATGTCCAATATAGTTAAAATGGACTATCTTTTATGTTTAATTAGCCCAATGTATCATTAGGGGCAATACAGTCATTAATAATTTACGTGTCTTTATTTTTCTGGACTTAATTTCTCAAATCGGACTACACCGTTGAGTCTAGAATGCCCAAAATAGTAAAAATATACTATTTATTTATTTTATTTGGGCTTCGTTTGACTTATTTAATGTCCAAGGGTAAAATAGTCATTTTACCCAATTAATAAAATAATTAAATAAATTATTTTATTATTTATTTATTTTCAGTGGCTTATTTGAATTAATTCTTTAAAATCCAAGCCAGAACATAATTATTCAAAACTGTTGGGGCCAAATCGTAATTAAAACAAGTTAGGGTTTTTCTTATTTAAATTAATTTATTAAACCAGTGGGTTCATTACCCCAAATCCTAGACCGGTTTATATTTCCCCTAAACCGACCGGTCTAAGCTTCCAATTAAATTGGGCTACAATAACCCTCTTAATTTCCCTTATTCACGGTTGGGTTAGAACCAACCCAATTTCAATTTCCAATTTCTAATTCCTTATAACCGCAACCAAACGCCCCAATTTGAATTTAAAATTTAAAACATTTCGCCTAAAACGATATAGTTCGACTTGCCCTTTATATCCGGTCGGGTTTCGACCCGACCCAAATCTGATCCGACCCGTGTCCGGTACTGTTCATCGTCTTCCCCATAACGATGAACAGTAACCCTAAAATCAAAAATCTTAAAAGCTAAATTCGTGCGTTTTTGGCCATGGATTGCCACTGTTATTGATTCTAAGGTGTTTCTGGGAACTCAATAAACACTTTGGCATTGGTTTCATGTCTCAAAATAGACTATAAGCTTGGTTTGAGCTCCAATATTGGCGACTGTAAATCGCCTACTGCATGCTCGTTTCATCACCTTTTCATGCGTGGCTTGGTCTACCATGTTCCTTAGGTCATGGCGATTCAAACCATGTTTTAAAAATAGAATTTAGAGCTCCATTGATGAAAATGGGTTATGGACCCGAGACCTGGAAGTCCATTTTTAGTGGTCTTCCTTAGGGTTTTGGGGTCGCGGTTTAGGGTTTTTGGAACCCTCTTGAGGTCTAGGTTGGGTTTAAAACATTAAAAACCAGTTTGGCGAGGGTTGTTTTAGGCCTGCACTGTTGGAGGTCCAACCATGGTGGTCGTCGCTGGTTTTGGTTTTCCAAGCCCTTTTTGACCCCTTTCATTACGTGTTTAACACCCTAGTTGATATGGAAATTCATTTATGTTAATTTCAAGCTCAAATAAACCAAACTGTACCAAAAATTTCCAAGGGAAGAATTTTAAAACAACTTGATGCCATGCATATACCTTGGTCGACCTCCCTTTTTCTTAGGCTCAGTTCTGCTCCTTAGGATTTCTTTAGAGATCAGCCTCAACCTCCTCCCCCTTCTCTTCTAGTTGGGAGCTTCCATGCACACACACACACACTCACACACAAGCATACACATACACACACACACTTGTATTCATACACAATTGTCTCTCACATGGACCCTCTCCTACACACACATTGCTTGAGTCTCATACACTCACCATATTCAGCACACTCCTACTTGGCTTATTTGAATTACATATATAATATGTGCACCTATACATATACTTATGTGTATACACTTGTAGGGTTTAGGTGTGATGATATAGGCTAGGGCAGAGGGTGATGTGGGCTGATGTGAAGAGGCTCAGTGGATGATAAGGGATTTGCATGTATGGCCATTGGCCAATTTGGGAGGTGGCCTTGGTTAAATTGGATTCATATACATTTTTGTTGCACACTTAAGCACAAAAGTACTGGGAGCCCACTTGGTTAATTTTTAAATGCTTAAGTGCTTGCCCATTTAGGTCAAGGGTTCAAAACCCATTGGCCTCAATTTGGGCTCATTTTTCTAATTTTGTGCTTATGCCTTGTTTGGCCGGCACAATTTACCGTTTTAACTATTTCCCTCGTAATGTCTTTTCTATTGTTTTTTTTAAGAAGCGGATTCTTCTGGTCGCTTCCTATTTCGGTTAACTTTGATGTCGAATGCCTTGTGTCGGCTTTTATCTCTTTGTGTTCTCCGTAGCTTGCTAATTTGAATTCTTATAGCGTTAAAATTAGGCTAAGAGGACCAAATTAAGCCTTCCTCTCTTGACGTATTAAATTATTTTATTGGTCTATCGCAACTACCAAGGAGTTCTCGATAAATTTTCTTAATTATTCATTATCTTGTTTCTAATTAATAATTAGCGAACTAATTATTAATTAATCAGGTCGGGGTGTTACAATATACTTTAAAGGGCTATAAATAGATGTTCTCTAGGGCTTTCTAAGCTATCTATTACAAGCTTACATTATTACATCTTTGCTATTAACTTTAGATCTATCATATTCCAAATCTAGATCTAAAAGTTCTACTCATCTTAAATACTTAGAGCTTATACCTGATCAATCTATAGAGAGTAAGCATCTTATCGCACCAAAACTACTCTAGAAGAGAGTACTATTTGGTAAACATCTTTATATTATCTCATTGTAGTGAGAGTTGTGGGTAGGTGCTACCTGATGAGGTAAAAGGGCATATTTTGCTGAGATAAGAGGGTTGTGGTATTCGCTCTGTAAAGGTTTGGTCTCCACCCGCAAGGAGGTGACTATAGTGGAAACACTTAAGTAGGGATACTTGAGTCGAAGACGTAGGAAGTTTTTCAAACCTCGTAACTATTTTATTTTCTTTCTTTCTCTCTCACTTTGCTCTTATTTATTTACTGTGTATTTACAACATTCATATTTGAAAAATGAAAAGAAATCTATATTTGCGAAATACCCTATTCACCCCCCTCTAGGGTAAATATCTAGGAAAAAAACTTGATAATGGGGGTCATCCAATGAGAGGATTGTTCCAAAATCTAAAGAGCTTGTGGTGTTTCAATGCTAGGACTTGGTTGATAAGAAATTTTTATAGTAGAGTCATTCTCGGGTTTTAAATAAGAAACCATATTAGCTAGTGCTTTTACTTTGGAGTTTTGGTTCCTGTTTATCTTCTAAATGGAGAATTTGAGAAAGGATTTCGTTAGTGAGTCCACTATATCAAAATACTTTATCATTTTGTCATCTTGGGCTGAATATTCCCCCAAGACTTGACCGACTATGAGTTGGGAGTCAGAAAACACGTTGAAGTTTAAAGCTTCACATTCCAAAGATAATTGTAACCTAAGGATGAGTGCTTCATACTCTGTTTCATTATTAGAGGCTCTGAATCCCAAGCTAATGGCCCTTTCAGTTATGATCCCATTAGGGGACTAAAGTATCCACCTTACTCTAGAGCCCTTATCTGTAGAAGTCCCGTCTGTGTAAAGTAGCCATGCTAAAGTGTCTGTAGGGGTTTGAGCTTTTGGGTGCCATCCTCTAGTGAATTCAGCTATGAAATCTGCCATTGCTTTAGCTTTGATAGCAATTCTTAGAACATATGATATGTCAATTTTTTCTAAATCTACTCACTATTTAACTTTTCATCCAGAGACTTCAGGTTTGTGAAAAACTGACGTCAGAGGATCAGATGTGGGTATCACGATGGGATGAACTTGAAAATATGGCCTAAGCTTCTAAGCAGATCTCACCAAGGCTAAAGCCAATTTTTTAATTTCAGAATAGCTCATTTTAATGTAAATTAGCGCTTTGCTGACATAAAAGATAGGCCTCTGAACCCATTTTTCTTCCCTAATCAAGGCAAAACTGACCACACTCTCAAACATGACCAAATATAGGAGCAATGTTTTTACTGGTACTAGTTTTGAAAGAAGACCGGGAGAGGCTAAGTACTCATTGAGTTGTTGGAAGGCTTTTTCACACTTAAAGGTCCATTTCAAGGCCTTACTCCCTCGTAAAGCTTTTAAGAATGGAAGGAAACGATCTGTGGATTTTGAAATAAACCTATTTAGTGTTGTAATCTTCCAATTCAGCCCTTGGATATCTTTCTTAGTTTCAAGGGATTCGAAATCAATCAAAGCCTTGATCTGGGTGGGATCTGCTTCAATTCCCCTTTGTGAGACCAAGAACCTCCCTAATGTAACCCCAAAAGTACACTTCATTGGGTTGAGCTTCATTTTGTGTTTCTTGAAAATGTTTCATTGGGTTGAACCTCCCTAAACATTTTTTTCACAAGCCTTTGATATGTTGCTCCAGCATTCTTTATATCGAACGACACCACTTTATAACAATATAAACCTTATTCTGATATGAAGGTTGTTTTCTCCTCGTTTAGAGGGTACATTTGGATCTGATTGTACCTAGAGTAAGCATCTATAAAGCTCATGAGTTCGTGTCCTACCATAACATCCACGAGTTGCTCGATTTTCAGAAGAGGGAAGCTATCTTTAGGACAAGCTTTATTGAGGTAAGTATAGTCAACACAGACCCTCCACTTGTCGTTCTTCTTCTTTGCAAGGACTGAGATGGTGAGCCACTCTGGGTAGAATACCTCTCTTATCATTTTGGCATCAAGTAATCTCTGAACTTCCTCGTTGATGATCTTATGGCACTTTAGAGCAAACATCCTCCTCTTCTGTCTAACGAGAGGGTGCTCTAAATCTGTCATCAACTTGTGAGAGATGAAGTTAGGGTCTATTCCCTCCATATCTTTGGTCTCCCAAGCAAATACTGAGAGGTTATCTTTTAAGAACTTAACAAGCTCCTCTTGTTTTAAGAGAGATAGAGCTGGGTCAATTTGAAAATATTTTCCTTCTTCCTAGGTACTGATGAGCACTTTGGTAGCCTTTTGCATTAGTTTGACCATGCTGTCCCTCCCTTTGGGATTTAACGGTTCCTTGATATCAGAGGGGCATTCTTCAGTACTATGAAGATCTGGAGCAGAGGATTCTTCCCCTATGACATGGCATTGTAATTACTATTTGGAGGGCCTTTCCTTAAGTGCAAGGGCATGGCAATCCCGAGCAGTGGGCTAGAAACTTTTAATGGTCACCACATTGTCTTGACAAGTAAATTTAAGGCACTAATAGAGGGTTGAGATAATTGCCCCTATTGGATGGATCCAAGGCCTCCCAATAATAACATTATAAGGGGATTTAGCATCTAAAATTGTAACACCCCGATCCCGTGTAATTAATAATTAATTATCTAATTATTAATTAGTACCGAATTACAGAATGATTTGGGGAATTAATCATAATCCCGGCGGTCGTCATAGACCGATTAAATAATTAAATGTCTGGAGGGAAGGGTACCTTACCCGAATCCAAATTACTGATTAATTCGGTGAAATAACGCTGTTTTAATACTAACGGAACCCGAATTAGCTAACCCGGGAAATCCCGAATGAATAATAAATGACACAGAACCTCTGACACTGTAGATAACTGAAATATGAAACTCTCGGAAGAAACCGCATCGAAAAAAGAGTTACGGAATGAAAGTTATGAGGCAAACATCAGAAACTGAATTACTGCGTAGCCAAACGTGGCCTTAGCCCAAAATGGTGAAAAATGGCCAAATTGGTGGTCAAGGGGAATTGAACCCTTGACCTATGGAAGGAATGAATCTCACCCAAAAATTTAACCAAGTGGCCACCAACACCTTTGTGCTTGTATACACAACTTAATGGTAAATAACACTGAATTGCCCAAGGCTCCACCTCAAATTGGACCAATGAGGTTACATGCAAACCCCATATGATGGATTACATCAACTCCCATCAGCCTTAAATCCCATTGATCTCTGATATATTCATTTATATATAAAGATGTATATGTATAAGAATGAATATATATATATATATATGTGTGTACACATCTTGGGGGGGCTGTTGTAACACAAAAAAAAAAAGAGATCCGAACTGTTATAGAAGGGCTGGCCTGTTAGAGACTTAGAGAGTGCATGTAATCTGTTAGTGAGAGGAGGCTGCCTGCAAGTGTATGTATAAACTGCCCATGGTGGGTGTGTGCATGTCATCCGTTGGAAAGGGATGCACCAAAGAGAACTGAGGGTTAAGCAACACACGACTGCACTGGGGCAACACACAGGAACCTCATCCTGAGCCATGAGTGAGCAGTGTCAAATAAGAGGTATAACCCAAACTGTCTGATTTTCTGTTTAGATTCCTGTCACTGTTTTTGATAGTTTTAAGCTCTATTAACTGCATGCTTGGGATTATTTGGACCCTAGTGGACATCAGGAACCGATTAGGAAGGCCAATAAGGCTTGAAACCCAAAACCGTGAGCAGACCACCATGGATGACCTTCCATGCAGCAGGTCTGATTCGACCCTCAGAAAGCTGATTCCTGATGATCTAAACCTGATCTAGACTTTTCTAGGACCTCAAAATGCCTAAGCCGCGACCCCAAAACCCTAGGAAAGGCCCTCAAATCTGAACTTGCAGGTCACGGGTCCATGACCCATTTTTATCAATAAGGCTTTAAAACTTGTTTGAAGCACATGAACTGAACCTCCATGACCTAGGGATCACAAGGAACCAAATCTCACGAGATTTGGTTAAGAAATGAAGCTATATGGTCGACTTGCAAGTCTGCGGGATAATGGAGTGAACCGAGCCCTTGAGCTAGATTCGAAGCTCAAAAAGAATGCTAAATTGTTGGATTCATTTCTGGTAATCGATTGGGATCAAATCAGTTGAAAAACTGTACCTGAAACTTCACGAATTGAAGAAATCGTGAAACTGTGAATTAGGGCAACAATACACTGGTTGGTGAAGAAGACGACGAGTCGACCGAGTCGACTCGTCTAACACGTCCAAACCCACCGAACTGACTCACACACGTGTCGACGTATGAACTGGCCACCGCATTAATGAAACGGCACAGTTTTGGTTTTAATGTTTTAAAATTCTGGAATCCGACTGTTTGGTAACACAGAATAAAATTAGAAATTGAATTGGGGCATGACATAAACACGGATAGGGACTGAAATTGGAATATGAGGGATATGTTATCCCGATTTTCTGAAGAAAGGTGAACCGGCTGGTTCACCAAGGGTTTGGACCGGTCTAGGGTTTGGCTTGGTAAACCTAACGGTCCAGGGGCTTAATTGAAAGAAAATTAAAACCAGAACTTCTATAAATTGCACTCTGACCCCAAAACCTTCTGAATATCCGGTTCTGGCCCAGTTTCTGAAAATCTTGTACATTTAAGCCCCTGCTAAATTAATTAAATAATAAAATAATTATTTAATTATTTTATTAAATTGGTAAAATTACAATTTTACCCCTGGACATTAAATATGTCAAACGGAGTCCAAATAAATTAAATAAATAGTGTATTTTCACTATTTCAAACATTCCGGACTCAATGGTACAGTCCGATTTTGGAAATACAGTACCAAAAAATACAGACCTGTAAGTGATAAATTACTGTACTGCCCCTGATGGCACCAGACCCAAATAAAAATAAAAGACAGTCTATTTTGACTATGTCGGGCATTCTGGACCCAATGGTGAGGTCCATTTTATGAACTGACGTGCCGAAAAATATGACACGTGAAATTACCAAATTACCCCTGATACTGTACGAAGCCCAAATGAAGTCCGATTGGGACGAAACTGATACCGATAGGAACCCGAACACTGGTGAAACTGTATACCCGAATAAATGACGAACCGGGGTCAGAATCTTACAAAACGTAAAATGACCAAAATACCCCTGAGCACTGTAAGTGCAAGATAAAGGTCAATCTGATCTGATAAATTATCGTAAGTATAATTATGAACACTGAAGGGCTACGTAAGACTCCGGAACTATCAACGCGTAAAATGAGAAATGACCGATGTGTCCCGATGATCTAAAGCAGATACCAAACGAAGTCTAAAGGACTTGAAAATTCACATATAAGATATATGAGACATTCTGAAGACCACGACAGGGTCCGGGGCGAGAATGGCAAACATTACCATTTTGCCCCTAAGGCTAATAAGCACCTAACTGATACCGATTTAAGTCTAAAAGACTTAGAACTTCATACATAAGATATGTAGACTATTCTGAGAACCATGACAGAGTCCGGGGCAAGAATGACAAAATTACCATTTTGCCCCTAAGGTCAAATAAGTGCTTAACTGATAACGATTGAAGTCCAAATGACTTAAATCATAATCCTGATGACTGCTAAGCCTAATTAAAGAATGAAATAGCCTCGGGTGAGACCCAGTGAAAGGGCAATAGGCTACTAGGCTATCTTAGGTGATCCGATAGATACCTAAGATAACAAATGAGAACTGAATGGATGAGTTCTGATCTGTATATGATTGATGATTATTGTTCAGGATATACATGGAGATGCCTGACGTATCTGGAGGTTATCGGATTGTTTGTGCAAGGAGATAACCGTAATAGTTTGTGAGTAACTTGGAACTTCTGACTTGGTGTATAAGTACACCGTCTAGTTACTGTATTTTGATTTACTGTACTGTTTTGTATACTATACTGTCTGAATGCATACTCTTTTATACTGCATTACACGTAACATGACTTTGTACTGTCCTACTCTCCTGTTCAATTCAGGTCTGTCCTATTCCGATGTATGGTCTGTCCTGGTTTTGTTCTGTACTGTTGCGTCTTGTGAGTAACCCTGACTCCTGAACTGTTGTATAAGTTCTGTCTAGATACTGTATTTTGAAGCTCTGTACTGTTTTGAATGTTATACGGTTTAAAAAGCATATATTTAATGTACAATATGCCTTGTCCTAGTTGATGTATTGTTCCGCTTTGTTCCGACTTGTTCAATTCCGATATGTCTTGATCTGATTGATATTGTACCGTTTTGTTCCGACTTGTTCAGTTCCGATATGTCTTGATCTGATTGATATTGTACTGTTTTGTTCCGACTTGTTCAGTTCCGATATGTCTTGATCTGATTGATATTGTACCGTTTTGTTCCGACTTGTTCAGTTCCGATATGTCTTGATCTGATTAATATTGTACCGTTTGTTCCATCATGTTCAGTTCCGATGTGACTTGTCCTGATTGATATTGTTCCGTTTTGTTCCGTCCGTTTTGATCTATCCGTTACTGATATGTCCTTGTTTTGACTGACGTATTGATCCGTTTGGTTCTGTTATATCTCGACCGTTAATGAGCTATCTATCTTGATTGTTTACCTGTGACTTGAACTGGTGTTTTGCTCCGTCTGATTCCGTTATGTTCCGTCCGTTAATGACCTATCTGTCTTGATTGTTTACCTGTGACTTGAACTGGTGTTTTGTTCCGTCTGATTCCGTTGTGTTCCGTCCGTTAATGATCTGTCTGTCTTGATTGATATATGGTCCAGTTCCGTTATGATCTGTCCGGATTCTTGACTTGGTATATAAGTTACTGCATGGATACTGTATTTTGATGCACTGTACGGTTTTAAAAGTTATACTGTCTGAATGCATGTTTTTAAATGCAAACTTTTATACTGTATTGTACGCGGCATGATTTTGTCCCGTCCTACTATTGTTTTGTCGGTCTGTCCTGTTCCGTTTTATGGTCTGTCTGATTTTGTTCTGCTATGATGTGTCTGATTCTGGGTACCATTCTGATTACGAGCGGTCTGGCATAAGTAGGCTTGATTATGTGCCTAACTGATATATTGTTTGTTATGCCCTGTTATGTTCCGCCCAGTACTGATCTGTTCTAATATTTGAATTAATTGCCTATACTCTTGATTGATATATTGGCATCATGCACTGTTCCGTCTGTTCTGATTTGTTGTTCTGTTTAGTTCAGTCTCGTTTTATTCTACTTAAACTGTATTCAAGTAGATCTATAAAACTGTTATCCTAAAGCGATTGAACTATCCTTGTGATTTATAAACAAGACCGGGTTTGAAACCCATGACAGGGAACCTGTGTTACTCACTGGGCTTTTCGAAGCTCACCCCATTCCCTAACATTTTTCAGGGATTATCTCTGATGGATTAGAAGACACCATGATATGACATAGTAGGCCGAGTGGCACTTCAAGTAAAGGATCTGACGGCACTAATCTGTAGAGACTGGATTCTTGTGGACTGATTCTGTTATTCAGGTGAGTGATATGATACGGCTAACCTGATTTACATGTACTGGATAGATAATTATGGCTCATGGAAATAAACGGTACTCTAAAGATATTAGATCTGCTCTATACTATATGCCTGATTTTAGATGTGCTCTGAACTTAGAACTGTTAACTGTTTTGGATTTAGACTTGCTCTGTGGTACATACCTTTATGGTGGATAAGTGAGTTGCATTCCCGTGACACAAAGAAAAAGTTTTAAATTCCGCTGCATCTGACCCTACAGTTGGAGTGCAATTCGTCGGAAGGTTCAGAAATTGCCTTTGGTTGGTCGCGTCGCGACCGACTGGCAGTCACGTCCTCGACATCCGCGTAGGGTGGGGTTCGGGATGTGACAAGAGTGGTATCAGAGCAAATGTTGAGAGATAATTAAGATTATCAGAACTGAAGTTGGGAAAGTTTTGGAATCCACTAGTATCACAGAGCAATATCAGAGCATTAGGTATGATTGAGAACCACAGAGTACCTGAGCCATAGATACTAAGTTCCACTTTTGGAGATCTGATGTGGAATTGGGAAAGTCTTGATAATAGACGATATGCCTGTAATTTTGAGGTATCTGAGGACTGGAATTTTCTGAGTCTGATCTGAACTAGAATGATTTAAGGTTGTAGACTCATGATACTTGGAGACATGTCCATACGAATAATTATGGACACAACAACCGAAAGGAAAATGACTGTAAGTATGCCGATTCTGGCAAGGATGCATGTGATATGGGTCTGATGATTGAACCTTGATGAGATCATACGATTATGATTGAAAATCTGACTGAATGGGAATATCTGTATCTGACATGAAACCTGTATAGAACTGATATAAAATATCTTCTTGATAGAAGAATAGTATCTCGAATGATACGACAGTCTGAGAGACAAACTGAAAAGGGAGATTATGATGACAGAATCTCCTACATAAGACCAACCAAGTTTTGAGGACAAAACTTTTCTGAAGAGGGGTAGGATGTAACACCCCGATCCCGTGTAATTAATAATTAATTATCTAATTATTAATTAGTACCGAATTACAAAATGATTTAGGGAATTAATCATAATCCCGGCGGTTGCCATAGACCGATTAAATAATTAAATGTCTGGAGGGAAGGGTACCTTACCCGAATCCAAATTACTGATTAATTCGGTGAAATAACGCCGTTTTAATACTAACGGAACCCGAATTAGCTAACCCGGGAAATCCCGAATGAATAATAAATGACACGGAACCTCTGACACTGTAGATAACTGAAATATGAAACTCTCGGAAGAAACCGCATCGAAAAAAGAGTTACGGAATGAAAGTTATGAGGCAAACATCAGAAACTGAATTACTGCGTAGCCAAACGTGGCCTTAGCCCAAAATGGTGAAAAATGGCCAAATTGGTGGTCAAGGGGAATTGAACCCTTGACCTATGGAAGGAATGAATCTCACCCAAAAATTTAACCAAGTGGCCACCAACACCATTGTGCTTGTATACACAACTTAATGGTATATAACACTGAATTGCCCAAGGCTCCACCTCAAATTGGACCAATGAGGTTACATGCAAACCCCATATGATGGATTACATCAACTCCCATCAGCCCTAAATCCCATTGATCTCTGATATATTCATTTATATATAAAGATGTATATGTATAAGAATGAATAAATATATATATGTGTGTACACATCTTGGGGGGTTGTTGTAACACAAAAAAAAAAAGAGATCCGAACTGTTATAGAGGGGCTGGCCTGTTAGAGACTTAGAGAGTGCATGTAATCTGTTAGTGAGAGGAGGCTGCCTGCAAGTGTATGTATAAACTGCCCATGGTGGGTGTGTGCATGTCATCCGTTGGAAAGGGATGCACCAAAGAGAACTGAGGGTTAAACAACACACGACTGCACTGGGGCAACACACAGGAACCTCATCTTAAGCCATGAGTGAGCAGTGTCAAATAAGAGGTATAACCCCAAACTGTCTGATTTTCTGTTTAGATTCCTGTCACTGTTTTTGATAGTTTTAAGCTCTATTAACTGCATGCTTGGGATTATTTGGACCCTAGTGGACATCAGGAACCGATTAGGAAGGCCAATAAGGCTTGAAACCCAAAACCGTGAGCAGACCACCATGGATGACCTTCCATGCAGCAGGTCTGATTCGACCCTCAGAAAGCTGATTCCTGATGATCTAAACCTGATCTAGACTTTTCTAGGACCTCAAAATGCCTAAGCCGCGACCCCAAAACCCTAGGAAAGGCCCTCAAATCTGAACTTGCAGGTCACGGGTCCATGACCCATTTTTATCAATAAGGCTTTAAAACTTGTTTGAAGCACATGAACTGAACCTCCATGACCTAGGGATCACAAGGAACCAAATCTCACGAGATTTGGTTAAGAAATGAAGCTATATGGTCGACTTCCAGGTCTGCGGGATAATGGAGTGAACCGAGCCCTTGAGCTAGATTCGAAGCTCAAAAAGAATGCTAAATTGTTGGATTCATTTCTGGTAATCAATTGGGATCAAATCAGTTGAAAAACTGTACCTGAAACTTCACGAATTGAAGAAATCGTGAAACTGTGAATTAGGGCAACAATACACTGGTTGGTGAAGAAGACGACGAGTCGACTCGTCCAACACGTCCAAACCCACCGAACTGACTCACACACGTGTCGACGTATGAACTGGCCACCGCATTAATGAAACGGCACAGTTTTGGTTTTAATGTTTTAAAATTCTAGAATCCGACTGTTTGGTAACACAGAAATAAAATTAGAAATTGAATTGGGGCATGACATAAACACGGATAGGGACTGAAATTGGAATATGAGGGATATGTTATCCCGATTTTCTGAAGAAAGGTGAACCAGCTGGTTCACCAAGGGTTTGGACCGGTCTAGGGTTTGGCTTGGTAAACCTAACGGTCCAGGGGCTTAATTGAAAGAAAATTAAAACCAGAACTTCTATAAATTGCACTCTGACCCCAAAACCTTCTGAATATCCGGTTCTGGCCCAGTTTCTGAAAATCTTGTACATTTAAGCCCCTGCTAAATTAATTAAATAATAAAATAATTATTTAATTATTTTATTAAATTGGTAAAATTACAATTTTACCCCTGGACATTAAATATGTCAAACGGAGTCCAAATAAATTAAATAAATAGTGTATTTTCACTATTTCAAACATTCCGGACTCAATGGTACAGTCCGATTTTGGAAATACAGTACCAAAAAATACAGACCTGTAAGTGATAAATTACTGTACTGCCCCTGATGGCACCAGACCCAAATAAAAATAAAAGACAGTCTATTTTGACTATGTCGGGCATTCTGGACCCAATGGTGAGGTCCATTTTATGAACTGACGTGCCGAAAAATATGACACGTGAAATTACCAAATTACCCCTGATACTGTACGAAGCCCAAATGAAGTCCGATTGGGACGAAACTGATACCGATAGGAACCCGAACACTGGTGAAACTGTATACCCGAATAAATGACGAACCGGGGTCAGAATCTTACAAAACGTAAAATGACCAAAATACCCCTGAGCACTGTAAGTGCAAGATAAAGGTCAATCTGATCTGATAAATTATCGTAAGTATAATTATGAACACTGAAGGGCTACGTAAGACTCCGGACCTATCAATGCATAAAATGAGAAATGACCGATGTGTCCCGATGATCTAAAGCAGATACCAAACGAAGTCTAAAGGACTTGAAAATTCACATATAAGATATATGGGACATTCTGAAGACCACGACAGGGTCCGGGGCGAGAATGGCAAACATTACCATTTTGCCCCTAAGGCTAATAAGCACCTAACTGATACCGATTTAAGTCTAAAAGACTTAGAACTTCATACATAAGATATGTAGACTATTCTGAGGACCATGACAGAGTCCGGGGCAAGAATGGCAAAATTACCATTTTGCCCCTAAGGTCAAATAAGTGCTTAACTGATAACGATTGAAGTCCAAATGACTTAAATCATAATCCTGATGACTGCTAAGCCTAATTAAAGAATGAAATAGCCTCGGGTGAGACCCAGTGAAAGGGCGATAGGCTACTAGGCTATCTCAGGTGATCCGATAGATACCTAAGATAACAAATGAGAACTGAATGGATGAGTTCTGATCTGTATATGATTGATGATTATTGTTCAGGATATACATGGAGATGCCTGACGTATCTGGAGGTTATCGGATTGTTTGTGCAAGGAGATAACGGTAACAGTTTGTGAGTAACTTGGAACTTCTAACTTGGTGTATAAGTACACCGTCTAGTTACTGTATTTTGATTTACTGTACTGTTTTGTATACTATACTGTCTGAATGCATACTCTTTTACACTGCATTACACGTAACATGACTTTGTACTGTCCTGCTCGCCTGTTCAGTTCGGGTCTGTCCTGTTCCGATGTATGGTCTGTCCTGGTTTTGTTCTGTACTGTTGCGTCTTGTGAGTAACCCTGACTCCTGAACTGGTGTATAAGTTCTGTCTAGATACTGTATTTTGAAGCTCTGTACTGTTTTGAATGTTATACGGTTTAAAAAGCATATGTTTAATGTACAATATGCCTTGTCCTGATTGATATATTGTTCCGCTTTGTTCCGACTTGTTCAGTTCTGATATGTCTTGATCTGATTGATATTGTACCGTTTTGTTCCGACTTGTTCAGTTCCGATATGTCTTGATCTGATTGATATTGTACCGTTTTGTTCCGACTTGTTCAGTTCCGATATGTCTTGATCTGATTGATATTGTACCGTTTGTTCCATCATGTTCAGTTCCGATGTGACTTGTCCTGATTGATATTGTTTCGTTTTGTTCCGTCCGTTTTGATCTATCCGTTTCATGGTCTGTTCGTTACTGATATGTCCTTGTTTTGACTGACGTATTGATCCGTTTGGTTCTGTTATATCTCGACCGTTAATGAGCTGTCTGTCTTGATTGTTTACCTGTGACTTGAACTGGTGTTTTGCTCCGTCTGATTCCGTTATGTTCCGTCCGTTAATGACCTGTCTGTCTTGATTGTTTACCTGTGACTTGAACTGGTGTTTTGTTCCGTTGTGTTCCGTCCGTTAATGATCTGTCTGTCTTGATTGTTATATGGTCCAGTTCCGTTATGATCTGTCCGGATTCTTGACTTGGTATATAAGTTACTGCATAGATACTGTATTTTGATGCACTGTACGGTTTTAAAAGTTATACTGTCTGAATGCATGTTTTTAAATGCAAACTTTTATACTGTATTGTACGCGGCATGATTTTGTCCCGTCCTACTATTGTTTTGTCGGTCTGTCTTGTTCCATTTTATGGTCTGTCTGATTTTGTTCTGCTATGATGTGTCTGATTCTGGGTACCATTCTGATTACGAGCGGTCTGGCATAAGTAGGCTTGATTATGTGCCTAACTGATATATTGTTTGTTATGCCCTGTTATGTTCTGCCCAGTACTGATATGTTCTAATATTTGAATTAATTGCCTATACTCTCGATTGATATATTGGCATCATGCACTGTTCCGTCTGTTCTGATTTGTTGTTCTGTTTAGTTCAGTCTCGTTTTATTCTACTTAAACTGTATTCAAGTAGATCTATAAAACTATTATCCTCAAGCGATTGAACTATCCTTGTGATTTATAAACAAGACCGGGTTTGAAACCCATGACAGGGAACCTGTGTTACTCACTGGGCTTTTCGAAGCTCACCCCATTCCCTAACATTTTTCAGGGATTATCTCTGATAGATTAGAAGACACCATGATATGACATGGTAGGCCGAGTGGCACTTCAAGTAAAGGATCTGACGGCACTAATCTGTAGAGACTGGATTCTTGTGGACTGATTCTGTTATTCAGGTGAGTGATATGATACGGCTAACCTGATTTACATGTACTGGATAGATAATTATGGCTCATGGAAATAAACGGTACTCTAAAGATATTAGATCTGCTCTATACTATATGCCTGATTTTAGATGTGCTCTGAACTTAGAACTGTTAACTGTTTTGGATTTAGACTTGCTCTGTGGTACATACCTTTATGGTGGATAAGTGAGTTGCATTCCCGTGACACAAAGAAAAAGTTTTAAATTCCGCTGCATCTGACCCTACAGTTGGAGTGCAATTCGTCGGAAGGTTCAGAAATTGCCTTTGGTTGGTCGCGTCGCGATCGACTGGCAGTCACGTCCTCGACATCCGCGTAGGGTGGGGTTCGGGATGTGACAAAAATCATTAATTCAGAGACTAGGGTCTTCTGCTCATCTCCTTCCCCTATCGTGGTTGGTAGATCAATTCTATCCGTTGGGAAACTAAGGTTCCCATTGAATCCTACCATCACTGCAAGGGCAACTCTAATGTCATTGGAGTCGAGTTTCATTTGTTTGTATGGCTAATAGAACAACACATTGGTAGAGCTCTTAGTGTCCACAAAACCCTTTTAATTTCAAAATTAGAAATTTTGAGTATGATAACAAGGGCATCACTATGAGGGCAATGTATCCCGACAAGGTCTAGTTTAGAAAATTGTATTTGAGGTACCATCTTGATCTTTTTCTCAATTATCGAGATCTAGATGACGTGGGACTCTACTCTTGCTTCTCGAAAGGATCTTTTTCTAGCCCTATTAGACATTCTAGCTATCGTGTTGTCAGTATGAAGTATGAAGATCACTTGCTAATTATTCAGTTGATGTTGATCATTTTAAACTTCCCTCTGTTTGGACATCTGATCTAGCCTCCTTTGAGGGGGTTTCTCATCTCTTGGGTTCTGTCTCCCGTCTTAGTAGATGAACTCACTTAGTTATCCTTGCTTGATGAGATGTTCTCTCTCCTACTTCAGAACTCTGTACTTCTCATTGGTGTGTCCCTGCTCTCTATGAAAATCATAATATGTGTTTCTATTCTTGGAGTCTGGGTTACTTTTCAGCGACTCTAGCCATTTTAGGTTTTCACGAGTCTGGATCTGTTGGAGTATATTAGTAAGTGGAGCATTTAACGGGGTGTAAGTCCCGTACCTTATTGAGCTAAAGTTATTCTATGCTTTTGAGGCTGTTCCTTTGTTGGGACTCTAGGTTCTCTTTTTATTGTCCCCGTTGTCTCTCTTTTGAACTTGTACATCCTTCTAAGCTTGTTCTTTGGGTTTTTGAAATGATGCTTTGGTGTCTTCTAAATTAATATACTTTCATGCTTTCTCTATGAGCGCTACCATGTCGGTTAGATGGCTTTTAGTCAAAAAGTCTTGAAAGTGTCTAGGTCGCAGTCTTAAAGTGAGGACAGCCACCAAAAAACTTGAACTGTAGTCTTTCATCTCTAAGAGCTTAGTATTGAAATGAGCTACATACTTCCTTAGTGACTTGCCCTTTGTTTGCTTAATAATTAGCAAGAACTCTGGTCCTTTTCTTAATTTCCTGCATGTCAAAAAAGGGTCAAGAAACTGCCTATTGAGCTCATAAAAGTTGTTGAATAAGTGTTGAGAGAGGTTGTAAAACCATTTGAGAGCGATACCCTTCAGACTGGTTAGAAAGGTTTGGCACATAAAGGCATCAATAGCCCCGTGCAGTGCCATTTTATGTTGATAATGCGATAGGTGGTCGCTAGGGTCTTTAAACCTATCGTAGAGAGTAAATTTTAGGACGATAAATTTCTTGGGTCGTTTTTTCGTCATTATAACAAGAATGAATGGTGTGGAGAACCTATTGAGCAATTTACTTAACTCAACTTGTTTAAGAGGGATGTGGAATCTCTTAGTTGCGATTGTCTAATCTTGAGAATCTGCTATCTTTTTACCCTCTAAGGGGCCTTAGGTGTCACGACCCGAAACCCACCCTATGCGAATTTCGTGTCGCGGGGCCGACCCTAAGGCCGTCCCTACTTTTTCCATTCCTGTATCATAGTACTAATATGCAAAGTACCAAATTCTTAAAACAATAACAGCGGAAGTTTATCACTACAATAGTCAGCGGAAGTCTTAACATACATCATATGGTTTTACAGTACCGAGTCAAAATTAAACATAACCAGCACCCGTGGGTGGTGAATACATGGGAGAATTAAACATAGTCTAATACAATTCTTCAAAATATCCTCCTATGCTTCCAGACTCCTATTGGGGTCTTGCGGTGTCATTACCTGAAAAGGGGTAAGTAGGGTGGAATGAGCTACAAAAGCCCAGCAAGTAAATACAGATCTCTGACACTGGTATCGAGGATCATAAAAGAATATGAATCCAAGAATAAGAATATGATAGCCAATCATAAAAATAAGATGCTATAATAGCCAATGGAAACAATTGTCATGATGGCAAATGAACAGTGAGATTACAATGTGTAATCTGTCGGAATGGCATAACAATGTCCTGGAATTCTCGACGATAATGCAATAACAAGAAAGTACTACCATTATAATTGATCACAATAAATTAATAAAGGAATATCTCGCAATACAAGATAATCACAAGAATAATGTAATTCAACAATTATAGTGGAGCAATCGTGTAAGAGATGCTTTTATTCTATGTCAGGGCTTAGCACGCCCTCGGTCCTTGGGGGCCCGGTTTACCCCCTTCAGTGCATTCCAATGTATGGCCACATGTCCGTTCACGGACTCGACCCGAAGGTCTTCAGTGTATTTAAAAGCATCGGATGGATATTGTGACTGAGCACAAATCCAGTATACATAAACATTTCATGATCATAAATGATTCCATAGAAGTATATAAAAATGGAATATCATCAATTCAATGGAAATATAACAATAGGCATTTCAAAGCACGGTTCAACATGATAACAATAGTACAACAATAAATCAATGTCCACCAGATAGAACAATATCACATTGTGGAGACAATAACATCAGATACGCTCAGGAGTACAAGTTTGGCAGTAAAAGAATGAACTTGGCTTGATAACACCACATGGAAGAGAAAGGGTATCTACTTACCTCTAATGAAATCTTAGCTTAGAAATTCGTGAGTGGGCCTTTCCCCTTCAAGTTCCCTATATATCAATAAACGTGTTTCAGAATAAATGTTTATTCATCAATCTTACGTCTCATCATCTTAAGTATCTCTAATGCCAATTTAGACTTCACCATTGAGTCCATAGGTTTCGGAATAATAAAAATTCACTAGTTCTTTAATTTAATCGGAGTCCATTTGACTCACTTATGAAGCAGGGGTATTTTGGTCATTTTTACAAGTCGTAACTTTTCGGGACTCCGTCTTGTGAAACGGACCTCACCATTGGACTCAGAGCATCCAAGATAATAAAAATTGACTAATCATTTACCTTATTTGGACCTCGTTTGACTCGTAATTAAGGTAGGGTTATTATTGTAAAATTAACATTTTCTTGTTGGGCCTTAGTAGAATTACCTATAACTTTCAGGGTCAAAGTGTAATTATGCAAAGTTGCGGTCTGAACCAGTTGGTTCATGACCAGAAACCCTAAACCGGTCGGCCTATTTCCTGAACCAACCGGTTCAATTCAAATCAGAGAACCGGATTGAGATATTCTCTCATCTACTTTATCCACGTTTTAGATAACCCCAAAAACCCAATTTGATTTACTATGTCCGTGTCCAAACAAGCCCAATCCCTTTTAATTTTAAAACAAAACGACACAGTGTTGGTACCCGTATTACAGTCGGTCGGATCTCAACCCGACCCGACCCAGACCCGGTCTCATCCTGACCCGAAGAAGCCCCCGTTAATCCGGTCGTCTTCTCCGGTGGGTTTTCCGGCCATTATCGCCGGAATAGCTAAATTCTCTACGGATCTCACTGATTTCACGTCCGTTTTCTACTGTGTTCGTTCCAAATGAAATCTAGGATTTAAAGAAACGTTTGAGGACTAAATTTGGCCCTCCTTGTGATCGGTTTTCCAACACCCATTCCCAGTTTCCGGCGTTGCACCGGTGAGGGAATAACCGGCCATAGAATGGCCATTTCTTGACCATTTAAACTGATTCAAAGTGTTTTGAGATCCTGGGGTAATTTCCTATGCATATTATGGTTCAATTTTCCATTTAGGTTCACCTATTTTAAATCACCATTTCAACCGAAACCCAGTTCTTTTTTTTTTCTTTTGTTTTTCCTTCTTTGTTTCAGGTCCTACTGTTCCAGTAATCAATTCTATAATTATACAAAGTAAATTTAAAGAACAAAGGTGCAGTGGTTTACCTGTTCTCAGGCAACTGCTGTACCTCAAATTTTAGCTTTCTCTCTCTATCTCTAAGTCTGATTCTATTTTCTCTCTCTTCAAATTCCTTCTTTATTCCCTTAACCGACCCTCAGTCGGTGGCCCTTGCCACCTGCAGCTGCGGTGGCAGCATACCCGAGCACCCAAGACACCTCACCTATTCCTTATATATATATTATTCAATCTACCATATATATGTTTATATGGCCATATACATATTTATATATATATATATATTCATGAGATCACTTTAATACATTATTATGCATTTATACTCATATATACATATCCATTTAATTATGCAACATAAACTTAAAACAGTTCGGGTTTTATTATTGTATCGACTTACCTCGATATTTGTACTGTATCTCGGGTCGGGGTATTACATTAGGTACGTTCTGTTGTGCTGTTAGTGCCCGTTGTTGGTCTTGTCCCATGTCTCCAACTCCTAGATTCATGGGGGGAATTTTTCTCACACTAGTAGAAAGATGTTACACTTCCAAGACTAGTGGACGGGGGACTTTGGGAGGTCGAAGTCCTTGGTGCACTGGATCAGCTCCAGAGGTTGTCGAGATTGGTATTCTTGTCCTACTTTGGTAATGTACGGTAGGACGAAATGATGGCAATCCTCTTCCAAACGATGTTAATGATTGGGGATCAGTCCCCATCTGTGCGGTACCATAGGGGTGCACCAGCTGCGTGTTGGGCAGCTACACGTGATGGTATCCTCTGCCCAGGGTAGTGGCAAGAAGTTGAGGCCCTTCGTGAACAATGTTGGTTAGGAGAGGAGGGTTGTTTCGTTGGTTTTGGGTCAGTGAAGATAAAGCCTATGACATGGCTATGAATTGTTCCTGCATCTAATCAGACTACTGTTGAATTCGATAAAGCTACTGTTGTAGATGAATGGGTGTTCGTCCCTTTCATCTTCTAGTGGGAGGCTGATCTTGAGGGTTTTGAAGATTCCTTCTAGGATGAAGGTTTGGAGCCATCGGTTTTCTAAGAAAACAAGCTTAATTTCTAACGTAAAATAATGAAAATGATAGTTGTTCCCATAGACGGAGCCAAACTAATGTTGTACTTTTCTAGTCTGAATTCTTCTTCCCTCGAACTGTATGTCCAGAACTCAAAGTCAGAGGGTCACCGGGGAAGGCTTCGGTGGTAGCTGCTTCAATGACAAAGTTTGTAAAATAATAAAGTTAATAATTCAATAGAAGAATTGAACATGAATTGAAAGCATACCTTATGGATTTATTTATAGGCTATAGATCTATTAAGTTGAGTAGGATTAGAAGCCATAAAAGTAGGGATTCGAAGAAATTCATAGATTGTAGTTTCCATATTGAACTCTATAATATCCCGACCCAATTAAGTAGAGTAATTAAGCATAATAACGATTATTATAAGAAAATTCTCTTAATAATCATAAAAATTTCTACTTAAGGCTAACCGTTTATAAATATGGAGACAAATGTATAAATGAGAACAATTAACTATGAATTTGAGACAATCAATTTTAAGAATGCAAAGCCTAGTGATACATGAATAAAGTATGCTTAATCAAGAGTTATTGCAAAAATTATATGAAAGTTTTGGGAGATTAGAATGCAAATATTGGGAGTGAATAAAATACTCTAAGATGCAATTTGATGCAAATATAAAAGGAAAATGGCATAAAAAACTCCTACAAAGTCTTGAAATCAAGACCTCATAAAAAGAGTGCCAAAACTTTACCATCTAGATTGCCAACACTTTAGTGATATAATGTCAGCCCAAAATGTATATAACTAGTAAAATGAAAGCATGAGATAAAAGCAAAAGATGAGGTGTCAACTTGTGGGCAAGTCAGAGGTAAGGTGCCCTATTGTCATTGGACCAAAATCATGCCAAATAACAACACATACAATTTCCCTACGGTTCTAAAATATGCATATTTGGGAAGATTGTTTCACAAACACAAGACCACTACATTTATGATGTTTGAAAGACACTATATGATATGCATGCAATGTGTGAGTGTGTGTCATCCAAATCACAACAAATGTCCAAATTATTCAATTACCCTTCAAGTACTATAGCAGCTGGTAGACGATCATGGCAATGAAGCCTAAGCCTTTTTGGCATGGAACAGGTATTGAGGTACACTAAGCCTAGGACTAATGTATGATTACATTGAAAGCACATTTTGTCAAAATTCATGTTTGCGTAGAAGGATACCACAAGGATGTCATTCAAGGTCCCAAACTCCGTATGGCTATGTACTCGGCCTCGGCGGTAGAGAGTGAAATGAAGTTTTTCTTTTTACTATGCCAAGAGACAAGGGCATTTCCAAGATAGAAGTAACCTCCAGAAGTGCTCTTCTGATCATCCACATTCCTAGCCCAATCGACATCGGAGTATACTACTAAAGTGATATTTGTATCAAAAGGATACCAAATGCAATAATTTAAAGTCCCACTTACATATCTTATGATTCTCTTTATGATAATAAAATGTGATTCTTTAAGACTAGATTGGAATCAAGCACATATTCCAACACTAAATGATATGTTGGGCCTATTAGAAGTAAGATAAAGAAGATTACCTATCATGCTTCTATATAGAGTAGATTAAACATCCTTACCAATAATGTGTTTGATAAATTTTGTACTAGTACTCATGAGAGTTCTAGCATGCTTAGCAGACGCAAGCCTAAATTTCTTGACCAACTCTTTGGTATACTTAGTTTTTGAGATGAAAATCCCATCAACCATTTGCCTTACTTGAAGTCCCAAGAAATATGTAAGCTCTCCAACCATACTCATTTTAAAACCAATTTTCATTTCTTCGAAAAACTTTTGAGTATGCTTGGTACTTATGGATACAAAGACTATGTCATCTATATAGACTTGAGTAATAACAAAATCTTTCCCATCTTTCCTTACAAATAGAGTCTTGTTGGCACCAACTATTAATAACCCCTTTTCAAGAAGAAAAGTCGTAAGCCTTTCATGGCAAGCTCTAGGAGCTTGCTTTAATTCATACAAGGCCATCTTGACATGGAAGACATAAGAGAGATTTTGTGGATCCTCAAAACCTTTAGGTTGCTCCACAAAGACTTCTTCTTTAAGAATGCCGTAAAGAATGCCATTCTTAATGTAACATCCTACCCCAATTAAGCAGGGCGATTAAGGATAATGAAGATTATGATAAGAGAACTCTCTTATTGGTCATGGAAAATTCTACTTATTACTAATAGTATATGAATATAGAGACAAATGTATAAATGAGAGCAGTTAGTTATGAATTGGAGACAATCAATATTAAAAAAGTGATTTAATGACAACGGTCATAATTTTATGACAAATTACGATTGGTGTTAATCAAGGATTGGCACATGAATAATTTTGGAAGATTAGTGCATAAAATACACCAAGGCAAGACTAATAATACATCGATAAAGCATACTTAATCAATAAGCCTTACGAAAATTTCAAGAGACTTTTGTGAGATTTAAAATGCTAATTTTTGGGGTAAGTAAAATAGTTTAACATGCAATATAATGCATATACAAAAAGAAAATAGAAGGAGTAAGCCTAAAAGGCTCCCACCAAGTTTGAAACCTTGCACCTTGTGTAAGCAAATGATAAACTCCCAAAAAGTTACCAACCATGCTACAAGAACTTTTGTGCTAGATAAGCCACATGATATGTATATAACCTATAAAAGAGTGTAGGAAATTCAAAAAAAAGAGACACGTGTCACCATCTTACAACCCCAACCCTTTACCCAATCAGAATACATGCAAACCCCTCCCCCATTATGTAAATTAAGTCTGTGTATGTGTATGATATACCAACACTCAATTCAAATGAAGTGTACTTCATCTAGAGAGAGAGAAAGAGAGTAAGAAGAAAAAGAAGAGAGAAAGAGAAGGAGGAAAAAGGCTCCATGCTTTGCAAGCGTGGCTTGGAATAGAAGCAAGTGAGGAAGAGTAGAGGATGATAATGACAGTACTAGAGGAAGAGAAGATAGAGGAAAGAAAACCTAAGGTCTAGAGAGAGAAAATGATGAAGATGGTTGGGACAGGTAATAACTCTATCATTCTTCATTTATTTCAGTTTAATTAGCTAGAATATGAAAAGCTAATGAACAAATGAAGCAGTTTGAGCTTGAGGAAACCTAAGTTGCCATTGACAGACCACTAAGAAAACTGGGTCTGATTTGACCTTAACCAAACCAAGAACTGTTGGTCGAGATTGAAACTAGACACCAAGAAGGTCACAAATCCACAAACTCATGACCAAAAAACCCAAAGAAAGAGCTCCAAAATGTGAGTTACAGGTTTCAGCTTTAAATCCAAACCGCAAAAAATGACTTCCAAACTTGATTTTTAAAATGTGCACTTTATGCCCATGAGAAGAGGATCATCACAACAGAAACCTCAGTCAAAATGGTCAAGAAACAAGCTCGAACAGAGCTTGAATAGACATCAACCATAGAAGCTTTGTTTGAGCTTCACAATGGGTTTTAAACCACCAAACCAACGAGGTTACCTAAGTTACGACATTAGCAGTTGATTGGGCTTGAAAGCAGAGGAAAAGATGGCTCCAAACATCACAAAATAGAGGAGAGGGTTTTTAGGGTTTTCTACTACAGTTGAGTTCATCTTGGGATGATGATGAACAGTGCGGGTCGGAATATCGGGTCGGGGTTTGGGTCAAGTGAACTCATTGCTTTGTTTGGGTATTATCCGGACGTTCGGGACTTTTCATATTCCAAAACCAGGCTATTTATTAAATATCAAAAAACAAACCCTAACAGCTCGGGTCTACAATAGTTCCTCGGTTACATTTTGGGTTGGGGTAACAACATGTCACTAAAGTTCATGGAAATAAAGAAGGTTGTGAAACCTCAAATATCTTCTAGACCACTTCCAAGGACATCCACATTCATTTTACAACATGTTAAACCCATAGTCAAGAAGTCCTTGAAGCAAATGTGGGTTAGAAAAGACATTCGTAAGTGTCTAGTTATTTACACCGCATTAAAAGATTGAAACTCTTGGTGTCTAGATAGCGGTTGTTCTAGACACATGTCTAGTGATAAATCTTCTTTTCAAACCTTGTAAATCATAAATAAGGGCAATCACTTTTGGGGATGGAAACAAGTCAAATGTCCTAGGTAAAAGAACAATCATCCTAGGTAATTCCCCAAAACTTGAAAATGTGTTGTATGTTGAGGGACTAAAAGCTAATTTAATTAGTATTAGTCAATTATCTTATGACAATTTCAATGTGTACTTCACCAAAAAGGAATGTAATGTGATTGATGAAAAAGGGAAGTGTATTTTGGAAGGATTGAGAACTTTCGATAATTAATGAAAAAGGGATGTGTTGTAGGCATTTTTCTAAGATACTCCATAAATAGTAGAGCTTTTAGAGTCTACAACACTAGAAAATGGTGTGTTATGGAGTCCATTAATGTGAAAATTGATGATAAAGGGGTTGTTAATCATTATGATAAATGTCTAGGAAGTTTGGAGCCAAAAAGATCATGCTCCAATAAATCTTCAAAATGATGATTCAATTAGTCCCCCAATTATGAATGAAAATGCAAATGATGTGTTTAATGAAGTAGGTACCTCATCTAATTTAGATAGAGGTTTACATATGCGGGTAAGAAAGGATCATGATCAATCTAACATAATGGGTGATACTGATAAAGGAATCATGACAAGATCTCAACTCCACAATGAAGTAAGCTATCAATGCTTCACTTCAAAAATTGAACCCAAAAACATCAAGGAGGCTCTTCTTTGTGATGATTGGATCATTGCCATGTAAGAAGAATTAGTACAATTCTCCAAGCTAGATGTTTGCAAGTTAGTTCCTACACTCTTTCACTATTATGTTATTGGTACTAAATGGATTTTCAAGAGTAAGTTAGATGAAAATGGTACAATTATAAGAAATAAGGCTAAGTTCATTGCTCAAGGCCATAACCAAGTTGAAAGGATAGACTTTGATGAGACCATTGCCCCCGTAGCTAGGTTGGAAAGCGTAAGACTTTTTCTAGCCATAGCATGTCATTTGAAATTTAAACTATATAAAATGGATGTTAAGTGTCACAACCCAAAACCCACCCTATGTGGATTAAGGGTCGGTGACCGACACTGTCACTCAAACAGGCCGTATAAAATCAAATGAATTGCACAAGATAGTAAAATATTTTCTTTTATTTTATCAAGCACAAAAGCTATACACATGCAACTCATCTGATAACAAATCAACTTTAACAATCATCAACAAGATTATTTCCCAAGTATAATTTTCATCACCATTCATACATAATAGTGTCACAACTCGAGACCACCCTATGCAGATCTCGAATCGCGAGTGCCCCAGCCCGACTCTGGGTGCTGAACCGGGACCTAATCTCAACTTGCTACACAATCAGTGCTACTAACATGCAACAACTAAATAGCGAAAAACTTAAACAATTAAAAATAAAAGCTGCATGTGATATAGATAATGTTCTCAAAATGCGGAATACAAAATTCTCAAACAACTGTTCATCCTTAAGATGTGGATAACATGGGAGAGCTACAAGACTTGTACTAAATATTACACTACAACTTCAAAAGAAATGTCCACCTCCTAGCTATCAGGCTCTAGGGCCTGTTCTCGAGATCTGTGCCTAAAAAGTCAAAAGTAGTATCTGTTTGAGCTATGAAAACTCAGTAAGTAGTCTTTTACTCTTCCATGTGTACAAGTGTATAAAAGTGTGCTAGCTAGTCAATGAATATATATACTCAATATCAGGTGATGGAAATCAAATGATAAGGAAATGAATCTATTATGCTAACAAGGTCATACTACTATAGTCATGAACTATATCAAGTATGAAATGTAAGCACTCAATTGAAAGCTGTAAAATCTCATGATCATTCAATGACAATATAACATGATCAAGCTATGAATATCAACAATAAGGGATAGTGATATCAACTAAAACTGAGATGCTCTCGTGGGGCCCGGTAATCCCCTTGAGCTCGTATTCAGTTCCACTCAGGCTCTCTGAAATACTGCTCTGTGTACACTATAACTCCACATCCCATGCCTCGCATAACAACGTAGTAAATGTTCCACTCGAAACCTGGACCCGAAGGTCATAAGTAGCATCAGATGGAGATGTGACTGAGCACAAATCTGACACCAATAATATATCGGGATCATGCTATCTTCCACGAAGAGTATAGTGGATTCATAACTGGTTCTAAGCAATCTGACGTAACAATAGTTTTCGAGGCTACGATTACTAGACTGCTTTGAATAAAATTATCTGGCCCTCACGGCCCTAGGTACAAGTGTACAAAAAAACTATATGCACAAGTGTATAATCATGATCGAGATATATATAGAAATCAATAATTGGTTCCCACATGATAGGGCAATATCAATGTGGCTAAATAAATACTAGTATGTATAGAATACAAATAAGAAATATGTATAAGAACTATTGACATGGCTTGGAATGTAACACATGCAGAGATTGGATTTTACTTACCTTTTACTGTTTATAAAATAAAAGGATCTAGACTGTCTTCTCCCTGCCCTTCCATGTTCCTAAGATTCATAAAATACGTCTCAGTCTATCGTTATATGAATTATGCTATTCATCAAATTTTATGCCTCTATGCTGTAAGTTTCTCTTTTACTAAAATAGACTCTACTATCGAATCTGGAATGTCGAAAAAAGCGGATTTAGGCTTTCACGGAATTCAATTTGGACATATGTGCTAAAAAGGGTAAAATGGTTATTTTACACTTTTACGTGCCTTTTAATTTTTGGGACCCCGTCTCACAAAACGGACCTCACCATTGGTCTTAGAATATCCAAGATAGTCAAAATACACTAATAACTTGTTTAATTTGGACTTTGGGTTATTTTACTATTTTTAAATTAATTAAATTAATTAATATTATAGTTATATAAAATATATATATATATATATATATATATTTTAACGCAAGATTACCACGGGCTTTCCTGTCAAAAATGGTTTGGGCTTGGGCTTTTATCCAATAGGTCTTACGTTTGATTCCCAGGGGCTGCGCCCCTTTTACTTTTCCTTAACCCTTTTATATTTGTAATATATATATATATATATAAGCCCACCACTTTTAACACGGGCTTGCCTGTCAAAAGTGGTTTGGGCTTGGCTTATCTTCCAACAGGCCATGGGTTCAATTCGCAGGGGCTACGCCCTTGTGCATTTTTTCGACCTTTTCTAAAAACAAACGATGGCTAAGAACCCCATCCGAGGATAGGATATCCTCACCTTAATCTCTGATTTCCTAAGATTGTAACCAAACAGTCCTAATTGCTTGTAAATTTAAATTAACTGAACTTGAAACAACGCAGTTTAAGCCCTTTTAGGCACCAAACGGTGCCACTTCGGGGGAGACACTGTTCATCGTCTCCCCACTTTTCCTGGTAGGGTTACATTAGGGTTCCGTCGCCAGCTCTGACGACAGTGACCATTTTCTAACTGTTATTCACTTCTTTTTAAATGCAGTTTTATTCTATTTTTCATAAGTATTTCATTTCTACTTCTATTTTTCCATTTAGTTTAACAAAAACCCTCGAATAGAAGATTTTCAATAGGGATCGATTTTCCGGTGAGCCCCATTTCTCCATGTTTTCCTCACGGTTTTAACTCAAATCTTATTCTAATATTTTTCTGCACCTTATGGAAGCATATCTAGGCCATTTAAACAAAGTTATATGCATAAAATACTAAGAGTTTAATTTATTTACAAGACCTGTAACTAGGTTTTGTTTCCTCATTTCTTACTCTTTTTCACTGATTTTTCTTGCTACTTATTCTATGTTTCATACTTAACAAGGTCCTATATTCTAAAACAACTATCATGCCTTTAAATTTAAAGAAACAGAACTAACCAACTCACCTATTTTTCTGTATTTTCTTTTGCAGTTCCTGTTTCCCTCTTCTGTTTCCCCTCTGTTCCAAGCTTCTGAATCCTCTCTAACTTCACAGTTTCTCCCTTCTTGATTTTCTCTTTTCAATTTCTATCTCACGCACACATCCATATATATATACACAAAACCCACCGACTTGAATCTCTCTCTCTCTCTCTCTTTCTCTCTCTACCCTCGGTTCTTCCCTTTTTTAAAGCCATCTTTGTTGACTTCCCCTCCTGATATTTCCTGCTTTTTTTCTATCTTTGTTTCCTTTTCTTTTCCACTTACACAAATATCACATATACATATACTGTATATATATAACACACACAGCACACACCAACCGACACACACTGCATGCATATGTCGCACTTGTAGCTTTTCTTCCTTTTCCTTTTTTTCTTTCTTTTACTTGTATATTAATACATATACACATATATATAATATACTATATTATATGTATATTTATACTGCTTATAAATCTCTCCTCTCTATATATATATATATATATCAATATATATACGTGTATCCTGATTTCTGTAAGTGTATACATCACTTATTTTCAACGGACTACACATATATGTAACGTACACATGCATGGGAATGTGTGCGTGTACATATTACGAGACATAATTCTGGGTTGCTCAGGGCGTTGCCTGGTACTAACTGTATAACTGATACTATTCACATTCCAAAATCATACAGTACGTATGATATCATGATATAGAGCTTAAACAACTCAGATTACAACTGATAGTACACTACTCGACCCGGTCTACCTCGGTCTGCGTGCTAACTCGGGTCAGGGTATTACGTTCTTTTCCCCTTAAAATAAGTTTGTCCCCAAGCTTAGTACATTCTAGGATGGAAAATATAATTACTAAGATGAAAATAACTAAGGATACTTGGCGCGCATATCATCCTCTCGCTCCTTAATAGCTTCCTCTATCCGGTGGTTCTTTCATATAACTTTGACTAAAGGAACAGTCTTTTTCCGTAGAACCTGATCTCAATGGTCCTAGAATCTGCACTAGATGCTCTATGTAACTCAAATTCTCTTGGACGTCTAGTGGCTTGTGCTCTACTATCTAATCTGCACTTTGTACACACTTTTTCAACATCAAAACATGAAATACACTGTGTACATGTGATAACTCTGGAGGCAAAACAAGCTAGTAGGCTACTGGCCTAACCCTTCCCCTAATCCTGAAAGGTCCAAGGTATCTCGGCCCTAGCTTTCCCCTCTTGCCAAACCTCACTACACCCCTCATGGGTGACACCTTCAAGAACACGTAGTCACCTACTGCAAATTCTAACTCTCGTCTACGAGCGTCGGTATAGCTCTTCTATCGGCTCTGAGTCACTAGTAGACGTTGTCTGATCAACTGTATCTTTCCTGTAGTCTGTTCCACTATCTCTGGCCCATAAAACTTCCTCTCTCCCACCTCTATCCAACATAGGGGTGATCGACACTTCCTGCTGTACAATGCTTCATATAACGTCATACCAATACTAGCTTGGAAGCTATTATTGTAAGTGAACTCTACTAGTGGCAACTAATCTTCCCAAATTCCTTTGAAGTCCATGACACAGAACCACAGTAAGTCCTCTAGAGTCTGTATCGTCCTCTCTGACTGCCCGTCAGTCTCGGGATGAAACGCTTGTGCGAATACTCAACTCTGTGTCCATAGCTCGTTGTAGGCCTCTCCAAAACCTGGCTACAAATCGCTGATCTCGATCTGAAATGATCGATATTAGGACTCCATTAAATCTGATTATCTCTCTGATGTACAACTCTGCTAGTCGCTCTAAGGTCTATGTCGTCTTCGTTGCCAAGAAATGAGCTATCTTGGTCAATCTATCAACAATGACCCAGATAGAATCACTTCCTTCTCGATGTCTTTGGCAACCCTGACCCAAATTCCATCGTAATATGTTCCCATTTCCACTCGGGTATAGGTAGAGACTGTAAAAGTCCTCCAGGCGTCTGATACTCTACCTTGATTTATTGGCACTTGGCACATCGTGCTATGTACTCAACTATGTCACACTTCATCCCAGACCACCAATATGTGCTTCCGACATTGTGATAAATCTTGGTGCTCCCTGGATGTAAGGCAAATCTCAAGCTGCGTGCCTCTTGAAGGATCTCCCTTCTCAACTCTGGCATATCGGGTACACAGATTCTACCCTGGTAGCATAACATCCCATCTCTCACTAAAAACTCAGAGTCTATGCCTGACTCAGCCTCTTGACGAAGCTTAGCCAGCTTCTCCTCCTGAGCCTGCTGCTCTCTGATCCTGTTCACAATCGATAAGCTGACTGTGACGTTGGCACACAATGCCTCAGAGCTGGGCAAAACTACCTCTATCTCCATATCCTCCAAGTCTCTCAGTATCTCTGTCTGAATAGTCAACAGGAAAGCTAGGCTTCTTGATGACTTCCTACTAAGAGCGTCAGTTACCACGTTCGCCTTCCCTGGGTGGTACTGAATGCTCAGCTCATAATCTTTTATCAACTCTAACCAATGGCGCTGTCTCATGTTGAGCTCCTTCTGTGTAATTAGATACTTGAGGCTCTTATGGTCAGTGAAGATCTCGCAAGTGGTTCCATATGAGTAATGCCTCCATATCTTCAAGGCGAAGACAATGGCTGCTAGCTCAAGATCGTGTGTCAGTAGTTCCTCTCATGTGGCCTCAACTGATGTGAAGCATATACTACCACCCTTCCACTTTGCATCAATACACATCCCAAGCCATTCAGTGAGGCATCACTATAGATCACAAACCCCTCGATTCCATCTGGCACTATCAGAATCGGAGCTGTAACTAGTCGGTCCTTGAGCTCTTGGAAGCTCTTCTCTCACTGCTCTATCCAGACAAATGGAACGTCTTTCCTGGTTAGGTGTGTAATTGGCATAGCTATTTTCGAGAAGTCTTTGACAAACCTTCTGTAATAGCCAGCCAATCCCATAAAACTTTCGCACTTCCGTGACACTAGTAGGCCGAGGCCAATCCACAATTGCCTCGATCTTTTGAGAATCAACAAAGATCCCTTTTTTGCCAATCACATGCCCCAGAAATGCTATGCTAGGGAGCCAGAACTCACACTTCTTCAGCTTAGCGTAAAGTTTCTACTCCCTCAACCTCAGTAGAACCTTCCTCAGATGTACTTCATACTCCTCCTGACTCTTGGAATAAACCAAGATGTCATCTATGAACACGATCACGAAGTCATCCACATGTGGCCTGAAAACCCTTTTCATCAGATCCATGAATTCAGCAGGGGAATTAGTGACCCTAAAAGGCATCACTAGGAACTTATAATTCCCGTAGCGGGTTCTAAAAGTCGTCTTCTTAATATCTGTAGGTCGTACCTTCAACTGGTGGTACCCGAACCTCAAATCGATCTTAGAGAAGACCTGTGCTCCCTTCAACTGGTCGAAGAGATCATCTACCCTTGGCAGAGGGTATTGGTTCTTAATAGTGACCTTATTCAGTTCACGGTAGTCAACATATAACCGCATGGTCCCATCTTTCTTCTTCACAAATAACACCGGGGCACCCCACGGTGAAGAACTAGGTCTGATGAATCCCTTCTCTAGCAGATCCTGTAACTGAAGCTTCAGCTCTATCGGTGCCATACAGTAAGGATTCTTAGATATCGAGGAGGTACCTAGTTGTACATCAATAATGAACTCTATCTCTCTATCCACAAGCATTCCCGATAAGTCATCTAGGAAGACTTCGGGAAACTCTCTAACAGTGGGAATCTGATCTAAGGGTGGTTGTTGTGAGCGACTATCCATAACGCTACACAAGAACCCGTGGCATCCCTTACGTAACAAACGTCTGGCCTGGATAGAGGATACAAAATAGGGCGGGGTAGCTAGACTTGTCCCATCAAACTAGATGGTCGAACATCCTAGTCTCTGTACACTGACTGTCTTGGCCACGCAATTTATAGATACATTATTCACAGCCAACCAGTCCATACCGAGTATAACATAAAAACTATAAATGTCTAAAGGTATCAAATTAGCTAATAAATATGAGTCTCCGATCTGAACCTTACATGCTCAATATACAGTGTTGTTACATAATAACTCTCTTGAAGGCATAGAAATGGTTAACATATAACCTAAGGGAACTATTTCTATGTTCAGTCTAGCAGCAAATACTGGTGATATAAATAAATGTGTGGAGCTAGTGTCAAAGAGTATTCTAGCATACTGTGAACAAATTCGAAAAGTACCTGTAACTACTGAGGTGGTAGCCTTGTGTATCTCCGGGTGTCAATGCAAAAACCCTCCTTGAGCGCTGCGGCTCAGCTCTTTGTCCACTACCTCGAGGCTATGCTACAGCTGCAATCGCAACTGCTGAGGTAGATGGAGTACCAGCTATACTCCCAACTGACTAGGTCCTCTAGGGGCAGTTGGTCTTGAAATGCCCTTCCTAACCACATAAATAGCAAGCACGGGAGTTAGCCTGACACGACCCTCGATGATGTCTCTAGCAGGTGGGGCACTGAGCTACGCCCCTACCAGTGGAATTGAACCCTAAGGGTCTGGGTCCAGAATTCCTAGGTGTTGATCCTGCTCTTAGCTGAGTGAAGGAATGTCCTATTCCTCTGCTCTGACTCCTAGTCAGCCCTCTACTCTAACTCCCTGATGGCCTCAGGGCTGGCTAATTCCCTATTGGCCTCAGTGCTGGGTTTGCCCTCCTCTTGGCAAACTCCTCACCACTCTACTCTATGAACTTCGCAGTACTCATCGCTTTATCATAAGTGGTTAACTGCAAGGGTTTAACCCTGTCCCTAATGTTCCACCGCAGACCACCCTTAAACTTGTGGGCTCTAGCGTGCTCGTCCTCTAAGATGGCAAGAGAAAATCTAGCCAACTGTGTGAATCTGGCCTCATACTCCTCCACTGTCAACTTCCCTTGCTGTAGAACAAAGAAATCTGCGACTCCCTAATCTCTAACTTCTCGAGGGAAGTACTTCTGGTTGAAGACCATAGTGAATCGCTCCCATGTCATCTGAGGCTCCCTGGCCTTCTCCTGTACCCACCACTCATGGGCTGTCCCCCTGAAAGTGAAAATAGCAAAGGCTACCTTCTGTACCTCAGTACAGGCCATGATCTCAAAGATCCTCTCCATCTCAGGCCTCCACTCTTCAGCTGAAGTGGGGCCTCTAGTACTATCGAACGTAGAGGGTTGTAGTAACTGAAACTGCTTATAAAGATAAGCCTGGCCCCTCTCGTTCTCCTAACGTACTATATGTACCACAAGTGGTGCCTGTTGCTCTAGTCGGGCTGGAGTGCTGGGACCTGCCTAGTTCTGAGGCGTATTCTGAACAAGCCTCTCTACTAGTCGCTCTAACAGTGTTATGTTAAGTGTTAGCATCCTGTAATGGTGTGGTAGTATGAGTGTTCACCATTTTCTACAAATGGTTAAAGGTCAGTTTCATATATTTAAGAGTCTAATATTGCATGTCAGTTTCGATCTACTGACTCTACTTAGACATTTGTAATACTAGTACCTTAGTCTATCTCCCATGAACCACTGTGTCACCTAGGATGCTCTGATACCAAGCTGTCACGACCCGAAACCCACCCAGAGTGGATCTCGAATCGCGAACTCGATCCGACACTATTGTCGAACCAATGGTCTCGACTTGCTACACAATCAGTGCTACTAACATGCAACAACTAAATAACGAAAAACTTAAACAATTAAATAAATAAAAGCTGCATGTGATATAGATAATGTTCTCAAAATACAGAATACAAGATTCTCAAACAACTGTTCATCCCCAAGCCGTGGATAACATGGGAAAGCTACAAGACTTGTACTAAATATTACACTACAACTTTAAAACAAATGTCTACCTCCTAGCTATTAGGCTCTAGGGTCTGTTCTCAAGATCTGTGCCTGAAAAGTCAAAAGTAGTATCTGTCTGAGTTATGAAAACTCAGTAAGTAGTCCTTTACTTCGCCATGTGTAGAAGTGTATAAAAGAGTGCTAGCCACTCAATGAGAATATATACTCAATATCAGGTGATGGAAATCAAATGATAAGGAAATGAATCTGCTATGCTAACAAGGTCATACTGCTATAGTCATGAGCTATATCAAGTATGAAATGTAAGCACTCAACTGAAAGCTGTAAAATCTCATGATCATTCAATGACAATATAACATGATCAAGCTATGAATATCAACAACAAGGGATAGTGATATCAACTAAAACTGAGATGCTCTTATGGGGCCCGGTAATCCCCCTGAGTTCGTATTCAAATTCACTTGGGCTCTCTGAAATACTGCTCTGTGTACACTATAACTCCACGTCCCATGCCTCACATAGCAACGTAGTAAATGTTCCACTCAAAACCTGGACCCGAAGGTCATAAGTAGGATCAGATGGAGATGTGACTGAGCACAAAACCAGCACTAATAATATATCGGGACCATGCTATCTTCCACGAAAAGTATAGCAGAATCATAACGGTTCTAGGCAATCTGACGTAACAATAGTTTTTGAGGCTACGGTTACTAGACTGCTTCAAATAAAACTGTTTGGCCCTCACGGCCCTAGGTACAAGTGTACAAAAGAACTATATGCACAAGTGTACAATCATGATCGAGATATATATAGAAATGAATAACTGGTTCCCACATGATAGGGCAATATCAATGTGGCTAAATAAATATTGGTATGTATAGAATACAAATAAGCAATATGTACAAGAACTATTGACATGGCTTGGAATGTAACACATGCAGAGATCGAATTTTACTTACCTTTTACTGTCTATAAAATAGAAAGATCTAGACAGCCTTCTCCTTGCCCTTCCGTGTTCCTGAGATTCATAAAATACATCTCACTCTATTGCTATATGAATTATGTTATTCATCAAATTTTATGTCTCTATGCTATAAGTTTCTCTTTTACTAAAACAGACTCTACTATTAAATCTGGAATGTCGAAGAAATTCGGTTTAGGCATTCACAAAATTCAATTTGGACATCTGTGCAAAAAAGGGTAAAATGTCTAAGATAGTCAAAATACACTAATAACTTGTTTGATTTCGACTTCGGGTTATTTTGTTATTTTTAAATTAATTTAATTAATTAATATTATAGTTATATAATATATATATATATATATTTCGGCACAAGATTATTACCGGCTTGCTTGTCAAAAATGGTTTGGGCTTGGGCTTCTATCCAAAAGGTGTCACGTTCGATTCCCAGGGGCTGGGCCCCTTTCATTTTTCCTTAACCCTTTTTATATCTGTAATATATATATATATATATAAGCCCACCACTTTTAACACGGCCTTGCCTATCAAAAGTGGTTTGGGCTTGGCTTATCTTCCAACAGGTCATGGGTTCAATTCGTAAGGGTTACGCCCTTGTGCATTTTTTCAACCTTTTCTAAAACCAAACGACGACTAAGAACCCCATCCAAGGATAGGATATCCTCACCCTAATCGACTCAATCTCTGATTTCCTAAGACTGTAACCTAAACAGCCCTAATTGCTTTTAATTTTAAATTAACTAAACTTGGAACGATGTAGTTCAAGCCCTTTTAAGCACCAAACGGTGCCTGCTTTGGGGGAGACACTGTTCATTGTCTCCCCGCTTTTTCGGTAAGATTACACTAGGGTTCCGTCGCCAGCTCCGACAACGGTGACCATTTTTCGACTGTTTTTCACTTATTTTTAAATGCAATTTTATTCTATTTTTCATAAGGATTTCATTTCCACTTCCATTTTTCCATTTGGTCTAACAGAAACCCTCGAATAGAAGATTTTCAATGGGGATCGATTTTTCGGTGAGTCCAATTTCTCTATGTTTTCCTCTCGGTTTTGACTCAAATCTTGTTCTAATATTTTTCTGCACCTTATGGAATCATATCTAGGCCATTTAAACAAATTTATATGCATAAAATACTAAGAGTTCAATTTATTTACAAAACATGCAACTAGGTTTTGTTTCCTCATATCTTACTCTTTTTCACTGACTTTTTCTTGCTACTTATTCTACGTTCATACTTAAGAAGGTCCTATATTCTAAAACAACTATCATGCCTTTAAATTTGAAGAAACAAAACTAACCAACTCACCTATTTTTCTTTCTTTTATTTTGCAGTTCTTGCTTCCCTCTTTTGTTGCCCCTTTGTTCCAAGCTTTTGAATCCTCTCTAACTTCACAGTTTCTCCCTTCTTGATTTTCTCTTTTTTGTTTCTATCTCACGCACACATCCATATATATATATATATATATATATATATATATAGAAAACCCACCGACTTGAATCTCTCTCTCTCTCTACCTTTGGTTCTTCCCCCTTCTAAAGCCCTCTTTGTTGACTTCCCCTTCTGATATTTCCTGCTTCTTTTCTATCTCTGTTTCCTTTTCTTTTCCACTTGCACAAATATCACATGTACATATACTATATATATATATATATATAACACACAACACACACACCAATCGACACACACATACAACACACACTGCATGCATATGCTGCACTTGCAGCTTTTCTTCCTTTTCCTTTTTTTCTTTCTTCTACTTATATATTAATACATATAGACATATATATAATATACTATATTATATGTATATTTGTATATATATACGTATATTTATACTACTTATACATCTATATATATATATATATATCAATATATATATACATGTATACTGATTTCTGTAAGTGTATACATACACTTATTTTTAACGGACTACACATATATGTAATGTACACATGCATAGGAATGCGTGTGTGTACGTATTACGAGACATGGTTCTAGGTTGCTCCCACGTTGCCCGACACTAACTGTATAACTGATACTATTCACATTCCAAAATCGTACAGTATATATGATTCATAATATAGAGCTTAAACAGCTCAAATTACAACTGATAGTACACTACTCGACCCGGTCTACCTCGGTTTACACGCTAACCCGAGTCAGGGTATTACAAATAGTATCTTCCAGTATCACTAAGTCACAATGTCTATAATGGTATCATCCTTACATGATCAATTCAAATTAACTCTTGGAGTCGTATATCATCAATGTTGCTCACAACACATCACTGGCTCCATCAGTCACCATCATTGCGTTTCCTTTTATATTGTGTTACCTGGAATATGTTTGGATAAATACATGTGAGCTTCACTAAGCTCATGAGTAATCCTGTATCCTGTCACAGGTTTTGAAAAAATAGGGTTTGCACAAAATACCATAGGCACCAAGTTTTCTCAAACAGATAACACATACTCAAGAAGGTACTTTTGAAATCTAATTTCAAATAATGAATAACACAAGACGAATGACGGACATATATTACACATGTCACATCCCGAACCCCACCCTACGCAGATGTCGAGGACGTGATGCCAGTTAGCCGCCACGCGACCAACCGAAGGCAATTTCTGAACTTTCCAGTGAATTGCACTCCGACTGTAGGGTCAGATGCAGCGAAATTTAAAACTTTTTTTTTTTTTTTAGGGAATGGGGTGAGCTTCGAAAAGCCCAATGAGTAACACAGGTTCCCTGTCATGGGTTTCAAACCATTGTTGTTTGCAAAGCACAAGGGTAGTTCAGTTGTTTCTAAAATAACAGTTTTATGAATCTACTTTAAATGCAGTTTCAGTAGAATAAAGCAGAACTGAACAAAATAAAACAATAGATCGTGACAGACAGAACATAACAGACCATATCAAGTATAACCGTACAGAACAGAACACAACAGGTCAGGACGAAGCAGAACCGAGCAGAGCAGGACATAACGAATCAGAACAGGACAAAACAAAGCACAACAAATCAGAACAGAATAGTAAATGATGCCAATATATCAATCAGAGACAAATAGGTCAGAATGGAACGGGTCAGAATAAAACGGGTCAAAATAGAACAGGTTAGAACGGATCACAATAAAACATAATAGAACGGAACGGAACAGAACATAACAAGTCATAACCGAACAGAACGGAATAAGACTTGAAAAATCAAAATAAAACAGAACGGAACATAACAGAACGGAGCGCAAACAATATGTCAACCAGAGATACAGGTATATAATCAACAAAACGGAACAAGACAAAACTGAGTGGAAACAGTATATCAATCAAGGATACAAGTATATCATCAACGGAACGAAACAAATCAATATCAATCAGGACGAGTCATATCGGAACTGAACATGACGGAACAAAATGAAACAATATCAATCAAGACAAGTCATATCGGAACTGAACATGACGGAAACAAACGAAACAATATCAATCAGGACAAGTCATATCGGAACTGAACATGACGGAACAAAACGAAACAATACATCAATCAGATTAAGACATATCGAAACTGAACATGTCGGAACAAAACGGAACAATACATCTATCAGAACAAGACATATCGGAATTGAACAGGACGGAACAAACTGGTACAATATCAGTCAGGACGGATCAGGATAGAACATATCAAACATAACAAATCAGGACGGATCAGGACGGAACAGATCAAACATAACGAAACAGAACGGATCAGGACGGAACAGATCAGACATAACAAATCAGGACGGATCAGGACGGAACAGATCAGACATAACAAATCAGGACGGATCAGGATGGAACAGATCAGACATAACAAATCAGGACGGATCAGGACGGAACAGATCAGATATAACAAATCAGGACGGAACAGATCAGACATATCAAACGGAACAGGTCAAGACAAAACAGATCAAACAAAATAGGTCAGACAGATCAAACAGAACAGGTCAGGACAGATCAAACAGAACAGGTCAGACAGATCAAACAGATCAGGTCAGACAGATCAAACAGAACAGGTCAAGACAGATCAAACAGAACAGGTCAGACAGATCAAACAGAACGGGTCAAGCAAATCAACAGAACAGATCAGAACAGATTAGACATAACAGTTAGTTAAACACGTTCGTTTGAAACGGTATTTAAAAACAGGAGTACAGTCAAAACATCAGAGTGACAGAACAGATCAGTTAAAACATCAGAGTAACAGAACAGGTCAGTTAAAACATCAGAGTAACAGAACAGATCAGTTAAAACGTTAGAATAACAGAACAGATCAGTTAAAACATCAGAATAACAGAACAGATCAGTTAAAACATCAGAATAACAGAACAGATCAGTAATGAGCAGAGCAGAACAATATAACAGAATAAATAGTACAGTATGCACAGATTAAACAGTGCAGTATGCTCATATAGTGCTCAAGACTGAGGTGGTACCAAGAATCAGTTGTTCTTTCAGTAAAAATAGTGATAGGTTTATTTCAGTGCAGAACAGAGGAATCAGACAGAGTAAAAATCATGCATTTGAGTAAGGGCATGAAATCAGTGTATCAGATAAAACAGTGCAGTACAATATTTAAAATACAGTAACTAGACGGTGTACTTATACACCAAGTCAGAAGTTCCAGGTTACTCACAACTGTTACAGTCATCTCCTTGCATAAACAATCTGATAACCTCCAAGTACGTCAGGCATCACCATGTATATCCTGAACAATCATCATCAATCACAGACAGATCAGAATTTATTCATTCAGGTCTTATTCGTCATCTTAGGTGTCTATCGGATTACCTAAGATAACCTAGTAGCCTATCAGCCCTCTCATCGGGTTTCATCCAGGGCTATTTTATTCTTAAATTAGGCTTAGCAGTCATCAGGATTATAACCTAAGTCATTGGACTTCAATCGTTATCAGTCAGTTACTTATTCAGTCTTAGGGGCAAAACGGTCATTTGTCACTTTTGCCCCGGACCCCTATCAAGGTTTTCAGAATGGTCTTTATATCTTAAATATAAAGTCATACGTCTTTTAGACTCCAATCAGTATCAGTAGGTTCTTATTTTAACGATAGGGGCAAAATGGTAATTTTGCCATTCTTGTCCCGGACCCAGTCGTGGTCCTCGGATATCCCATATATTCTATATATGAAGTTCTAAGTCTTTTAGACTTAAATTGCTATCAGTTAGGTGCTTATTTAGCCTTAGGGGTAAAATGGTAATTTTGCCATTCTTATCCCGGACCTTATCATGGTCCTCAGAATGTCCCAAATATCTTGTACCTAATTTTCTAAGTCCTTTGGACTTCGTTTGGTATCCGCTTTTGGTCATCGGGACACATCGGTCATTTCTCGTTTTACGCATTACTGTCCCAGAGTCTTATTTAGCCCTTCAGTGTTCATAATTATCCCTATGATAATTTATCAGATCAGTTTGACCTTTATTTGACCTCTACCTTGCACTTACTGTGCTCAGGGGTATTTTGGTCATTTTACGTTTTGTAAGATTCCGACTCCGAATCATTATTTAATCATGTTTACAGTCTCACCAGTATCTGGGCTTCTATCGCTATCAATTTCGTCCGAATCGGACTTCATTTGGGCTTCGTACAGTATCAGGGGTAATTTGGTAATTTCACGTGTCATATTTTTCGGCACGTCAGTTCATAAAATGGACCTCACCATTGGGTCCAGAGTGTTCGACATAATCAGAATAGACTGTCTTTTATTTTTATTTGGGCCTGGGTACCCTCAGGGGTAGTACAGTCATTTGTCACTTACAGGTCTATATTTTTCGGTACATAATTTCCTAATTTGGACTGTACCATTGAGTCCAGAATATTTGAAATGGTGGAAATACACTATTTATTCGCTTTATTTGGACTCCGTTTGACATATTAAATGTCCAGGGGTAAGATCAAAATTTTACCTAATTAATAAAATAATAAAATAATTATTTTATTATTTAATTAATTTGTCAGGGGCTTAATTGAACAGTTTCTCAGAAATTTGGGCCACTGTATAATTCTTTAAAACAGTTGGGGACAAATCCGTAATTTCAGAAAGTATTTGGGGTCAAAACATAATTTCATAATTTAGGGGTTCAAACCGTAGGGTTCAGGGGTTCAGAAATTGAAACCGGTCCAAAACTCAGAAAACCAACCGGTTCAGTTACTTTCAGAAAACCGGAATAGCATGTTCCAGTTAACCCTAAATTGCCCTTATCCGTGTTCAGGTTATCCTTATAACCTGATTTTAATTTCTTATCACTGCGTCCAAACAGGCGGAATTCAATTTTAAAATAAAACAGTTTGCCCCAGAACGGTGCCGTTCCATTAAAACGGTGGCACGGTCGTTGGCCGACACGTGTCTGGGCCAACTCAGTATGACTCGGCCAACTCGGCCGAGTCGACTCCATCTTCCCCAATGCGCAGGGCGCTGTTGCCCTAATACCAGTCCCGATTTTTCTCTATTTCGTGCCATTTCAAGCACGGATTTCAACTGATTTTGGTTCCAAAATCTTTCTGGAAGTGAAACCAACATATTGGAAACGGTTTGGGGCTTCAAATCCATGCATGGAGTTCTGTTTAGCCGATTATCGTGGGGAATTTCAGTTCGGTCGTGTGGCCTTGTCTCTCAACCAAATCGCACGATTCTTGGCTTGTTGTGACCCTTAGGATAGGGGCTTCAATTCCCCATTTATAAATTTCAGTTTGCAAGCCTATCTCAGGTTTTGGGTTCCATGGCCGAAAAGAATAGTGTCAAATTTAAGGGTCTTCTAGTGTGTTTTTGGGTCACGTATCGTGATATTCAGAACCCTAGAAGTGTCTAGTTCAGTTCTGGACCATCAGGAGTCCGTTTTATGGAGGTCGTTTCAGACCTGTTACCCAAGGTGTTTTAATGGCGGTTTGCTCACGGTTTGGGGTTTCAAGCCCCATTCGAGCCTCCCAATTGATTCAGAATCGTTCTAAGGCCTCGCAGGAACTCATTTATACAGTTTAAATGGATTAAAACTATCAGAACAGTATGTCAAATTTTAACAGAAAATTTTTCAGTTTAAAGAGGAGTATACCTTGGTTCAGGCCATTGTTCCTCCCTCTCATAGCTCAGTTCAGAACTTGGCACCTCAGGTGTGCCTCAGTCCCAGCCGTGCAGCACATAGCCTCGATTCCCTTCTTTTGCTTCTTCATGGAACACCCTCATGCATAGACCATGGATATACACATCACCCTCACAATGGTTTCTCACATGGGTTCTCTCTCCCTCAACAGATCAGTCCTCCCAACAGTTTTTGATTTCTGAATATTTAGTTCACACACTTGTTGTTGTAGAGATCCCCAATTCATGTGTATATTAGTGTACACTTATACACATACATAATCATACATGTAGGGTCTAGGTCTAATTGTAGACACTTGAGATGTGATGATGAGGCTGAAGTGTAGGGGTTTAGGTCATGATGGAGGTTTTGCATGTAACCTCATTGGTCAGTTTGGGAGGTGGCCCCACCAGAATTCTGGGTTATATACCTTTCATTGTATATTTGTACACAAAGACAGTAGTAGCCCAGTTGGTAATTTTTGGATGAGGTTTCTTTTCACTCAAAGGTCAAGGCTTCAATTCCCTTGGCCTCCCATTTGGCCATTTTTTTTTTTCCATATTTTCGGTTAAGGCCACGTTTGGTTGCGCAGTAATTCAGTTTCAGTGTTTCCTTCGTAACTTTCATTCCGTAACTCATTTTTCGACGCGGTTTGTTCCGAGAGTTCCGTATTTCAGTATTCTTCAGTGTTAGAGGTTCCGTGTCATTTATTAATCATCCGGGATTTCTCGAGTTAGCTAATTCGGGTTCCGTTAGTGTTAAAACGGCATTATTTTACCGATTTAACCAGAAATTGGGTTTGGGTATCATACCCTTTTCCCCCAGACACATTTGATTATTTAATCGGTCCATGGCGACCGTCGGGATCATAATTAATTCCCTAATCATTCTATAAGCCGGTTATTAATTAATAATTAACACTAATTATTAATTACGCAAAGTCGGGGTGTTACAACACACATCAAAGAATCATATATTGAGTCGGAGCACTACGTGGGAAGGTCTCATCAAGAGTCAGAACGCCACGTCGGTAAGCCTCCATCATTAATTCCATAACGAGTCAGAGTGCCAAGTGGATAAGCTCATCACCATAGTCGAAGCACCACATGGGTAAACCTCGTGTAGACACAAGAATCGAGTCAGAGTGCCATGTGGATAAGTCTCATCACAAGAGTCGGAGCACCACATGGGTAGGCCTCGAATAGACACAAGAATCAAATTACACATTGAGTCAGAGCATCATGTGGGTAGGTCTCGTTACAAGAGTTAGAGCGCCACATGGGTAGGTCTCACATAGACACGTGATCGAATTAAAACAAGTATGATTCGAGTTACATAGACAAAATTTGTTCACATAAATCATTTTTCTCATTGAAAGGGATGCTATAGTTTACGGACATTTTTGCTAAAGTATTTAGTCAGGATTCAAAGCATACAAACATCTTTCAAATCAGTACATGTAAACTTCATTTCAAGACATAATCATGAAGATTATAGTTCTCAGATATTTCATAAAGTTCAAGATAGATATTTTGAGCAAATATAGAAATTCACTGATTCATAGTACAAGATTACTCACAAAAACAAATTAGGTATTTTGAACAGATGTAGAAATTCATAAGGTAGACATTTGGAAGGAGGATGTAAAATCCACTAATTCAAGATACCAAATTACTCACTTGTGGTCCAGAGTCCACAGTCATTCCCTTACTTGCTTACTTGTCTTCGTACTTGTCTTATCCTTATCTCCTTTGTCAGTGATCTTAGTTCACATATTAAATTGAACTCAATATCTGAATAAGCATATGATTCTATTAAATCACTATCTCTTTGATGTTACTAGCCTTGACCAGTTCCATTTTTGGATTCGGTGGTCCTCTAAACCCTAAGTTAGATCCATACTCTCCCTCGAGTCCCATCTGAAACTTATTCTCCTATTAAGGGTATTTTAGTAATTTTATCTCTTACATCTCATTTCATCTGATTCTTCATTTGCTAAAATGGACTCCACCGTTGAATCCGGAACGTCCAAGAAAGTCAGAATATGTTATTTATGACATTTAACTGGCTTTTGAATTACTAAGGGCATAATGGTAATTATGACATGTCATGTGTCTAATTTTTGGGATTCCATTTCGTAAAATGGACCTTGCCATTAGTTCCACAATGTCGTAAAATGCTAAAGTATGTATTTTCATAGCAATCGGAGTCTAATTGATCACTTAATTAATCATTAGTGTGACATATTGACCTAATTACCATATAATTAGGAATGCTGAGTAAACTTTAAGAAAGCATTAGCGTTCGATTAGACAATGACAATAATGTCGCAATGATAATTCTTTTGAGAATTAAAATAGAAGAAATGGATATAAAAAATGACAATGAAATTTATTAAGAAATACATAAACATTTTAGACAAGTATCATAACTAATCTTGTTAAATTCAATCAATCACATAAAAGAGAAAATTTAATGAACGTAAACTATATTAAGAAATTTAGAGATGTAAAAATTAAGTATACTCAATGAATAAGATATTAAATAAAAGTGCAAAATTTCCACCAACGCAAAAAAAAAAAAAAAAAAAAAAAAAAAAAAAAAAAAAAAAAAAAAGGAAAAAGGGTAGAAAATGGAGTTGCCAAGTCTTGAACCCAAGACTAAGCAATTAAGGAAAGACTTATGCTGAAAAAGATAACAAACTAGGCTACAACACTTTTGCATTATATATCCCATAAGAAATGTATATAACCTATATAAACTTGCAAGTCTGCATGCTCAAATTAAATTTCATGCAATAACACATTCATATATATATATATATATATACATATATATATTATATGTACATTGCGTGTGGGGGAGGAAATTCAGACCATGATGGTCGGCTAAAGAGAGAGAGATGTAGAGAGAGAGAAAAAGAGAAAAGAAGAAGGAAGAAAGAGGGAAAAATCTGCATGCATGGCTGTTCAAACTTGAAGAAGACCACCAACCAAGTCCAGAAAACCGAACCCAGAGAGAAGAAGAAGAGGAAATGAGAGAGGGAGGCTAAAACTTCAAAAAAAAAAGAGAGGAAGAAATCAGTAACCAAGAGGTAAGGGCTCATCCATACTTTCCTTCAAGTTCCTGTATCTATTTTTCATGATTTAGGGTTCAAAATAGTGTTTGAAAGACTCCAAAACCGTGCACCATTGATGAACCGCCATTAATGGAGGTTTCAAATGTGGGTCTAAAACAACTTGAACAAAACTTAGTTTTAGGAATGGAGATCAAAATTAGAGTGAAAATGGAATATCATGCAAAAGGAATTAGGTTAAATGGCTCAAAAATGAGCATTTTATAGGTAGTTACAGGTCTAGGGCAAAATCGGCCACCCCAGAAAATGAATGAGACGCCATGTTCTAAAGACATGAAGTTGTAGCTCTCGAAATATGGGATGCAATCGTTCAAAAATGAACCATTTTGGTGGAGAAACGAGGAAGAAATAGGGAATTTTCAATGGTGACCGAAAAAATGCGAATCGGAGAAAACTGTCCAATCATTGAGATTCGAAGGGTCAAAATGCTACCTAAAGACTCTAAAACATTGTTAGAATAAGTTAAAATTAAAAAAAATGGCTTCAAAACAAGCAAGAAAGTAGGTTTTTTACAAAAATGAAAATTAGAATTTGCAGTTTTCGGCCACTGTTAACGGAAAGGGTGACCAGAGGTCCGTTGGAAAAACGAAGAAGAAGAAGACTATTCGAATTTAGATCGGAACCCGCCCAAGCACAAAAATGGGTAATTGAAACCACATCATTTTGGGGTTTTATTTAAATGTGAATTGGAGTGTTTGGCAACAGGGGCAAGAATCTAATTTAATATACCTATTTGGACCTGGGATATCCTATCCTTGTTTAATCCATTGTCCGTTGTTTGGCAACTCAAAAATCAGAAAATAAAGGAGAGCCGCAACTCCCCAGGTTCGAACCCTCAACCTCACACACGTGAGAGACTTACACCCCACACATATGTCATTGTGCCACTGTGGCACTTGTGTTATAATATTATCAAAACATATATTAATATTAAATAAATTAATTTAATTTCGGTAAAATATTTTTGTTACCCAAATAAAATAGAAGGGTAGTGTATTATGACTTTTCTCAACATTCTGGACCCAATGGCGAGGTCCATTTTACGAGATGAAATCTCAAAAATTAAGACACGTAAAATATAAAAATTATCATTTTACCCTTAATGATGTCCGATGCCAATTAAATATAAGAAGGAGTCCATCTTGACTATTTTGGATAATTCGAACTCAACAGTAAAGTCCATTTCAGCAAATGAAGTATCGAAAAATATGACACGTAAAAGCATAAAATTATAAAAATGCCCCTAGGCTTAAAATAAACTATAGGTACGCAAATTTAGATCCGAACAAGTCTAAACTAATTATCTTCAACACTCTGGACCTAACAGTGACATCCTTTTGGGGAAATAAGACTCGGTATCAAACTAAAAAATAATCAATACGTCCTTAAGACTTAACGAAGCTACCGAAAGAGTGAAATTGGAATAGAAATAGCTCTAAGTTAACGATTAAATTATGTAATACTTTAAACAAATATGCAACAAGATCCTAAATTTTGATTATAGGGACCTCCGACTAAAGGAAGGATTTTTAGAGTATAAGCTTTTGGAGTTCAGATGAGTTTTTCACTGCCATGTTTAAGGTAGATTTTATTATAGATATAACTATTAAACTTTTTTATGACTTTAATGATAGACCCCTAGTGAGTTTTTCATGCCATCTTTAAGGTGGATTTTATTATAGATATAAATATTAAACTCTTTTATGACTTTGATAATAGACGCTTAGTGAGTATTTCATTCCATGTTTAAGGTGAGTTTTATTATAAAGTGCCAAAGATGGGGGGTTAAAATCTTTGAAGAAATGGGAAAAAAGTGACCTTCAAAACTTGGGAAAAAAATTTAGAAAATAGAGAAAATTGGCTATTGGACAAAGAAATTCAATAGCAGCCAGCTACAGTGAAAATGCAGAAAAACAAATAATCAAGTTGCAGTTGCTGCAGTAGCCCCTGCCCAACCACCCAGCCACGCGCACGCTCCTACACTGCGCACCCCGCGAGCGCTACTACCCTACGCGCCCTGCGCCTGCTACCACTGCCTTGCCCTGCGCGTGCTACAGCTTGGCCTACTGCTTGACACCTCTTTGGGCACCCAGCCCTTGCCCTTTGACACCAGCCTTTGACCACTTGTTTTGGGCCATGTTTAGACAACCCCTAGGCCATGTTTTGCCACACTCTTAGGCCATGTTTGGCCACCCTTTGGGATACATTTTAGCCATATTTCAAGGCCATGTTTGTCACTTACTTGGACCAATTTTTGGTAGACTTTTTGATCTATTATTGGCCTATGTCTTAGGATATTTGAGGCCTATTTGGACCATCATTCCAAGGCATATTTAGAGACATTTTGTGGGCTGTTTTAGGGAGCCATATTTTTAACATGACTTAATCTATTTTGAACATTAATTAGGAGGGATACTTGATAGACATTAGAAGCCCATTTTGGTTAAGTTAATAACAAATCTTCATTTCTAATTTTGGGGAAACATAGGAAAATAGATGAGTGATCAACTGAATTCATTAAATTGCCTTTCGTTTACTTTTCTTATTTTGTGGAAATTCAGGGCGTGACAGGAACCTTCGCCAGAGAATTGGGGAAGTGGAACAGTATTCGGGTCAGTCAACGGGTCAAGTCGGGTCAGATACTCAGTCTGGGTTGACCCGCGTGTAATTGGGTTTAAAGGTTTATTAAAACGTTGTCATTTTGATTAAAGTAATAATAAAAAAATTTTAAAATAGGGCTGACGTCATGACGACATCAGCATGATGCAATGGACCGGACTGAACCGGTTGGTTCAGCACTATATAGGACCAGTTCATTTGAAACCTAACTAAACCAATGGGTTTTATTTAAATAGTTTCCACAATTACAATTGGACCCTCAAAGCTTTTCATTAATTATAAAATAACCCCAACAGTTTTGATTAATTACGGATTGGCCTAGAAAATTAATTAAATATTAAATTTAAATCATTTTCATTATAAGAAAAATTACCAAAATGCCCTTAGGCCAAAAATAGCCTAAATGAAGGCCAATTAAAATGAAAGAATAATGTAACCCAATACTTTTAGGCATTCCAGACTCAACGGGGAGTCTGATTTGTGAAATTAAATCCCGAAAAATATGAACAGACAAACTGGAATAATTTCAATTATGTCATAATTATCAATTAAGCTATCAATTAGATTCCAATGACCGTGAAAATCCATACCTTAACATTTTGGGACATTCTGAACCCAATGGCTAGATCTGTTTTGTAAAACGATGTTCCAAAAATATAGACACGTGAAATGTTAAATTACCATTTTACCCTTAGTAATCCAAAAACTAGTTAAATGTTAGAGATAACATATTCTGACCTTATTTGACATTCTGAACTCAACGGTGGAGTCCATTTTTGTAATACTCCGACCCGAATTAGCTAGTACCCGACCTAGGTTGGACCCGGGCCATGACGTATAACCCCGAGCTGTACCAAAATTTGACTACGTAAATACAATTGACTCTCAATTTAATGACATTCGATACACGGTGTGAATGATAGACAGTCACGGGTGCCGCTGCATCGGAAGCTCGACTTTACGAAAAACGCGCAAATGAGTATATATATAAACTTGTGTATATATATGTGTGTACAAATGAGTCATTAAAATCATATACAACATATATACACACGATCAGATTATATATATAGATAATAATGTAACGTTACATTTATATAATAATGCAGTATAAGAAATAAGGAAAGAAAGAGTGCAGCGTATTAAAGTGTATGAATTCATGTGTGTGCACGTAAGGACATCAAGAACTGCTGAACAGAAGGTCAGTGCACGAGAGATAAGAATTGAGAGAGAATAAGACCATGTGGCAGTAGCAGCGTGTGTGGTGTCCTCCATTGATTAAACAAAAAATTAAAAAAAAAAATCTAAACCAGCAACTGAGAAGTTGAAACAGGGGGCAGAAGCAACAGGAAAGAGAATTGGAAAGAGGAAAAGTGGGGCGGTAGAGCAGTGTACAAGAAGTATAACAACATGTGTGTCAAGTGGAATGTGGCAGCAAGAGGAGCGGAAGATGAGAACGTGTCAGCAAGGGAGAAAAGTGAAGTGCCGTGTGTTCATGTGTGTCGTCCGTAGCTACAAGAGGCCAAAGGCTTATGGTCGGTTAATGGGAGAAGTAAAAGGAAGAAAAAGGGAAGTAAAAGAAGGACTGAAGTGCAGCAGCAGATGCGGTGATCTGTGGGAGAAACTCATAGGGAGCAGTTGAGGCGTAAGAGAGAAACAGGCAAAGGAAGAGAAAAAAAAAAATTTGGGAAGTGAAGATCGGCGTAAACAGGTATAAATTGAAGCTTAAATTCAAGTTAAATTATTATACCTTGTGCTGTAGAATCATGTAAGTGAATGTTACATTATTTTGAATAAAAAACATAGGGAAAGATTTAGGAAAAAATTAAGAAACTTGAACTGGGTTATACGGCCGAAAATGGCAGATTTTTGTGAGTTGAATCAAAAGCGATTTGAGGCTGTGATACGAGTAGAACATTGTCTTAGGAGTCCAACGCGGCTTGAATCACTTAAAATTATTAAGAAATGGCCATTTGGTGACCAAATTATTGCTCGCCGGTGCAGTGCCGGAAAACTGGTTATGGGAGTTGGAAACCGACTCCGTTAGGGACTAAAAACTAATTCCACAAGTCCCTTAATGTTTGAGGTTTAATTCTATACAAAAAAAAAAAAAAAACAGTGAATTTGGACGTGCAAATAATGAAGATTAGTGGCTGTTTTATTGCTCCGGCGACTGTCACCGGAAAGAGAGGTTGGAGAGGAGGATCGGAGAATCGGGAGAAGGAATTGGGCATTCAACTGGACCGGTCGGTTCACTTTGATGTTGGACCGGTTTAGGGTTTTTAACCCTGAACCCACTTGTTCAGACCCGAACTCTTGGAAATAACAAACCGGCCCCAAAAGTTTTAAACAATTATATTAGAACCCCAAACAGTAAAATTAATTAAATATTATTTTAAGAAAATTACGAAAATGCCCGAGTCCTAAACTGAGTCAAACGAAGTCCAAACGAGGCGAATAAATAATCAAATTTTATTATCCCGAACCTTCCGAAACCAATGGTGAAGTCAAAATTATGAAAAGAGGTCCTGGGAATAAAAGACACATAAAGTGCAAAATGACGGTTTTGCCCTTATCAATCCAGGAGTCCGATTTAAGATCCGTAAAAGCCTAAACCACTTTTATTCAACGTTCTGAATACAATGACGAAGTCCAAATGAATTCCAAAAGACTAGAACTTTACATACAAGCTAACGGGAATATTCTGAGGACCATGATAGGTCCGGAACGAGAATGACAAAATTACCATTTTACCCCTAGGGTCAAATAAGCGCTTAATTGATAACAACTGGAGTCAAAATGACTTAAAATATTATTCTGATAACTGCTAAGCCTATTTAAGGAATTTAATAACATAAGTTGAAACCCAATGAGTGGGTAATAGGCCAATGAACTTAATTAGGCCATCTGATAGACTCCTATGATGATGAATAAGACATGAATGAATGAATGAATTCTGATCTGTCTGAAATTAATGATGATTATTCAGGCTATGCAAGGATACGCCTGAAGTATCTGGAGATCATCAGAGTATTTGTAAATGGGGAATATGACACTAAGAAACCGAAGGTAAATAGATCTGAACTTTGCTATGGGTTATTTCCCAGCCAGTCACATTTATTCCCATAGGCTGCCAAATTTGTACTCTATCACTACCTGATGTTCTTGATTTGAAGCCAATCGACTTGTGGTTATTGGTTATGCCTGTTCTTTGGATTTGACTTGCTTACTTACATCATTGTGAAATTGATCATTGATACTTGAGCATATTGCACTATCATGAATACCATATCCTGATCTTGTGATATATCCTGTTGATAGAAATCTTGTTATTCCACACATTTCATGACTCGATGATTGTGATATCAATTGTTTTGTACGGTTGTACATCCCGTGTGGAAATTTTATTTATCATGATATTTGGTATGTACCCGGGGTTGTGCTTAGTCACAATGACCCATCTATTCACAGATTGAGTGGGGGAAAGACCCTTCGGGGGTCTTGTATGTCCTTCGGGACCTGAGAAAATAAGAGCTCTAGCGCTATTCAGTAAGCTCGGGATAAAGAGGCAAGACTGAATGTGAGTTCCAGTGGGGTATGTCGGGCCCCGGGTGATTCACGCATATCTGGGTTATTAGAACTCGATGATGATTTATTCTTGTAATTGTTGAATGATCATATTCTATGCCCTGTGAATGATCATATTATTGCAATCATGTTATACTTTACTTGATGATCATGTATCATTAGTACTTGTTGAAAGATCATATTCTATGCAAGCATGTCATACTTTTGATTGGCTATCGTAATTGTTGTGGCAGCAGATTATCATGATTGGTTAGATCCCGGTTGTTGTATTCATTGTTACTATCTTCTTATATCTTATTTTGGGATAAGCCTTTTGGACCCTTGGGTCATTGTTACGCATCTTGGTGACTGGCTATGTATTCCTTGTTGCTCATTTGGCTATTGGCTATCTGTTATCTCTTTCTTCTATTATTCTTGTGAACTAACCCTGATCCATGGCAAAGCTAGGAATTTACTTACTGAGCTTGTTTAAGCTCATTCCATTTATCTAACATTTTTCAGGTGACAGTATGTGGGATGAAATGGAATGAGATAACTAGTGGGACTAATGACACACAACGATCGACGCTAACAATATGAACTCCAAGTCAAAGATCGAAAACAAACACTATAAGGTCAACCTTGAAGTTGTGCATTATAACATGACATCATTAGTGATGAGGTTAGCCTAGTATGTCAGACCATTATGATTAAGTGGTACTTGGAGATGTTCTGATTGTTAATCATTGGAGATGAGTTTAATTAGCTGAACTGTATTGGTGTAACTTCCGCTTTAAGTAATTCATTGTTATAGAACGGATGCATTGGAGCATGTATATTGATACTTTAAAGATAATTGGTAACTGATTTTAGACGTGCTCTGATGTGTGTGGATGAGTTGCATTTCCAATTTAAAAAGGTTTTAATTTCCGCTGCTTTGACCCTACATTTAGAATGCAATTCATTGTAAAGTTCAAAAGTTGCCTCGGGTTGGTCGCATTGTCGGTGGAGAAAACTGACAAGGTGGCCAACTGGCATCACGGACCCTAATCCGCGTAGGGTGGGTTTTGGGTTGTGACAATTTTAGTAAACAAAGTATCGAAAAATATGACACATGGAAGTGTAAAATTATAAAAATGCCCCTAGGCTTAATAGAAGCCACAAATAAGCTAATTTAAATCTTAAAAAGCCTAAATTAATTATATTAAATATTCTGGACTTGACGGTGACATCCTTTTGAGAAAAATAAGACCTAGTAACAAACTAAAAAATGAAGAATACGTCTTTAGGACTTAATGAAGTTACCGGAAGTATAACTATGAAATTATAAGCCCACATAAATGTTATAAGGACCGAATAGACTCAAAATGGAGTCCAAGTACATAAATCGTGTACGAAAAAATATGGGACATTAAAAGTATAAATTACCATAATGCCCTTGAAGAGCAAAATAAGCCCAAGGTCTTGAACCCAAGACCAAAATAAGAGAAAAAAACTTATACTAAAAAGAATAGCCAACTTGGCTGCAACACTTTTGTGCTATATATCTCACAAGATATATATATATATATATATATATATATATATAAGCTACATAAAATGTCAAGCTTGCATGCTCTAGGGCTGAGGTGTCAACCCCTCATTGGGCCCTCACATGGACCAATCAGGTTTCATGTAGAATTAGAATATATATAAAAAAATGAGGAATTTGGAAGCTTGAAAACCTTAAAAACACTAAGACCTGAATTTGTAAAAAATAGTATTTTTGTACAAACTTGATTTAAGCTTTAAACTAACTACATAGCTCAAAAGAGCATTGAAATTGGATCATACTGCAACTTAAATTGATTAAAATGGTCAAGTGACCAATGAGAAAGGTCAAGTTGCAAGTACGGTCGGGTTTGATGAATGATCAAGATTTTGATCAATTCATGGGGCTTAAGCAACAGGAAAAGATTCCTTGTAGTTTCAAAAACATATGGGAGAAATTTGGGGGCAAAACAATGGCTAAAAATTCCTTGTAGTTTCATAAACAATGGGAAAGAGAGTGGCTCATTAAAAAGTCGGGCTATCACATCCCAAAACCCACCTTATGCGGATTTAGGATATGTGACCGGCTAGTTAGGCACCCATCGATTTTTTTTTTTTTTTGAACAATTAAAAATGCTGATGGTAATCCGAACCATAGGCCATTCACTTGTAACTTTCAAGTATAATGGATTCGTTATATATGAGTTAAGCAGTGAAAATTAAATAAGAGAATGCAGGCTAACTTGGCAGAGCAACTAGATACATTCATAGTTGGTTTATACAAAGTTTAACTGCAAAATCCACATCATTATACGCATAGTCATACAAAATATCCAAAAATGAAGTGGGATACAAAAATGGAATGTGTTCATAAAGTCCTTCAAAATATTCTTCACGGTTCTTAACCCTTTAATCCTTGCCACTAGAACCTTCACCTGAAAAATGTTAAGATAATAGAGTGAGCTTAAACAAGCCCATTGAGTAACATAGGTTCCTTGCCATGGGTTTCAAAAAAAAAATAATTGTATACAAAGCACATGCATAGTTTAAACATTTTAGAGATATTAGTTTCACAATCCACTTTTAAATGCAAATTAACCCGAGCTAAGCAAGACCGAACTAAATAAAACAACCAGATCAGGGTAGAACAGAACTAAACAGGATGCCAATATATCAATCAGAAGCAAAGGCAAATCATCAACAGAACGGAACATGGCAGAATTAAGCGGAACAGAACAAAACAGGATACCAATTAGGCACATCATTAAGTATATTCAAGCTTCCCCAACTGCCCATGAGCGGACACTCGTGGGGCCTCTACCCTCTGGGTTCCGCTCTGGCCTACTTATGCCATACCTCTCAACACTGGATTGGGCCCAAGAGTCATAACATAATAGCACAGGACAAAATCAAAAATAAAATACAACACAACAAAACGGGATCATGCCAAGTTTAGGTAGTAAAAGGGGTATGCATTTAAATATAAGCTTTTAAATAGCACAGTCTAAGAAAATGTTATCTCAATTAGAATATCACCAAGTCAGAAGTTTCAAGTTACTCATAGTTCGTTAGGAATAGCTCAAAGTGTCCACTTGTGGTTTAGATTAACTCCAGAAGTCCTATAGCAGTGATTAGATACACATCAGTTATCAATTAATGGTGTACTTTTCCTACATCATGACCTTAGGAGTCAAACTAGAGAAAACTGATTCCACCATTGAGTCCAGAGGGTCTGTCATAATTAAAATAGACTATCTTTTATTTTTAATTAGCCCTGGTACTATTAGGACAATATAGTCATTTATAATTTATGTGTTTATATTTTTCGGGGTCTCGTCTCATAAAACGAACCTTGCCATTGAGTCTGAAATGTCCAATAAAATTAATTTAGCCTTTTATAGATTTTAATTTGGACTCCTAGACTAAAAAGGGCAAAATGGTCATTTCATCACCATTTCACGCGTGGTTTGGCTTGTCATGCCCCTTTTGTCTAAGGGTTTCATTCCCCATTCAAAAATCTAGGTTCTAAGGTTGATTTATGGGGTTTCTGTTTCATAGTCGAGACCTGAAACACTTTTCTTTTGGTTTATCCTTGAGCCTTAGGGTCGCGGTCCAGTGCTTTTCGAATGCTAGAAAGGTCTACTTTAACTTTAAAACTTCAAAAGAAAGTTCCTTGATGGTCAACTCAGACCTGCACTGTTGGGGGTCCAACAATGGAGGCCATGCATGGTTTTAAGGCTTCTCAAGCCCCTTGACCCTCTCAGTTCATTCAGAACAATTCTTGTGTGTTAGATTAACTCATGCATGCAATTTAAATACTAATTAAAACTAAAACAGAAACCAAAATCCAGAAGGGAAATTTTCAAATTTTTGTGTTTTATACCTTAAATCAAACCTCTCCCTCTATTCCACTATCCTGCTTCTGCTCCTAGTTTCTCTTTCTGCTTTCTTCCTCTCCTTGCACACCTCCAAGTAGTCGCACACACATGCGGGCACACACACACTTGCAGATACACACATTCCTTCACTCACACATATAAGGCCTCACACACTCACATGGCCATGGTTCTCACTCACAAGGTAACCCACGTACACTGTTTGGTCACTCTCTCTCTCTCTCTCTCTCTTGGTGGAGTATGCAACATACACTTAGGCTTATTTGAATTACATATATAATATATGCACCTATACATATACACATGTATATCTATTTAGGGTTGATGTGTGGCTAAGGTGGAGGGTGATGTGGGATGAGGTAGGCTGAGGTGTATAGGCCGAGTGGATGGTGAGGTGGTGCATGAATGGTCATTGGCCATTTTGGGAGGTGGGCTTGCCTAAATTGAGCTTATATACATATTTGTTGCATAATTAAGCATAAAAGTGCTGGCAGCCCGCTTGATATATTTTTGAATGCTTAGAATCTTGCCCCACTTGGTCAAGGGTTTAAATCCCCTTGGCCTCACTTTTGGCATTTTTCCTCCCATTTTATGCTTATGCCTCGTTTGGCTGGCGCAGATTTTCATTTTAGCTATTGTCACGACCCGAAACTCACCTTATGCGAATCTCGTGTCGCGAGGCCGACCCAATGGCCGTGCCTACTTTTTCATTCTTTGTATCAATAATAATAGTAAATAATGTAAACATAATATTTAAGTGCAGAAGCCTTATTACAAATATTGTTCATAGACTGAAAGTAAAACTGACAATAAACTAAACATTAACCATTCTTAGGTGGTGAGTACATGGGAGAGACAATATCATTCTATTGTGCTTCTCAACTGTCTCCCTACGCTCTTGACCTCCTATTGCGGTTCTGTAGCATTCTCACCTAAAAAATATAATAAATGGGATAAGCAAACAAAGCTCAGTAAGTAAAAGCCTATCTCAAATACGGGTTAGGGATTACATAGGAAAACATGAATTCAAGGTAACATGATAGCCAGTCATGACAACGATTGTAGTTAACAGTAAAGTGCAACAAGGCCAATGAACAGTAAAGCCCAATAACTAGTGTGAGTAGTAGTGTAGCATGGATATGAATAAAGCATAATAATCACAATCAACATGAATACTGCCACAATAAAATGGTCACAGTCAAGTCCAATGAATAAGTGAACAGTCAACATTTTAATGCACATAAAATACCCTCATAACTCCCTAGGTAAGAATACCCCCATCACCATGTGTCTCATCACGAATTCAACCCGCAGGTCCCGCCAATCAACCCATAGATCCAGTCAGTCGACTCGAAGGTCCAGTCAATCGATAAAAACAGCCCCATCACCATTTGTCCATTCATAGTCTTAACATTCAATTACAAATCAAGATTCGATTGTGTATAAGGTATGAAATAACATGACATGCATACAATGATAGGCATTAGTACAATGAATCAAATCATGAGATATCAGTCAATAGGCCTCTACCAAATAGGACAATATCAATGGTGGAAACAATAACAATGGTTACATACATGAGTACATGTTTTGGAAGTAATTGAAATGATGTGGCTTGGAAAAATCATGTATAAGATATAGAAGTTTACTTACCTTATCAATGCGTCTTAGTATTCTGTGACCTTTCCTTTTCTTTTTGAGTCTCTTATATATATATCAGTAAACGTGTTTTAGTTTTAATGCCATTATCAAATTTATGCCTCATCATCATGAATATCTCTTTTATTACTTTACATTTTTACGACTTCCAATTTGATCTAATTTACCCACGGGTAAAATGGTCATTTACGCATCTTTATTTTTTGGGTTCTATTTTCATAATTCGGACTTCACCGTTGAGTCTAGAAGGTTTGAAATAATATAAATTCACTATTTACTTAACTCAATCGGAGTCCGTTTGACTCACCTTCGACGTAAGGCATTTTGGTCATTTTGATGTTCTATGGGTATTTTATTTTTCGGGACTCCGTTTCGTTAAATGGACCTCACCATTAGATCCAGAAGGTCGAAAATAGTAAGTTTTCATTATTCATTCGACTAATTTACTCATCAAAATTTAATTTAAAATTAATTAATTTAAACTAGTTTATTAAATTAATTAAGTGTAGTTAATACATATAGTATTTGAGCTCAAGCAGACCACATGTGCCTTAGTGGCACAGTGGTCCAAGCTTCTCATCCTTTCCGCCTTGGTCACAGGTTCAAGTCATTGCCCATACAATTTTTTTTTCATTTCATGTACAATTGTCAATTGGCTCATTTCCTGTACAATTGTCAATTGTAAGCCACACAATAGATAACTTCTCCTTTCCAACCAAACACCCCCCAAACTCAAATTTAGAATTTTACCCATAAAGTAACAGTGTTGGGCAACCCTCTGAATGGGTGGGTCGGGTCTGACCCGACCGGGTTTGGTCCAAATAAAAAACTAAAGACTCAGCCGCAACGCATCAATGCCTCTAGCGCATGGCCGGTCACCTCTTACATTAACAGCGACTCGCCGATGACGGATTTTCTTGCATTTTTTAGTGGGGTTCATACCTACAGGTTATGGGCAACTCAAATCTACCCTCGGTTTTTCGATTGGAGTGTCGAATCTCTCCCAAAATAGGGAAAACCGCATCTCTACCGGAGCTGTACGATTTTCCAGCAGTCCTTTGCTCCTCCATTTTCCCACCTTTTTCAATATTGCTTTGACCCATTTTTCCTCCCATTCAATTCCTGCACCTCTTAGGAATAATCCCCCATTGTTTAAACCAAGTTAAACACATAAAAATTACACAACCCGTTTGTTTTATTCCTCGTAAATTTCATGTTCTCTCTCGTTTCTTGATCGTTTCTCTTGATTCAAATTGCAATCTAAACCAATTTCCATGCTTAACAAGATCCTAAAATCAAATAAATCATTGATGCTTCTCAAGATTTAAGATAGAAAGCTCTTACCCCTTTTGTTTTTGCCTGTTGCACACCCCTGAACCATCCCCTTATTGCGTGCCCCTGAACCACGCCCTTATTACATGCCTCTATTTTCTTCCTTTTTCTTTCCTGCGTTCACGCCACTTGGCTTTCTTCTTTGTTTTTTTCTTTTTTTTTTTTTGTTTTTCTTCTGCCTAGCTGCACCGCTTTTCTATCTTTCTTTCTTCTTTTTTTTTTTTTTCTTTTCTTCTCCTTCTAGTTAGCACGTTGCAGCGCCCTTCCTTCTTTTTCTTTTTTTTTTTTCTCTTTCTATTTCTTGCACGTGCTGCTCTATTTTTTTCTTCTTTGCTTTCTTTTTCTTTTTCTTTTTTTTTTCCTTCTGTTCTAACTCATGGCATGCTTCCAATTTAAATTGAAAACCGCCCCTCTCCCTTGACATTCCATCTTGTAACTCCCCTCCCCATTCAGGGCCACTCCTTCTCTCTCTTTATTTCTTTTATTTTCTTGTTTGTAACCCCCCCTTATGTATTTAATTTATATCTATATATATATACATACATCTACATATATACATATCCATATATATATATATATAGGTCCATATGCCATAACATGATTTTTATGTATTTTTATTTCTTTATTTCTTTATTTTTTATTTTTTATTTCTAATTCTTATTTTATTTTTATTTTAATTTTGTTTTATTCCCCTTTTAAATTTTATTTTTATTTCCCTTTTTTTTTTCTCTACTATTCGTTTGCCTTGGCTAGTTCGGGCTTTGCCCGGGTATCCTCCGTACATTTGAAACAATTCCAAATCTAAACTCATCCATTTCATTTGACATTATAACATAAACTCCTATCGACTCAGGTTTACAAGGTTCGCTCGGTTACAATTTGGGTCGGGGTATTACATTCTACCCCCTTTAAATTGAGTTTTGTCCTTAAAACTTGAATGTTCATAATCTAAGAAACCCTATTATCTCATCATGCCAATTTCATCAGCTTTATAATCCCCTTGTTAATCTGTCTCTTGGACTTATCATTGGTATTAAGATGTCATATTCTCAAGCGAGAAGATTTCTTTTTGTGTATTGATCTTTCTTAGCCTACGACCATTATCGTACTTCCCTTCAGTATTTTCAGCATCATATTCCCCTTTGGTTTTCAATAAACATCTTTTGGTTCGTGGTGGGACGGTTTACTCGTATTCGCTTTGCATTACCATTTTTATTCCCTGCTCAGATGTCCTCAAATTTATTCGAACTTTCCATTGTGATTCCTCAATCAGATATTCATTCCTTGCTAATTTATCAATCCTCTTTGCATTTCATTTATTTCTTTGACATTCCTTTCTTTGTTTTCAAATTCGAGTTCATTTATCCGTTTATGAATTAGATAGGTTGAGGAAATAAATTTCTCTTTTCACAGGCTTTGATCCCTCATCCTTTCATAGATTAAGGTATGGTACATATACGTAGAAAAATTTGGGGTAGTCTTTTACCCCAATCACTGACTCTTCATGTGACAGTCTACTCCGAAAGCATTCCTAATGGTGTTATCATGTTTGGTTTTCCTTAAATTTTTCACATCATTTGATCAGTTCAAATCTCAACGTCTTATGAATTTTTAATTTTATAACCATTATCTTGATTTCATTTATCCTTGTTCAGAAAAGTTGTTCAGCTGTCTCACTTTTTATACTCGTCATCAAATTCAGTTTTGCATTATATGTTACATTTTTTTTCAGATTTGTTCTTTCAAGAACTTATCTAACCGTATAAGGAATTCTTTGTATAATCTGTGACTTCATCTCATCTTTCAAGATTGTTCACATCAACTAGCCATCTCATCATTTTATCATTACATTTGACATTCAAAGTTTATCACGATGATATCAAGTTTTTCCCATCATGGAAATTCCCTACTCCCATTAGTTTCATAGATTTTTATTTGTTCTCGTAGTATCTCAAAGTTTTATGTATCACTTTAGCCCAGTTGTTGTCCTCACCAGTTTCCTAAACATTATGCCCTAATTTTAGTCTCTTTAATTGTCAGATTGCGTTAACCCTCAAAAGTCATTCACAGTCATCAATTATTTATCTTTTGGAATAGATTCGGCTAATTCAATAAAGCACCACCCATAATTGGGTCGTATTGTCACCTAGATCAACAAGATCCATTGAATTTTTTCAAATGATCATTCATCACGTGTCAATCTCCTTTTAGAACCATCACATTTCATAATGTTCATTTGATAGTCTCGTTCAATCAATATTTGCCTCCAATGATCCATTTATCTTTATCCTATATGACTCACTTAAGAATCCTCATATTTTTTATATATCATTAATTCATCTGTAGTCTCAAACTCCTCACGTTGCTATTCATTAAGTCTTTCTCAGATCATCTCTCATATAGATTTATTGTTAAATCCACCGACTTTCCAAGATTCCACAATCCTAACTCTATGTCACCTTATATCTTCCAGAAGAGCATTAATCGTTGCCCTTGTTCAGATGATAGTTTCCCCCACTTCATTGATCTATTTACAGTTTAATAACTTAAAAGTCGTCAACCTCGACATTGGTACAATTCTTCCCAAGAATCCCTAACTTTTGCCCTTAAGCATACTACTTTCTCCCAATAGTCACCATTCATTTGATCATCTCAATCATCCAAGAACATCGAAGTTGGTCATAGCATAGTCTGTCCCAAAGGCCATTAACCTTAGTATTTAATCAAGCAATCGTTGTTAAATCATCGGATTCTTAGTTTTTTAAGGTATCTAATCGATTAAAAATACCGTGTACTTATGTTCTATACTTCACATGCTCTATGTATATCTTTCATGAATAATGATTTCCTTGTAGTGCCTCAAAATCACATATCATTTAAATTTCATGGTTCTCTAAATGGTTTGCTACCAGTTCAGTCTTTACGATCATTTAGATCACATTGATCTCTAACAGTTACTCAAGATCGTTTATCATTTACTTCATTTAACTTGATGGGGTATTGACTACACTCAGATCACGTCTATTCTTAGATCATAAGATTCATAACTTCTTCCTAATATTCATGCATCATGTGTCAGCCTCTTTCCAAAATCATCACATTTCGTAACATCAATTCTGACAATCTAGCTCATTTAGTAACTGTCTTCAAGACTCTATTCGTCTCTACTCTCTCAGGGTCTACCTATGACTTGCTCAAGAATTTCTATATTTCTAGTACACTATTAAGTTATTTAGAGTATTAACTCCTCTTGTAATCATCCATTAAGTTTCCTTCAGGCTATCTCTCATTCAAGCCTTGTTTTTTTATCCATAACATTTATCAAAATCTTCTCAAGTATTTTCAGTTTCGTTCCTTGAGAATCCTCATCATTTCTCTTTAAACATACTACTATCCCCTACAGGTCACTATTTACTTAATCATCCCAATTGTTCAAGAATCACTGATTTTCATCATAACATATAGTCCTTTCTCCTGATATATAGTATTCATCAATAATAAATCTCTCGATGGTATTTAAACAATTAATATGTGGCCTAGGGGTTCTGTTCCTATGTTCAACCTAATAGTAAATGCGGGGCTATAAATCAAATATTTAAACAATATATGGGCAAATTGTAAGCAACTGGAAAATACCTACGGCTACTAGTACAGTAGCCCGATCATCTCCTGATGGTGTTTCTGAGACATTATCCTTGGTGACTTTTTTTTTCATACGACGTTCTATTCTGTTCAAGTGATCTATCTGATCCATCTCAGTCGGATGATTTTTGGCTATTCGTGTATTCCTGGTATTAACCTTGTCTGTAAAAGATAATCAGTCCACGTATAAATAACAGTCAATGTTCACATAAAGGTCTAACTTAGTAATGCTAGTGTTATCTATCGATTGACCTTTAGACTCTAACAGTTCTAGTACCCTAATCTCATCTCCCATGACTCGATCCTGTCTCCCATGACTCATAAGAACCTAAGACTCTGCTCTGATACCAAGCTGTCACGACCCGAAACCCACCCTATGGGGATCTTGTGCTGCGGGGCTGACCCAATGGTCATCCTTACTTTTTCATTCTTTGTACCAATGATAACAGTAAATAACGTAAACATAACATTTAAGTGCGGAAGCCTTATTACAAATATTATTCACAGAGTGAAAGTAAAACTGACAATAAACTAAACATTAACCACTCTTAGGTGGTGAGTACATGGGAGAGACTATATCATTCTATTATGCTCCTCAACTGTCTCCCTACGCTCTTGACCTCTTATTGTGATTCTGTAGCATTCTCACTTGAAAAATATAATAAATGGGATGAGCAAACAAAGTTCAGTAAGTAAAAGCCTATCTCAAATACGGGTTAGGGATTACCTAGGAAAACATGAATTCAAGGTAACATGATAGCTAGTCATGACAACGATTGTAGTTAACAGTAAAGTGCCACAAGGCCAATGAACAGTAAAGCCCAATAATAAGTGTGAGTAGTAGTGTAGCATGGATATGGATAAAGCACAATAATCACAATCAACATGAATACTGCCACAATAAAATGGTCACAGTCAAGTCCAATGAATGAGTGAACGGTTAACATTTCAATGCACATAAAATACCCTCATAACTCCCTAGGTAAGAACACCCCCATCACCATGTGTCCGATCACAGATTCGACCCATAGGTCCCGTTAATCGGCCCGTAGATCCAGTCAGTCGACCCGAAGGTCCAATCAATCGATAAAAACACCCCCATCACCATTTTTCCATTCACAGTCTCAACATTCAATTACAAATCAAGATTCTATTGTGTATAAGGTATGAAATAACATGACATGCATACAATGATTGGCATTAGTACAATGAATCAAATCATGAGATATCAGTCAATAGGCCTCCACCAGATAGGACAATATCAATGGTGGAAACAATAACAGTGGTAACATACATGAGTACATGTTTTGGAAGTAATTGAAATGATGTGGCTTGGAAAAACCACGTATAAGAGATAGAAGTTTACTTACTTTCTCAATGCGTCTTAGTATTCCGTCACCTTCCCTTTTCCTTTCAAGCCTCCTATATATATATATATATATATATATATATATATATCAATAAACACGTTTTAGTTTTAATTCCATTATCAAATTTATGCCTCATCATCATGAATATCTCTTTTATTACTTTACATTTTTACGACTTCTAATTTGATCTAATTTACCCAAGGGTAAAATGGTCATTTAAGCGTCTTTATTTTTTGGGTTCTATTTTCACAATTTGGACTTCACCGTTGAGTCTAGAAGGTTTGAAATAATAAAAATTTACTATTTACTTGACTCAATCGGAGTTCGTTTGACTCACCTTCGACGTAGGGCATTTTGGTTATTTTGACGTTCTTCGGGTATTTTATTTTTCGGGACTCTGTTTCATGAAACGAACCTCACCATTAGATCCAAAAGGTCCAAAATAGTAATTTTTTATTATTCATTCAACTAATGTACACGTCGGAATTTAATTTGAAATTAATTAATTTAAACTAGTTTATTAAATTAATTAAGTGTAGTTAATACATATAGTATTTGAGCCCAAGCAGACCACATGTGCCTTAGTGGCACAGTGGTCCAAGCTTCTCACCCTTTCCCCCTTGGTCACAAGTTCAAGTCATTGCCCATACAATTTTTTTTTCATTTTCTGTACAATTGTCAATTGGCTCATTTCCTGTACAATTGTCAATTGTAAGCCAAACAATGGATAGCTTCTCCTTTCCAACCAAACACCCCCAAACTCAAATTTAAGATTTTACCCATAAAGTAACAGTGTTAGGAAGCCCTCTGAATGGGTGGTTTGGGTCTGACCCGATCCGGTTTGGCCCAAATTAAAAAACAAAAACTCAGCCGCAACGCATCAGCGCCTCCAGCGCTTGGCCGGTCACCTCTTCCATCAACGACGACTCACCGGTGACGAATTTTCTTGTGTTTTTCAATGGGGTTCATACCAACAAGTCATGGGCAACTCAAATCTACCCTTGGTTTTTCGATCGGAGTGTCAGTTCTCCCTCAAAACAGGGAAAACCGCAGCTCCACAGGAGCTGCGCAATTTTTCGGCAGCCCTTTTCTCCTCCATTTTCCCACCTTGTTCTCTATTTTTTTGACCCATTTTTCCTCCCATTCAATTCCTACACCTCTTAGGAATAATCCCCCATTGTTTAAACCAAGTTAAACACATAAAAATTACACGACCCGTTTGTTTTATTCCTCCTTGTAAATGCTGTGTTCTCTCTCGTTTCTCTTTATTCAAATTGCAATCTAAACTAATTTCCATACTTAACAAGATCCTAAAATCAAATAAATCATTGATGCTTCTCAAAATTTAAAACATAAAGCTCTTACCCCTTTTGTTTTTGTCTGTTGCACGCCCGTGAACGACGCCCCTGTTGCACGCTTCTGTTTTCTTCCTTTTTCTTTCCTGCGCCCGCGCCGCTTGGCTTTCTTCTTTATTTTTTATTTTAATTTTTTTTTCTTCTACCCAGCTGCGCCGCTTTTCTTTCTTTCTTTCTTCTTTTTTTTTCTTTTCTTCTCCTTCTAGTTAGCACGTTGCAGTGCCCTTCCTTCTTTTTCTTTTTTCTTTTTCTCTTTCTGTTTCTTGTACATGCTACTCTGTTTTTTTTTCTTTGCTTTCTTTTTCTTTCTTTTTCCTTTCGCTCTAATGCATGGCATGCTTCCAATTTAAATTGAAAACTGCCCATCTCCCTTGACATTCCATCTTGTAACTCCCCTCCCCATTCAGGGCCACTCCTTCTCTCTCTTTATTTCTTTTATTTTCTTGTTTGTAACCCCCCTTATGTATTTAATTTATATCTATATATACATCTACATATATACATATCTATATATAGGTCCATATGCCATAACATGATTTTTATTTGTTTTTATTTCTTTATTTTTTTTATTTTTATTATTTTTTTTTTATATTGTTTTATTCCCTTTTTAAATTTTATTTTTATTTCCCTTTTTTTTCTCAACTGTTCGTTTGCCCTGGCTTGTTCGGGCTTTGCCCAGGTATCTTCCGTACATTTGAAACAATTTCAAATCTAAACTCGTCCATTTCATTTGACATTATAACATAAAGCCCTATCGACTCGGGTTTACAGGGTTCGCTCAGTTATAATTTGGGTCGGGGTATTACAGTTATTTCCTTTATATTTTCTTTTCTATTGCTCTTTTTACGAAGTAGTTTCTTTTGGTCGTTTCCTGTTTCGGTTAGCTTCGATGTCGAATGCCTCGTGTCGGTTATTATTTCTTTGTGTTTTTCGTAGTTAGCTAATTCGAGTTTCAATGCTGTTAAAATGAGGCTAAAATGGCTAAATTAAGCCCTTTCCTCTTGACGTATTAAATTATTTTATTGGTCTATCGGGACCGTCGAGAAATTTAGATTAATTCCCTTAATTATTCTTCATGTTGTTTCTAATTAATAATTAGCGAACTAATTATTAATAAATTAGGTCGGGGTGTTACACGGGCCCTCGTTAGAACCCGACTGTATCGTCCTATTTCGAGCATAAGGAAGAAACGATTTGAAAAACTGAAACTAGAAGTGAGATCCCCATAGATTTAGGTTCAAACCACGTTAAAAATTGTCCAAAACTCAACCGGCAACGGTCACCAGTATCAGAGAAGGCCACCGAAACCCTCGTCGAAGTAATGGGGAAGAAGAACAATGGCGGGTCGAGTCTCGGGTCAAGCTGTCATGAACCAAATCCACCCTATGCAGATTTAGGATTGCAGGGCCGACCCTCTGGCCATCCCCACTTTTTCTTTTGACTTGTATTAATAATAACAATCTGTAATAAAATAATTTAACAGTTATATAGCTGAAGTCATAAATAAGGTTCTATACATATCAAAAGAGAACCAACATTACATCACCCTTAGGTGGTGAATACATGGGAGAACTATGACATCATCTCTATTACATTTCTCAAAATGCCTCATAAGCTTCTACTGCCTACTCGTGGTGTCCTTTCTTGAAATAAATAAGTCTGAGTGAGCTAACAAAGCTCAATAAGTAAATTTCCTTCACTCTGCCATGGGTTAGGGTCAATATAAAAAGAACATAATCCAAGATAATAAGGATATGATAATATGATAGCCAGTCAAGAAATAGGATGCCATAATAGCCAATCAGGACAATACATATCACAATAACCAGTCAAGAATAAGTGAATAAATGGTACAAGGTATATGAATCATCAATAGGGGTATATCAAAACAATATTTATACTGCCACAATCAATAGGTAACCAATCAATCGTAAACCAATGGATAAGCTTTCAACATATAATCATTCATAGGGAAAATATGATCATTCTATGGATTCAATAAGCAATGTGATATCAATAAAATGTTTTATGCATATAACTATTAGGGCCTGGCATATCCTTTGTCCTTACGTATACAACGTCATACGTCCATTCATGGATTATCATCTGTTTCCACACCTAAGGTTCCAAAAGAGGGGGTTTGCTGGTCTAACAACACCCTGTGCCCGAGTCCACCCTCGCTCAAACTAGTGAATAGCCTCATAGACTTTGACCCGTAGGTCCAATCAACTCAATAAAAGCATCGGATGGAAGTTGTGACTGAGCACAACTCCAGGTACTCATAATATATCATGATTATCATAATTCCACGAAGAGTGTATATATATGTAGAATATCATTTTTCTCAGTAGCGAGAACATATCTGTTGGCCTTTCTAGGCATGGTACAAAGTGTACAATCAGTCACAACTAGGATATAGCAATCAAATTCTCAATAATGTCCACAAGATAATAAGTATTCGATTGTGGAAATCAATAAACGTCAGGTATGCATAGGAGTACAAACTTAGCAGTATAAAAGGATAACATGGCTAGAAATAACCACATGCAAGAGTTTTGGGATTTACTTATAATAAGAGCATAACAATCTTCCTTTCAAGGCATGGTACAAGATGTACTAACAATCATGATCTAGGTATAGCAATTCAATTCTCAATAATTCCCACAATATAAAACAAGTATTCAATTGTAAACATCAAGTCCATAGTCTAGATATAGCAATTCAATTCTTAATAATTCCCACAATATATAAAAAGTATCCAATTATAAACATCAAGTCCATAGTCTAGATATAGCAATTCAATTCTCAATAATTTTCACAATGTAGAACAAGTATTCAATTGTAAACGTCAAGTCCATAGTCTAGATATAGCAATTCAATTCTCAATAATTCCCACAAGATAGAACAATCATCAGTTTTTGGGATCAATAAGGTCAAATAGGTATAAGAGTACAATTTGGAAATATTAAAGGATAACTTTAACATAGCTAAGAAATACCGCATATCAAAGCGTCAGGGTTTACTTACCTTTTAACAGTCTATTCTATCTCAATAATTAGTCACTTTCTCTTTTCCTTTCGAAGTCCCTATTCATTCAATAAAACAATTTTTAGTTCAATGTTACGTACAACCTAATGCCCTAAAATTGGTTAATTTCATATATCGATTTTATAGGTATCTTATTTGGGAAAAGGGACTCTACCGTTAAGACCAGAACGTCAAAGAAAATAGGTTTAGGCTTTTACAGATCTCAATTTGTCTTTGGGTAGCACTAGGGGCAATATCGTAATTTGGCACTTTTACGGGTCTCAATTATTTGGGACCTTATCTCGTGAAACAGACCCTTTCATTGGGTTTAGAATGCCCAAGATAGTAAGATTACACTATACTTTTATTTTATTTGGACTCCGGGAATAATTACAATAATTAATTTATTTTATTAATATTATATATTATTTATATCAACATATAACCACACGTGCCTCAGTGGCACGGTGGTCCGCGTGTGGGGGTTAAGTGCCCACACACTCAGTGGTTTAAAGATCGAACCTTGGGGGCAACAACCCCCTTTATTTTTCAAATTGCTCTTAAAACAAACAATGGATGAGGCTACTCATGGATAAGTTATCCCTATTATGAATATGGTTAAATAAATCAATTTATTGTCCTTACAGTCAAACGCCCCCTATTTCATTTAATTCAAATAGTAAACTACATCGTTTTGAACATAACCCCTATCTTCTTTTCCAGCCAATCTCCGGTGCCTTCTCCGGCACCGATCAACTTTTCCGGTGGAATTCCAGTGTCGGCCAAATGTGGTTCGAATCCGAATTTCATAAGGTTTCCATTTCTAGTTTCCAAATTGGATCTTGGTGCTCAAAGAGGCTTGAAATAGGGTTGAACAGTTGGGCTCCGATGAGAGCCCAACTTTTCGGCGACCTGATTCCCTTCTATTTTATGATGTTTCTCTTAGTGGTTTTTGTCCATTTTTCTTTCCTTCCAATTCTAGGATTGAGTGGAACAATTCCCCAATCCTTAAATGGTTGAAAACCATCAAAATCTATAGAATCCAAAATATATCTCTTACTTGCAACTCCCTTTCTCTCCTTCATTTTTCCACTATTTTACTCTCTATTTCTTCCTAATTGCTCCATTTTCTTTATAGATTATGATCCTATAGTTTTTTGTAAGCTTCATGCAAATTCTAAAAAAAACCTGAAAAAATAATTCAAAGAAACAAATTCTAGAACTTACCTCTTGTAGAGTTGTTTTTCCTCCCCTTTTTCTTCCTTCCTTCTTCTTTAGTTTCTCCCATTTTCTTTCTTGTTTTTATTTTATGTTTAAAGCATACAGGGCATGCACTTTTATAGGCTTTTCCCACCACCTCTCCTCCTTTTCTTTCTCTCTCTCTCTCTCTCTCTCTCTCTCTCTCTGCTCCCATTATGATATTTTTCTTCTTGTCTTAAATTCATTTGGATATTTGTAATATTATATAATATATATATATATATATATAATATGTATATATAACATTTGATGTCGACACACCTACACACACACACTCTTGCTACACACACATCTGTTGCACTTGTAATATATATATATATATATATATATATATAACACATGCACACACACACCTTTCTGCACACACATCTTTTATATATATGCATATATACATATATAATACACACACATATATATATATGCTCACATATGCATATACACACACTTATACCCACATATACAAACACACATGTATATACACTTGTATACATATACTTGTATATATATTATACACACGCTTGCACACACATATATATAGATATACACACTAATGCATATATATACATATATATATATACATACCCATATATGTAAATATACATACGTACTTGTCGCTCTGCTTAGTAAAACAGGACACTCGAGACTGTTCGTATTCAGAATTGGGTTGTTTATTTATTTTTGGGAAACAAACCCTAACAATTTTGGATTTACAGTACATTATTTGGTTACATTTTGGGTCGAGGTATTACACGGGTCCCAACTGAATTATAAAATAGTTTTTAATCTCATATCAAAACTACGTCATTTTGGTTAAATGGAATTAAAAATAAAATAAAACAATAGGGTTGATGTCAGCATGACGTGAGCATGATGTATTAAACTGGACTGAACCGGTTGGTTCAGCACTATTTGGGGCCAGTTCACTTAAAATCCAATTGAACTAATTGGTTTTATTTAAATAGTATTCAAAAATTATGTTTTGGCCCCCACTAGTTTATGAAATTATAATTAGACCCAGAACCTTTTATTAATTAGAAAAAGACCCCAATAGTTGTGATTAATTATGAATTGGCCCATAAATTAATTAAATATTAATTTTAAATCCCTTAATTATATGAAAAATTACCAAAATGCCCTTAGGCCAAAAATAGACCAAACGAAGGCTAATTAAAATAAAATAATAGTGCAACACAATATTTTTGGGCATTCCAGGACTCAACAGCGGAGCCCGATGTATGAAATTAAGTCCTAAAAAATTAAGACACGTAAAATATAAAATTATCATTTTACCCCTAATGATTCCTAGAGCCAATTAATTATAAAAGGTAGTCTATCTTGACTATTTTGGACGTTCCGGACCCAACGGTGAGGTCTTTTAAGTCCAAATAAATTTCAAAAAATATGAAACAACGAATGAGGTAATACCCATTGTCACGCCCCAAATTTTTCACAAACCCGGAGAGTGAGTGAAATGAAATAAGAAAAATAAATAAAAGGCCATTAAGATGGATTTAGTTAATTACACATTTATTACCCCATGTTTCCCCAAGATCTGAAATAAAAACTTGCTATTGACTTAACCAAAATTGTCTTCTAATGTCTATCAAATATCCCATCTAATTAATGTTCAAAACAGTTTAAGTCATGTTCAAAAAAAGCTCCCAAAACAGCCCCAAAACATCTCTAAAATTTTCGTGGAATAATGCCCCAAATGGGCCCCAGATGTCCTAGAATATAGGCCAAGAATAGGCCAAATATTCTACCTAAGGTAGTCTAAGGAAGTGACCAAACATGGCCCATAAAGGGCTCCAAAAATAGCCCAAAAGGGTGTCCAAACATAGCCCAAGGATTGGCCAACATGGCTTAAGAGGGTGCCCAAACATGGTCCAAAAGGGTGCCCAAACATGGCTCAAAAAGGTGGCCAAATATAGCTCAAAAAGGTGGCTAAGAACAGGTTTCAAGGAGGTGTCAGGGGGCTATCGCGTAGGGGCAGCAGCAGGCAGGCCACACACATAGCCGTGGGTGCGCAGGGCAGTGGCATGGCGAGCAGGGCACGCAGCACGCACACGGCAAGCTAGGCTAGGCACACGGGCTGCGGTTGGGGGCTATCATGGCCCTGTTTCTTGCAGAAACACTGTAGCTAGCTACAAGCTGATTTTTTCCATTTTCTTATTTTTTTTCCTTCAAAGTGCTACAGCTAGTTTTTCCAAGTTTTAACCTACTTCCTCAAGGTTTTTAACCCTCCCTTTTTGGCACTTTTTCCCACCTATATAAAGGGTATTTTACACACCTAACAACCTTTTTAATTTCACAAAATTTTAATATAACCTCCTGTATTTTCTAAGCTTTTTTCCCACCTAATATTCACAATACAATCCATGTAACTAAGGATTTATACATTCCATCCTCATTTGATGGCCACAATTTCATAGAAATTAAACATACATCATTTAAATATACAATCTATCATATATACACATGTACTAGAATTTCACAACATCACTATCTCGTGTTCATTACAAGATATAGGGCCTTGCCCATTGTTTTCATAATATACAAGGTGTGTACAAATAAACAAACATGGTTTCAAGGCTTATGCCCTTATATAACTCAAAATTAATGCCCCAAGGGCCAAATCTTCTTCATGGTCCATTTTCCTTCCTTTCTTCAAAACTTTAACAAGTCTCAAGTACTTGGAGCCTCATCTGAAATATAATATCCCACGAAAGGTCAGCTCAACTACTGGTATGACATAATGCTAATGCAAGGAACAAGATTTAAGGCATGGCATGTGCAAGTGTACATTTATAACCTACTTGCATTCCAATTCATCAATACAATGCAAATGGCAATATGCGTGACACACCCATACAAACTTTATGCCATACCCATGTCTCGCTTCCCGGTTCTTCCCCATTGGCATGCAAGTACCAATATATGTCTCACTTCATGGTCCGGACCCCGTTGGCATGCGAGTACCAATGGCCAATTTTAGGTTTTTCACCAGAGGATTTGTACCCTCATAATGCATAACACCAAAGTGCTCAACTCACGCCATGTTTCTAAGGATTCACACTATGCCAACATGCCTTGATTTTTCTATGCAATTCCAATGAGGCATGCTATCTAATACATGGCATACACCTTATATCATACATCATACATAAAGTGAACCATGACTTTCAAACCCCAAGATTTCTTCCACATGAACATGTACTATATACAATCAATTTAAACACATACCCATGCTACATGTTCACTACTTTACCAATTTTCAAAGAACACATAATCACATCAAGCATCAATGCATTAGCCAACCCTATTTTTCAAAACGCAAAACCTATCCACATGAATACAAGCCATCATGTAATAATTTAAACACATATTCAAATTACATCTTCATCATTGTAACAAATTCTCAAAGATTACAAAATACATAAAATACTAACACATTGAATAAATCATAACTTTCCAACTACAAGATTTTGTTTACATGAACATAAGCTAGGATACAATGAATTATACATATAGTCATGGCTCATTTTTATCACTTTACCAAATTTTCAAGGAATACAAAGAACACACAAGTATACAAATTACCAACTATAGGTTTTTCAAAGCAACTACATCCTAAGTGACTTTCTAACAACAGGTAAACATATAAATCACTCAATCAATATATAAAACAATCCTAAACATAATCTTATTCTTTACATAGCAAAATATCATACCTAAAAGGGTTTTTCTCAACCCTAGGGAGTCATGTCTGCTCTTCAGCCAAAGCAATTGGTGAGAAGGTAGCCCTTGATGTGGGGAACAACTTCCTAGAAGGAACTTTTGCGAAAATCCAAGCCTAAAAGTGTGTTTTGGAAGCTTGAAGATTAAAAAACCTAGGTTTTCTCTTCACCTCTCTCTCATGCACAACTTGCTACTGTATCTCAGACCAAAAAATGATATTTTTACACTAGGGGGGCTGTATTTATAATAAAGGGGCAAAGGGGGCAAAATGACTCTTTTGCCCTTAATGAATCTAGGACCCCGTTACACTGCAACTTGTCCCAAAATGCCTCAATTTGACATTTTTATTTAGCCAAAGTTCTTAAAATTATTTTAAATGAAAATTTTTCAAAAAAATTATTTTCACTTGTGGCCGGGTTTGGCCGGATCACCCGGGATGCCCTTTTGGTCTAATTTTTTGAAACTATCTCCGATTAGTCTCAAATTTTTACAAGAGGTATATTTTAACATTATAAGCATGTTTCTCTTCTATGGCATACTCAAATTATACTCCTTAACATGACTTATGTCCAAATGATGCATGTGTAGTGCCCTACTAGCAAATAGTCCCTACCGGCAAATAGTGCATGCATAGTGTCTTACCGGCAAAAAAAAAAAAAATTTACCATGATTTTTCAAATCTTTACATCCTTCCCCCCTTAAAGAAATTTCATCCCGAAATTTAGAAATGTACCTCTATGAACAAATAACTCTAGATACCTAGCACGGACCTCAGCCTCGCGCTCCCAAGTGGTCTCCTCGATCCCGTGATGGCTCCAAAGAACCTTGACCAAAGTAATGGTCTTGCCTTGCAAAACCTGGTCCTTAGAGTCCAATATTTCTACAGGCCTCTCATCATAAGAAACATTACCCTAGACTTCAAGATCAACCTAATTGAGTACATGTGAAAGGTCAGGCTCATACTTCCTCAACATCGATACATGAAAGACATCATGAACCCCAAATAAATGTGGCAGTAACACCACTGATAGGCCACTTCTCCAATACCTCTTCCAATCAAGATCTTACAAGGATCTATAACACTCCTGTTGAGTTCTCTATTAATTAAAAGAACTCGTCAATCATAAAAAACTTATCACATTAGTTTTAATCTAACTTGATTTAGGTACTATAATCAACACAATCAGGAACTATTCTATACATTAGATTTATCATTTGTCATCTCGTCATAAGTCCCCAAATTGAGTTTTCAACTCATATAATTTCACAATCATCACAAGATACATTATCAAACCATTCTATAGAGAACTCACTCCCCCTACAATAGCAATTTCCCAAGTGAATCATCAGAATGTCCCAAACTAATTCATCACCATTAGTGTTCACTCATTACGTAAATTTATGATCATAACCCATCATCCATCAACTAGGGAAAAACAAAACAGAATGGGCATGCATCAGCCTTACTAATAGAATGATTTCTATCGTCAAAGAAATATAATAGAAAATCTCACCCTTGAAGATCAACCCAACCACCATGTGGCTACAATAGGAAATAGTCATAACAAAATTTATAAAACTTTTATACTCCACTAGAGATCAAAAGTCATCAAATGAACTATTATAATTCTCAATAGTCAACCATTGTTCAATATTAATATCTATAAGTAACTTTATCTCCCCGAGACGTACTATCTCCAACTAGTAATTACATTCCAAGAGTATCCACCAATATTGGTAGCAAATCATAACCCCAATATTAACAATAACTTACCATTTTTTTTCATAAGTCATTGGACTTTCACAAGATCATTCCATTTTCAAATTAAAATTTTTCATTCCCAAATTACATGTTAAGCAAAATTTTGAAATTATACTTCCCACAAGCTTGACCTAACCATGCCATTCACAATTCATTCTCTATGTCAAACAACATGATCATTAGTCTCCATCAACTAATAATTCAACAATCCAATTCCTCAAAGGATAAATAAAAAAAAATCTTTTACTCTGTATCCCAGGTATATTCCCTACCATTCCCACATATACAAAGTGATGACAAGCGTTCATCTCTACCTATTCTTATTCATCTCAGCTATTTCATCTTAGTATAATTCTTTTCCATTCATACCACATATTGTTAAAAGTTTTCCATCTTCATCTTTTTAAGCTTTCAAGCTTTCAATTTCATGCACTATCCAATGATATGCTCCAAAATGCAATATAACCATGCTAGCACATATGTACCCAATCTATAGGTGTTATAAAAATAAAATATGCACTACATGTGTCTTACACATCAAAAAATTTATCGTACCCTATCAAAACAATAGTCAGGCAATACACATGCCATCAAATTAACGCATTTCTAGCAATCTATGCTCTTAAGCGCCATATTTTGATCACATGTATCAAGAAAAGAAAAGGTGCAATAGATGCATTTTATCCACTACTAGAAAACTCACATGCTTTATCTTTACGAGGCATCTCTAGGTATTCATACTTAAATATATATTTTATAAATACATAAACATAGCATATCTTCACTTTCATCAATAATATAATAATATAAGACATACTTGTACTAAATCTAAAATTCATTTTTTTCTCATGCATATACTAAATATGTATTACAGTTCCATCGTGTATTTGGTACATACTCATGCAAGTTCACATTAGCTAATTTCTTTGTCTTGTTGCCCTTTATCGTCTTATTAGGTATCTTTTACATTTTTCCTGTATATAACTAGGTGATAACCCTTCATGAATCACAACTCCTTTTGTTACTAGGTGATGGATTGGCCAGTCCATACACTTGTAACTCGAGACTTGATACTAATTCGGTATATTCATAGTACACTTTCAAGTGATCCTAACTACATGGGTTTATAACCTAGGATATACACTTTATATTTTACACCCATAACAAATAACATTCATGCAACCCTTCGTATATACATAATATGGCTATTATACACTATATAATCATGAAAGAATAGACTTTAAGCATGCAATCACGTATACCAACTAAAACAATCTACATGCATACTCTAAACAAGAACATACTCAACATATACTTACTGTCTATATAAGTTTTCAATTAGCTATTCATGTTCTTCTAATCTTATCATTTTTCAATTAATTTTAAAACATAAAAGTCGATTTAAGCCATAATAGCATGTTAAGCATATTTTATAATTTATACGCATAATCACCCTATTAGATATTTTATTCACTTCATCAAGTAGTCTGGCATACTAACAAATATAAGCACAAAACATGCATCATGATTAAACCAAACCATGCCACACTTAATTAGGTAAGTCTTCTAGAAAGATATCTGAAACTCCCATACAACTGGTGGTAACACTATCGATACCACCTTACTACCAACTCGGTGAATCATACAGTGGTGGAACAAGGCAACCCCAGAAACCCCCTAAATAAAATAAAGAATCTCCCAAGTATAATATTTATTATCAGGGTCTAAACAATACAACTATTTATAACTTTATCCAAACCAATCAGATTCATTCATAACTTTTACCCACATATTTTTTAATTCACTTATAAGTTATATAACAATCTTAATTCTCATATAGTAATACACATCTCATGTTTGTACATACCCCCAATGCCTCAACCATAATATTTTCACTCCAAGTACATTCACATAACTCGCATCTTAAACACGAGATCATATTCAAAATTTGTATCATCCAACTCTTAACCTGATACACAATTTTCTCCAAAATAACAATCAATATTTACCATTTATGCAATCATAATTCAGGAATCAATCTCATAAACTAAGCTAGAACTTGGTTAATAATTCACACCTCAATTTGGCCCAGTTTATGCAACTCATTATTTTCACAAGGCTTATATTCATAAGCTCATTTAATCAATCTATTATTCTTATCACATCTAGTATCGACCATCTTGTAAGACTAGATAAGACAATAGTATTCATCACTAGGTTACCTCCACAATCCACCACAATATGACATATTCCAATTCAATAAAGAAATCATTACAACCCCTAACTTTCAAATTCACATCACTTGAACTTATCAATATTCATTCTAAGCACGAAATCAAAATCCAACTACATCATAATCTGGATTAATCCACAACAATATTTTTCAAACTATTCATGTTTATACAATTCTCCTAAGATAAGAGATCATCAATCATCACCTGATAACCTAACACATCCTGTAAATATACTTGCTTAATCATAACTTATAAAACTCACGTCAACCACCTCCACCCTTTGTTTACAATAAACAAATTAACAAGTTCTCACCCAATTCAAACGTAGTCTTTCGCCAAAAAAAAAAATCCATATAAGCAATACAATATACACATGCCCATGGCATTCTCCCATAATGCTACATGATATCCTGAAGGTAAACAAGCATCAATCTATTATGTACTTAAACATCTACCAGGTTATCACATACGGTCATGCCAATATACACATTATCCATATCATGCACCCCACTACACCAAATCACATAACCATGCATCATAATACAGTATCAACTAACATATAATCCCACATGTGATGCGTCAAGTATAAATAGCCACATAATGTACACGATCCTATCGCACACCACTGACAGTTCATACTAAGTCACACGCTTTCCTTTAGAGTCCCATGGGGTTCAACAACACCCCACGGTCCCTAAGTATTCAAACCTAGGCTCTGATACCATGTTGTCACACCTCTAATTTTTCACAAACCTGGGGAGTAAGTGAAATGAAATAAGAAAAATAAATAAAACGCCATTAAGATGGATTTAGCTAATTACACGTTTATTCCCCCATGTTTTCCTAAGATTTGAAATGAAAACTTGCTATTGACTTAACCAAAATGGTCTTCTAATGTCTATCAAATATCCCTCTCGATCAATGTTCAAAATAGTTTAAGTCATGTTCAAAAATGGCTCCCAAAATAGCCTCAAAACATCTCTAAAATTATCTTGGAATAATGCCACAAATGGGCCCCAAATGTCCTAGAATATAGGCCAAGAATAGGCCAAAAATTATACCTAAGGTAGTCTAAGGAAGTGACCAAACATAGCCCATAAAGGATGACCAAAAATAGCCCAAAAAGGTGGCCAAACATGGCCCAAGAGGGTGTCCAAACATGGTCCAAAAGGATGCCTAAACATGGCTCAAAAAGGTGGCCAAATATAGCTCAAAAAGGTAGCTAAGAACAGGTGTCAGGGAGGTATCAGAGGGCTGTCGGCAGGGGCAGCAGCAGGCAGGCCACATGCATGGTCGTGGTCGCGCGGGGCAATGGCATGGCGCCCACAGGGCATACGAGGCTCGCAGGCGCGGGGCGCACGGACTGCGTCTGGGGGCTGTCATGGCCTACTTCCTGTAGAAATACTGTAGCTAGCTGCAAGCTGATTTTTCCATTTTCTAATTTTTTTTCTTCAAAGTGTTGTAGCTAGTTTTTCCAAGTTTTAACCTACTTCCTCAAGGTTTTTAACCCTCCCTTTTTGGCACTTTTCCCGCCTATATATAGGGTGTTTTGCACACCTAACAACCCTTTTAATTTCACAAAATTTTAACATAACCTCTTTTGTTTTCTAAGCCTTTTTCCCACCTAATATTCACAATACAATCCATGTAACTAAGGATTTATACATTTCATCCTCATTTGATGGCCACAATTTCATAGAAATTAAACATACATCATTTAAATATACAATCTATCATATATACACATGGACTTGAATTTCACAACATCACTATCTCATGCTCATTACAATCTATAGGGCCATGCCCATTGTTTTCATAATATACAAGGTGTGTACAAATAAAAACACATGGTTTGAGGGCTTATGCCCTTATACAACTCAAAATTAATGCCCCAAGGGCCAAATCTTCTTCATGGTCCATTTTCCTTCCTTTCTTCAAGACTTTAACAAGTCTCAAGTACTCGGAGCCTCATTTAAATATGATATCCCACGAAAGGTCAGCTCAACTTGTGATATCCCGACCCGGGATACGACACGATTACCGAGGCAAGTCGACTGAATAGCATAACCTGAGCTGCTTTAAACTTTAAGTCACAATAATTATGGAACTGAACCTAATTTCAAAAGATAAATGTTTTGATTAGTAAATCCAGTGTCGGCTGGTACCCGAGCAACTCGGAACCTTACCTCAAAAAGCGTGCATACATGCAACCCATGCATGCATACGTACGTACACTTGCATAGTTCATGGAATATTAGTGTATGTGTACGTGATTAAAAATACCGTTATACGTATATATATGATTATAATGATATGTATAAAATATGTATTGTGTAGGTATATATATATATATAATATAAATGTATTATGTATATAATGTATCATGTATATAAAATTAAATGAAGAAAGAAAAAGGAAAGGAAGCTTCCAATACAAAAATCAGTATGTGTGTGCATCACTGTGTGTGTGTGTGTGTGCATCACTGTGTGTTTGTGTGTGTTTGGGAAACCCACCAACCGACCTTGATAAAGGTGGTGGGTGTGTGTAAGTAATATATGTATATATGTATATTGGAGGGTACGTGGATGGCTACAGGTGTGGGGGCAGTTCTCTGCAGTCAAGGATGACTGCAAGAGAGAGAGAGAGAGAGAGAGAGAGAGAAGGTAGAGAGAGAAGAGGCGGTGGAGTCTTTGTATATATATATATATATGCACGGGTTTGAGTGATGAGAGGTTAGAAAAGAAAAGGGAGAGTTAGGAACTGAAGGAGAGAAGAAGAAAGAAATATTGAAGCAGAAACAGAGAGGATTGGGAAGGTCACAGTGGGCTAAAAACTGAAACCCAGGTAAGTGGTTTAGGTTCTGTTTTTATTGTTTTTGAGCATGAAGCTTATATATGATTATAGGGTCTTAATCAGAATGATATTAGCTTTTAAATGCAAAAAGAATTAAGTTAAATGGTGTAGAAACCATAGAGAAAAATTGAGTTGCAGGTGGTAGAGAATAATCGGCCGTATGTCATTTCATGTGTTAAACCTTGTTCAAATGACCCAAGAATGACCCTTAGAGGTGCAGAAAACTATTGGGAACAATTTAGATCCAAAACAGTCAAGAAACTGTTACGAAATCAAGAAAAATCAGTTCACCGGAAAACCGGCCGGAACTGATAATCACACTATTCGTGAGGTTAGAGAAGTTCAAATGGGAAACCAAAGATAGATTCGTGATCCCCATGTGATGAGGGATAAAATGGCATTAAAAATACATGAGGAAAATAAATGGAAACAGTCACCGGCGTCGGAAGGGACGCCGGAACCCTACTGTTGCTCACCGGAACTTTGAGGGAGATGATCGGAAAATCGGGGGGTCTACTGGGTTAAAAGGAACGGGTTTGGGTTTGAATCGGGTCGGGACCCGACCGGTTATAAAAAGGGTAAGTTAAGCTGTGTCGTTTTAGGTTTTAAATTAAATGAGATTGGGTTGTTTGGTTGTGAAGATAAGAAATGGGAATTGGGATTGGGATAACCGAACCATGGATAAGGATAGGGAATTGGGTTTATTGTATTCCGGTTTTCAAATGAAGTGAACCGTTTGGTTCAGGGCAAGGGTGAGACGGTTTAGGGTTTTTAGGTCTGAACCCACTGGTTCAGACCGCAGCTTATGGGATTTATGAACCGGCCCCAAATTGTAACACCCCGATCCCGTGAAATTAATAATTAATTAATAACTATTAATTAATACCGACTTACAGAATGATTTAGGGAATTAATCATAATCCCGACGGTCGCCATAGACCGATTAAATAAAGAAAATGTCTGGAGGGAAGGGTATAATACCCGAATCCAAATTGCTGGTTAAATCGGTAAAATAATGTCGTTTTAACACTAACGGAACCCGAATTAGCTAACCCGGGAAATCCCGAATGATTAATAAATGACACGGAACCTCTGACACTGAAGAATACTGAAATACGAAACTCTCCGAACAAACCGCGTCGAAAAATGAGTTACGGAATGAAAGTTATGAAGGAAACATTGAAATCAAATTAATGCGCAGCCAAACAGGGCTTTAGCCCAAAATGGTGAAAAATGGCCAAATTGGTGGTCAAGGGGAGTTGAACCCTTGACCTCTGGTGGAAAGAGATTTTCTCAAAAAACTTACCAACTAGGCTGCAGACCACTTTGTGTGTATATACACCAAGATTTGTATATAACACTGCATCGCCCCAAGTTGCCTCCCAAATTGGCCAATGGCCAAGCATGCAACACATCACCCCTATGAACCCTAGCCCCACCATCACCCTACTCTTAGCATACTTGAGCACCACTCTCCCAATCAGCACACATGCAACCAAATTGATTAAATAAAATACCCTTGATATATATTGGGTAAAGGAATTATGCACACCTTGGGAGGGAAATCAGACCCAAAATAATTCTATATACTGATATTTGAAAGAGGGCTAGAGAGAGAGAGACATGGTGTGCATGTGTGTATATGGCCATGAGAAGAGATACAAGAGGAGGAAGAAGACTGAGGGCTGAGGGGCACGACTGCACTGGGGCACACCTGAGGTGCCAAGGTCTGAACTGAGCTATGGGAGGAAAGGAAGCCACCGAACCAAGGTAAACCAACCAGCTGCCATAATTTTTTTTGTTTAAATCTGGAACTGTTTCTGATGGTTTTAATCCATATGAACCGTATATATATGCTCCTGTAAGACTCTAGAATTGCCCTAAATAAATTGGGAGGGTCGAATAGGGTAGAAAACACCAAAAACCGAGCCAGGTAGCCATTGATGACCTCGAATGTGCAGGTCTGAAACAACCCTCACCAAGTTGAATTCTATTAGTCTAAACCTGATTTAGAGGTCACAAGGATCCTAAATACCTAGGTGCGCGACCCAAACTCGCACGGGAAGGCCCTCGAATGTGGAGTTGCAGGTTTCGGCCATGAAACCCAACTCCCAAATGAGACTCCTAAATCACGATTTTTGAATGGGATAATGACCCCCACGATCGTACGGTTGCAACCAGCCACTAACCATCAAATTTGATGGAGAGATGAACATGAAATAGGCGACTTACAGTCGCCATTATCAGAGCTCGAACTTGGCTTACACACTGTTTTGAGACTTGAAACTGATGCCAAAATGTTGGCATGGCATCCAGGAATCGATTGGAACCAGAAGCAGTGGGAAATCGTGGCCAAAATGTCACGAAATTGAGAAATTGTGAAAACTGGAATTTAGGGCAACAGTGGGTTATTTGATGAAGAAGACGACGAGTTGACGAGTCGACTCGTCCAACTCGCCTAAGCCCAGACGTGTCAACACAGACACGTGTCCACCTACGGCTAAGCCACCGCATTAGTGGAACGGTGGCGTTTTGGGGGAAACTGAATGGGTTTTTAAATTGAACTCCGGCCTGGTTGGCTCCTCGGATAATAAATTAAAATCAGGATTCTAAGTTAACCTGATCACGGATGAGGCCCAAATCAGGATAACTGGGACATGTTATCCCGGTTTTACTGAAGACAGTGAACCGGTTGGCTTTCTGAATTTTGGACCGGTTCAGCCAGTTGACCCCTGAACCGTTTGGTTTGAACCTTAATTTACTGAATTTACGTTTTGACCCCCCAAATGTTTCTGAAAATTACGGATTTGTCCCCAACTGTTTCAAAGAATTATACAGTGGCCCAAATTTCTGAGAAACTGTTCAATTAAGCCCCTGACAAATTAATTAAATAATAAAATAATTATTTTATTATTTTATTAATTAGGTAAATTACGATTTTACCCCTGGACATTTAATATGTCAAACGGAGTCCAAATAAATTAAATAAATAGTGTATTTTCACTATTTCAAACATTCCGGACTCAATGGTACAGTCCGATTCTGGAAATACAGTACCGAAAAATACAGACCTGTACGTGATAAATTACTGTACTGCCCCTGATGGCACCAGACCCAAATAAAAATAAAAGACAGTCTATTTTGACTGTGTCGGGCATTCCGGACTCAACGGTGAGGTCCGTTTAACGAACTGAAGTCCCGAAAAATACAGACACATAAAGTGTAAATGACCATACTGCCCCTGATGCTTCCCAGGGTCAATTGAACATAACAAATAGTCCAACTTAATTATGTCGAACACTCTGGACCCAATGGTGAGGTCCATTTTATGAACTGACGTGCCGAAAAATATGACACGTGAAATTACCAAATTACCCCTGATACTGTACGAAGCCCAAATGAAGCCCGATAGGGACGAAACTGATACCGATAGAAACTCGAACACTGGTGAAACTGTATATCCGAATAAATGACGAACCGGGGTCAGAATCTTACGAAACGTAAAATGACCAAAATGCCCTGAGCACATGAAGTGCAAAGTAGAGGTGGAATAAAGGTCAAACTAATCTGATAAATTATCATAGGGATAATTATGAACACTGAAGGGCTAAATAAGACTCCGGGACAGTAATGCGTAAAACGGGAAATGACCGATGTGTCCCGATGGTCAAAAGCAGATACCAAACGAAGACCAAAGGACTTAAGAATTTACATATGAGATATATGGGACATTCTGAGAACCACGACAGGGTCCGGGGCAAGAATGACAAAATTACCATTTTGCCCCTAAGGCTAAGTAAGCCCTTAACTGATAGCGATTCAAGTCTAAAAGACTTAGAACTTCATGTATACGATATATGGGATATTCTAAGAACCACGACTGGGTCCGGGGCAAGAATGACAAAATTACCATTTTGCCCCTATGGTTAAAATAAGAACCTAACTGATATCGATTGAAGTCTAAAAGACATAGAACTTTATATTTAAGATATAAAGACTATTCGGAGGGCCTTGACAGGGCCCGGGGCAAGGGTGATAAAATGGCCGTTTTGCCCCTAAGGCTGAAGAAGTAACTGACTGATAACGATTGAAGTCTAAATGACTTGGGTTATAATCCTGATGACTGCTGAGCCTAATTTAAGAATAAAATAGCCCCGGATGAAACCCGATGAGAGGGCGATAGGCTACTAGGCTATCTTAGGTAAACCGATAGATACCTAAGATGACAAATGAGACCTGAATGGATGAGTTCTGATCTGTATATGATTGATGATTATTGTTCAGGATATACATGGAGATGCCTGACGTATCTGGAGGTTATCGGATTGTTTGCGCAAGGAGATAACCGTAACAGTTTGTGAGTAACCTGAAACTTCTGACTTGGTGTATAAGTACACCGTCTAGTTACTGTATTTTGATTTACTGTACTGTTTTGTATACTGTACCGTCTGAATGCATACTTTTTATACTGCATTACACGTAACCTGATTTTGTACTGTCCTGTTCTCCTGTTCAGTTCGGGTCTGTCTTGTTCTGTTGTATGGTCTGTCATGGTTTTATTCTGTACTGTTGCGTCTTGTGAGTAAACCTGACTCCTGAATTGGTGTATAAGTTCTGTCTAGATACTGTACTTTGAAGCACTGTACTGTTTTGAACGTTATACTGTTTAAAAGAAAAAGCATATATTTAAAGTAGCATATGCCTTGTCCTGATTGATATTGTACCAGTTTGTTCCGTCCTGTTCAGTTCCGATATGTCTTGTTCTGATAGATGTATTGTTTCGTTTGTTTCCGTCATACTCAGTTCCGATATGACTGTCCTGATTGATATTGTTTCGTTTGCTTCCGTCATATTCAGTTCCGATATGACTTGTCCTGATTGATATTGTTTCATTTTGTTCCGTCATGTTCAATTCCAATATGACTTGTCCTGATTGATATTGTTTCGTTTGCTTCCGTCATATTCAGTTCCGATATGACTTGTCCTGATTGATATTGTTTCATTTTGTTCCGTCATGTTCAGTTCCGATATGACTTGTCCTGATTGATATTGTTTCATTTTGTTCCGTCATGTTCAATTCTGATATGACTTGTCCTGATTGATATTGTTTCGTTTGCTTCCGTCATATTCAGTTCCGATATGACTTGTCCTGATTGATATTGTTTCATTTTGTTCCGTCATGTTCAGTTCCGATATGACTTGTCCTGATTGATATTGTTTCATTTTGTTCCGTCATGTTCAATTCCGATATGACTTGTCCTGATTGATATTGTTTCGTTTGCTTCCGTCATATTCAGTTCCGATATGACTTGTCCTGATTGATATTGTTTCATTTTGTTCCGTCATGTTCAGTTCCGATATGACTTGTCCTGATTGATATTGTTTCATTTTGTTCTGTCATGTTCAGTTCCGATATGACTTGTCCTGACTGATATTGTACCGTTTTGATCCGCCATGTTCAGTTCCGATATGTCTTGTTCTGATTGTTGTATTGCTCTGTTTTGTCCCGTTATGATCTGTCCTGTTATGCCTCTGTCCTTGATTATGCCTGTGACTTGAACTGGTGTTTTGTTCCGTCTGATCCCGTTATGTACCGTCCGTTAATAATCTGTCTGTCTTGATTGATATATGGTCCAGTTCCGTTATGATCTGTCTGTATTCTTGACTTGGTATATAAGTTACTGCATAGATACTATATTTTGATGCACTGTACGGTTTTAAAAGTTATACTGTCTGAATGCATGTTTTAAATGCAAACTTTTATACTGTATTGTACGCGACATGATTTTGTCCCGCCCTACTATTATTTTGTTCGGTCTGTCTTGTTCCGTTTTACGGTCTATCTGATTTTGTTCTGCTATGATGTGTCTGACTCTGGGTACCATTCTGATTATGAGCGGTTTGGCATAAGTAGGCTTGATTACGCGCCTAACTGATATATTATTGTTATGCCCTGTTATGTTCCGCCCAGTACTGATCTGTTCTGATATTTGAATTAATTGCCTATACTCTCATTGATATTGGCATCATGCACTGTTCCGTCTATTCTGATTTGTTGTTCCGTTTAGTTCAGTCCTGCTTTATTCTACTGAAACTGCATTTAAAGTAGATTTATAAAACTGCTATTTCAGAAACAACTGAACCACCCTTGTGCTTTGTAAACAAGAAATGGTTTTGAAACCCTTGACAGGGAACCTGTGTTACTCATTGGGCTTTTCGAAGCTCACCCCATTCCCTAACATTTTTCAGGAATGATATATGTTGGATCTAATGGCACTGATCTGTGGAGACTGGATTACTGAGGATTGAATCTGTTTAATCGGGTGAGTGATGTACTATGACTGACTTGACTGATATGTACTGAATATAGTATGGCTCATGGATTTAGATGGTACTCTAGAGATTATAGTTCTGCTCTGTCGTTATATGTCGAATTATAGATATGCTCTGAGGTTGAGTTGTTAGTTGTTGGATTTTAGACTTGCTCTGTGTGGTACATAACCTCATAGTGAATACATGAGTTGCATTCCCTTGACAAAAAAAAAAGTTTTAAATTCCGCTGCATCTGACCCTACAGTCGGAGTGCAATTCACTGGAAAGTTCAGAAATTTGCCTTCGGTTGGTCGCGTGGCGACTGACTGGCATCACGTCCTCGACATCCGCGTAGGGTGGGGTTCGGGATGTGACACAAATAGTTTGGAAAATTACACTGTTGCCCAAGTATAAAAAAATTAATTAAATATTAATTTTACAATAATGCCCCTATTCCAAAAAGAGGTCAAACGAAGTCCAAACGACACAAATGAATAGTCAAAACCTATTATCTCGGACGTTCTGAGTCCAATGGTGGGGTCCGTTTTACGAGACGGAACCCCGAAGGATAAAATACCGTAAAAGTGCAAAATAACTATTTTGCCCTTTTTAGTACAAAAGTCCAAATGGAATTCCGCGAAAGCCTAAACCGACTTTCTTCGGCGTTCCAGACACAATGGTAAAGTCAAAAATAGTATTTGAAATACTTATGATAGAAAGGTATAAAATTTGATGAATAGCATTTATTCTGAAACGTACTCACTGATATATAGGGAACTCGAAAGGCAAGGGTACCTTCACGGATTTCTGAGTTAGAATCACGATAGAGGTAAGTGGATCACTTTCTCTTCCATGTGGTGTTTCTAAAGCCAAGTTTATTTTCTTTACTGCCAAATTTGTACTCCTGAAAGTACTTCATGTTATTGTTATCCACAGTACGATATTGTTCTATCTTGTGGACATTGATTGACTATTGTACTATTGTTATTGAAATGAACCCTGCCTTGAAAGGCTTACTGTTATGCTTTACTGTATATATGATATTCCATTTTCATACTCCTTATGGAATCACAAATGATCATGCTATGTTATAAATGCTGGAATTGTGCTCAGTCACAATGTCCATCCGATGCTTCTGTGACGAACTAGTCCGTGAACGGACGTGTGGCAAAAGATGTGAGTTTAACTGAGAGGTATGCCGGGCCTCGAATTACGCAGAGGGGTTGCCATTCCCTACTACAGATTATAAGCATCTCCATTGGATTATTGTTATGGATATATTGTTGAATGGCTACTGTACCTTATGGATTACTGTTTCTTATGGACTACTGTTTCTTATGGATTACCTTACATTGTTCATTGGTTTGATTGAAATCGATTTATTGTGGCAGTATTCTCATTGTGACAGGTTATTGTTGAGAAACTCTTATCACTGCTTATTCATTACTTCTGACTGTATATTGTGCCCCACTACTTATTGGCCATCATGGCAATTGTTCTCATTGGCTATCACAGCATCTCCTTTCTTATGATTGGCTATCATATTTTATTCATGGATTCACGTTCTTTATAATCATCGATACCAGTGTCGGAGATCTGGTTTACTTGCTGAGCTTCATAGCTCATTCCACCCCACTTACCCCCATTTCAGGTGATGACGCTGCGAGACCCCAGTAGGAGTCTGAGAGCGTAGGGGGACATTTTGAAGTACTGATCAGTTTATGTTAGTTCTCCCATGTATTCACCACCCCCGGGTGCTGGTTACGGATTAGTTCTCATTTTGTATTATGTAGAACTATGTCATGTATTTAATAAGACTTCCGCTGTTTAATGTATTTAAAAAGACTTCCGCTGGATCACTGTAATTGATAAAGGCTTCCGCTGTTTACTGTTTAAAAATTTTTAGTACATTGCATATTAGTACTATGATACAGGAATGGAAAAAGTAGGGACGGCCTTCGGGTCGGCCCCGCGACACGAGATCCGCATAGGGTGGGTTTCGGGTCGTGACAGCTTGGTATCAGAGCTATAGGTTCAATTGTGAGTCATGGGAGATAGGACTAGAGTTAAGACTGTTGGATATGACTGACATTTTATATTGTCTTACACATTGACTGGTCACCTCATTGGTTAATTCACTGGTTATCTCATTGGTTATCTTATTGGTTATCATCACGGGTTATCTTATAGACATGGTTATCTTATAGACATGGTTATCGTAATAGACACGGTCATCATAAGGAACACATTGACAATTATGGATTTCATAAATCATAGGGTGACTGATGGAAAGGATTATTGAGGCTTTAACTGAGAGTCAGACGTAGATAATGCTTATTATTACGCTAGACTCATATATGAATATTGACTGCCCATCTTACGTAAATGCTAACTGTTATCTTTTATGGTAAATAGTAAACACCAGGAAATGATTAAACCATTATAGTGGTAGTCATAAGTACTTTTTTAGTTATTCATGACGTTTATAGATTATTGAGGTTTTATGTTGATTCTACGCACTTATTGATATCCCCAAAATTTTACTGAACTGAACTTAGCAACTGAACACTTGGATGATTGATTTACTGATTTTATTACATTGGGAAGGTTATTATGGGAGAATGTTAGACAGAAAAGCATGTGAACTCTAGACTAATTACTGAACCATTTTATGGTTACCATGAGGATCATTGTTTAGAAATATTAAACATAGAAAACACGAGATACAGATCAGGATCACGGGTATTCTCAATGATTAACCTATACTTGGAAGTTGGGTTTAGTGATATAGAAGAAATGACATTTAGGAAACCCTGATGATTGTTTTATCTTATAGAAACATGTACTTGATGTTTATTAAATGATTGTTCCATATTGAGGGAGACATTGAGAATCAAATTGCTATATCTAGCTTATAGACTTGATATTTATGATTTGATGGTCGTTCTGTGTTACGATAGTTATTGGAAATTGAATTTCTATTTACAGATTATGAACTTGATGTTTACAAATTAAATGATTGTTCTATACTGTGAAAATTTGTGAGAGCTGGAATTGTGTTCCATAATGAACAAAGGAAACAATTAGTACACATTAAAGGATAAAATGTAACGTAGATTTGGGAATATGACGCTCTGAAAAGCAGTGAGGTTGACAGTAATATTGACATAGAATAGAAGTACACTGGAAAGGTAGTGGAATTAACAATAACAGTCAGAATAAATCTTGATATGATAAATAGACTCGTATGGGAATACTGACCATTGATCTTTTATAGTGAACTGGGAGATGATTTGGCTACTGTACCAGTAGTCACAGGTATTTATAGTTGTTTACAAAATGCTAGATATTGTTAAGATGATTGCTCTACATACTGATTTATAGCTTCAACATGTACTGCTAGTTGAACATAGAGACAGAACTCTTAAGTTATATATTAACTGTTCAAGTTCCACAAGGAGAATGATTGATGAGTTGAGTGATTTCATGATAGAAATGTAAAGATTTGTAAATCTTTAAAATGAAGTACATACTGTTATAAGATATTGGTAAATGAGATTGAATTAATGACGACTCTTGAGAGAGTCATTATCACTGAAAGTTATGTATGGAAATGATATATACCCCGGGTATATTAGTAAACTGAATGAATAAAATTTTAAATACCACGTTTAGGGAATTTTATAATTTTGTTCATCAAGTGATCTTTTAAATTTATGGAAACCGCTGAGAACCATGGAAAGGAATTAAGATTCACGTGAGGATTTCAAGGTACGCTCGGAAATTATAGAAAGAATCTTACAATAAATTGATGTGACAGTAAAACTTGATTCTCAGCAAATATGAAACGACTAACTCAGTTAGGTCATGATGTAAGAAGAACCACCGGAATTAGAATCGTTAAGTTTGCGGACAAACTTATTTTTAAGGAGGTAAGAATGTGATATCCCGACCCGGGATACGACACGATTACCGAGGCAAGTCGACTGAATAGCATAACCTGAGCTGCTTTAAACTTTAAGTCACAATAATTATGGAACTGAACCTAATTTCAAAAGATAAATGTTTTGATTAGTAAATCCAGTGTCGGCTGGTACCCGAGCAACTCGGAACCTTACCTCGAAAAGCGTGCATACATGCAACCCATGCATGCATACGTACGTACACTTGCATAGTTCATGGAATATTAGTGTATGTGTACGTGATTAAAAATACCGTTATACGTATATATATGATTATAATGATATGTATAAAATATGTATTGTGTAGGTATATATATATATATAATATAAATGTATTATGTATATAATGTATCATGTATATAAAATTAAATGAAGAAAGAAAAAGGAAAGGAAGCTTCCAATACAAAAATCAGTATGTGTGTGCATCACTGTGTGTGTGTGTGTGCATCACTGTGTGTTTGTGTGTGTTTGGGAAACCCACCAACCGACCTTGATAAAGGTGGTGGGTGTGTGTAAGTAATATATGTATATATGTATATTGGAGGGTACGTGGATGGCTACAGGTGTGGGGGCAGTTCTCTGCAGTCAAGGATGACTGCAAGAGAGAGAGAGAGAGAGAGAGAAGGTAGAGAGAGAAGAGGCGGTGGAGTCTTTGTATATATATATATATATATATGCACGGGTTTGAGTGATGAGAGGTTAGAAAAGAAAAGGGAGAGTTAGGAACTGAAGGAGAGAAGAAGAAAGAAATATTGAAGCAGAAACAGAGAGGATTGGGAAGGTCACAGTGGGCTAAAAACCGAAACCCAGGTAAGTGGTTTAGGTTCTGTTTTTATTGTTTTTGAGCATGAAGCTTATATATGATTATAGGGTCTTAATCAGAATGATATTAGCTTTTAAATGCAAAAAGAATTAAGTTAAATGGTGTAGAAACCATAGAGAAAAATTGAGTTGCAGGTGGTAGAGAATAATCGGCCGTATGTCATTTCATGTGTTAAACCTTGTTCAAATGACCCAAGAATGACCCTTAGAGGTGCAGAAAACTATTGGGAACAATTTAGATCCAAAACAGTCAAGAAACTGTTACGAAATCAAGAAAAATCAGTTCACCGGAAAACCGGCCGGAACTGATAATCACACTATTCGTGAGGTTAGAGAAGTTCAAATGGGAAACCAAAGATAGATTCGTGATCCCCATGTGATGAGGGATAAAATGGCATTAAAAATACATGAGAAAAATAAATGGAAACAGTCACCGGCGTCGGAAGGGACGCCGGAACCCTACTGTTGCTCACCGGAACTTTGAGGGAGATGATCGGAAAATCGGGGGGTCTACTGGGTTAAAAGGAACGGGTTTGGGTTTGAATCGGGTCGGGACCCGACCGGTTATAAAAAGGGTAAGTTAAGCTGTGTCGTTTTAGGTTTTAAATTAAATGAGATTGGGTTGTTTGGTTGTGAAGATAAGAAATGGGAATTGGGATTGGGATAACCGAACCATGGATAAGGATAGGGAATTGGGTTTATTGTATTCTGGTTTTCAAATGAAGTGAACCGTTTGGTTCAGGGCAAGGGTGAGACGGTTTAGGGTTTTTAGGTCTGAACCCACTGGTTCAGACCGCAGCTTATGGGATTTATGAACCGGCCCCAAATTGTAACACCCCGATCCCGTGAAATTAATAATTAATTAATAACTATTAATTAATACCGACTTACAGAATGATTTAGGGAATTAATCATAATCCCGACGGTCGCCATAGACCGATTAAATAAAGAAAATGTCTGGAGGGAAGGGTATAATACCCGAATCCAAATTGCTGGTTAAATCGGTAAAATAATGTCGTTTTAACACTAACGGAACCCGAATTAGCTAACCCGGGAAATCCCGAATGATTAATAAATGACACGGAACCTCTGACACTGAAGAATACTGAAATACGAAACTCTCCGAACAAACCGCGTCGAAAAATGAGTTACGGAATGAAAGTTATGAAGGAAACATTGAAATCAAATTAATGCGCAGCCAAACAGGGCTTTAGCCCAAAATGGTGAAAAATGGCCAAATTGGTGGTCAAGGGGAGTTGAACCCTTGACCTCTGGTGGAAAGAGATTTTCTCAAAAAACTTACCAACTAGGCTGCAGACCACTTTGTGTGTATATACACCAAGATTTGTATATAACACTGCATCGCCCCAAGTTGCCTCCCAAATTGGCCAATGGCCAAGCATGCAACACATCACCCCTATGAACCCTAGCCCCACCATCACCCTACTCTTAGCATACTTGAGCACCACTCTCCCAATCAGCACACATGCAACCAAATTGATTAAATAAAATACCCTTGATATATATTGGGTAAAGGAATTATGCACACCTTGGGAGGGAAATCAGACCCAAAATAATTCTATATACTGATATTTGAAAGAGGGCTAGAGAGAGAGAGACATGGTGTGCATGTGTGTATATGGCCATGAGAAGAGATACAAGAGGAGGAAGAAGACTGAGGGCTGAGGGGCACGACTGCACTGGGGCACACCTGAGGTGCCAAGGTCTGAACTGAGCTATGGGAGGAAAGGAAGCCACCGAACCAAGGTAAACCAACCAGCTGCCATAATTTTTTTTGTTTAAATCTGGAACTGTTTCTGATGGTTTTAATCCATATGAACCGTATATATATGCTCCTGTAAGACTCTAGAATTGCCCTAAATAAATTGGGAGGGTCGAATAGGGTAGAAAACACCAAAAACCGAGCCAGGTAGCCATTGATGACCTCGAATGTGCAGGTCTGAAACAACCCTCACCAAGTCGAATTCTATTAGTCTAAACCTGATTTAGAGGTCACAAGGATCCTAAATACCTAGGTGCGCGACCCAAACTCGCACGGGAAGGCCCTCGAATGTGGAGTTGCAGGTTTCGGCCATGAAACCCAACTCCCAAATGAGACTCCTAAATCACGATTTTTGAATGGGATAATGACCCCCACGATCGTACGGTTGCAACCAGCCACTAACCATCAAATTTGATGGAGAGATGAACATGAAATAGGCGACTTACAGTCGCCATTATCAGAGCTCGAACTTGGCTTACACACTGTTTTGAGACTTGAAACTGATGCCAAAATGTTGGCATGGCATCCAGGAATCGATTGGAACCAGAAGCAGTGGGAAATCGTGGCCAAAATGTCACGAAATTGAGAAATTGTGAAAACTGGAATTTAGGGCAACAGTGGGTTATTTGATGAAGAAGACGACGAGTTGACGAGTCGACTCGTCCAACTCGCCTAAGCCCAGACGTGTCAACACAGACATGTGTCCACCTACGGCTAAGCCACCGCATTAGTGGAACGGTGGCGTTTTGGGGGAAACTGAATGGGTTTTTAAATTGAACTCCGGCCTGGTTGGCTCCTCGGATAATAAATTAAAATCAGGATTCTAAGTTAACCTGATCACGGATGAGGCCCAAATCAGGATAACTGGGACATGTTATCCCGGTTTTACTGAAGACAGTGAACCGGTTGGCTTTCTGAATTTTGGACCGGTTCAGCCAGTTGACCCCTGAACCGTTTGGTTTGAACCTTAATTTACTGAATTTACGTTTTGACCCCCCAAATGTTTCTGAAAATTACGGATTTGTCCCCAACTGTTTCAAAGAATTATACAGTGGCCCAAATTTCTGAGAAACTGTTCAATTAAGCCCCTGACAAATTAATTAAATAATAAAATAATTATTTTATTATTTTATTAATTAGGTAAATTACGATTTTACCCCTGGACATTTAATATGTCAAACGGAGTCCAAATAAATTAAATAAATAGTGTATTTTCACTATTTCAAACATTCCGAACTCAATGGTACAGTCCGATTCTGGAAATACAGTGCCGAAAAATACAGACCTGTAAGTGATAAATTACTGTACTGCCCCTGATGGCACCAGACCCAAATAAAAATAAAAGACAGTCTATTTTGACTGTGTCGGGCATTCCGGACTCAACGGTGAGGTCCGTTTAACGAACTGAAGTCCCGAAAAATACAGACACATAAAGTGTAAATGACCATACTGCCCCTGATGCTTCCCAAGGTCAATTGAACATAACAAATAGTCCAACTTAATTATGTCGAACACTCTGGACCCAATGGTGAGGTCCATTTTATGAACTGACGTGCCGAAAAATATGACACGTGAAATTACCAAATTACCCCTGATACTGTACGAAGCCCAAATGAAGCCCGATAGGGACGAAACTGATACCGATAGAAACTCGAACACTGGTGAAACTGTATATCCGAATAAATGACGAACCGGGGTCAGAATCTTACGAAACGTAAAATGACCAAAATGCCCTGAGCACATGAAGTGCAAAGTAGAGGTGGAATAAAGGTCAAACTAATCTGATAAATTATCATAGGGATAATTATGAACACTGAAGGGCTAAATAAGACTCCGGGACAGTAATGCGTAAAACGGGAAATGACCGATGTGTCCCGATGGTCAAAAGCAGATACCAAACGAAGACCAAAGGACTTAAGAATTTACATATGAGATATATGGGACATTCTGAGGACCACGACAGGGTCCGGGGCAAGAATGACAAAATTACCATTTTGCCCCTATGGCTAAGTAAGCCCTTAACTGATAGCGATTCAAGTCTAAAAGACTTAGAACTTCATGTATACGATATATGGGATATTCTAAGAACCACGACTGGGTCCGGGGCAAGAATGACAAAATTACCATTTTGCCCCTATGGTTAAAATAAGAACCTAACTGATATCGATTGAAGTCTAAAAGACATAGAACTTTATATTTAAGATATAAAGACTATTCGGAGGGCCTTGACAGGGCCCGGGGCAAGAGTGATAAAATGGCCGTTTTGCCCCTAAGGCTGAAGAAGTAACTGACTGATAACGATTGAAGTCTAAATGACTTGGGTTATAATCCTGATGACTGCTGAGCCTAATTTAAGAATAAAATAGCCCCGGATGAAACCCGATGAGAGGGCGATAGGCTACTAGGCTATCTTAGGTAAACCGATAGATACCTAAGATGACAAATGAGACCTGAATGGATGAGTTCTGATCTGTATATGATTGATGATTATTGTTCAGGATATACATGGAGATGCCTGACGTATCTGGAGGTTATCGGATTGTTTGCGCAAGGAGATAACCGTAACAGTTTGTGAGTAACCTGAAACTTCTGACTTGGTGTATAAGTACACCGTCTAGTTACTGTATTTTGATTTACTGTACTGTTTTGTATACTGTACCGTCTGAATGCATACTTTTTATACTGCATTACACGTAACCTGATTTTGTACTGTCCTGTTCTCCTGTTCAGTTCGGGTCTGTCTTGTTCTGTTGTATGGTCTGTCATGGTTTTATTCTGTACTGTTGCGTCTTGTGAGTAAACCTGACTCCTGAATTGGTGTATAAGTTCTGTCTAGATACTGTACTTTGAAGCACTGTACTGTTTAAAAGAAAAAGCATATATTTAAAGTAGCATATGCCTTGTCCTGATTGATATTGTACCAGTTTGTTCCGTCCTGTTCAGTTCCGATATGTCTTGTTCTGATAGATGTATTGTTTCGTTTGTTTCCGTCATACTCAGTTCCGATATGACTGTCCTGATTGATATTGTTTCGTTTGCTTCCGTCATATTCAGTTCCGATATGACTTGTCCTGATTGATATTGTTTCATTTTGTTCCGTCATGTTCAATTCCGATATGACTTGTCTTGATTGATATTGTTTCGTTTGCTTCCATCATATTCAGTTCCGATATGACTTGTCCTGATTGATATTGTTTCATTTTGTTCCATCATGTTCATTTCTGATATGACTTGTCCTGATTGATATTGTTTCATTTTGTTCCGTCATGTTCAATTCCGATATGACTTGTCCTGATTGATATTGTTTCGTTTGCTTCCGTCATATTCAATTCCGATATGACTTGTCCTGATTGATATTGTTTCATTTTGTTCCGTCATGTTCAGTTCCGATATGACTTGTCCTGATTGATATTGTTTCATTTTGTTCCGTCATGTTCAATTCCGATATGACTTGTCCTGATTGATATTGTTTCGTTTGCTTCCGTCATATTCAGTTCCGATATGACTTGTCCTGATTGATATTGTTTCATTTTGTTCCGTCATGTTCAGTTCCGATATGACTTGTCCTGATTGATATTGTTTCATTTTGTTCTGTCATGTTCAGTTCCGATATGACTTGTCCTGACTGATATTGTACCGTTTTGATCCGCCATGTTCAGTTCCGATATGTCTTGTTCTGATTGTTGTATTGCTCTGTTTTGTCCCGTTATGATCTGTCCTGTTATGCCTCTGTCCTTGATTATGCCTGTGACTTGAACTGGTGTTTTGTTCCGTCTGATCCCGTTATGTACCGTCCGTTAATAATCTGTCTGTCTTGATTGATATATGGTCCAGTTCCGTTATGATCTGTCCGTATTCTTGACTTGGTATATAAGTTACTGCATAGATATTGTATTTTGATGCACTGTACGGTTTTAAAAGTTATACTGTCTGAATGCATGTTTTAAATGCAAACTTTTATACTGTATTGTACGCGGCATGATTTTGTCCCGCCCTACTATTATTTTGTTCGGTCTGTCTTGTTCCGTTTTACGGTCTATCTGATTTTGTTCTGCTATGATGTGTCTGACTCTGGGTACCATTCTGATTATGAGCGGTTTGGCATAAGTAGGCTTGATTACGCGCCTAACTGATATATTATTGTTATGCCCTGTTATGTTCCGCCCAGTACTGATCTGTTCTGATATTTGAATTAATTGCCTATACTCTCATTGATATTGGCATCATGCACTGTTCCGTCTATTCTGATTTGTTGTTCCGTTTAGTTCAATCCTGCTTTATTCTACTGAAACTGCATTTAAAGTAGATTTATAAAACTGCTATTTCAGAAACAACTGAACCACCCTTGTGCTTTGTAAACAAGAAATGGTTTTGAAACCCTTGACAGGGAACCTGTGTTACTCATTGGGCTTTTCGAAGCTCACCCCATTCCCTAACATTTTTCAGGAATGATAGATGTTGGATCTAATGGCACTGATCTGTGGAGACTGGATTACTGAGGATTGAATCTGTTTAATCAGGTGAGTGATGTACTATGACTGACTTGACTGATATGTACTGAATATAGTATGGCTCATGGATTTAGATGGTACTCTAGAGATTATAGTTCTGCTCTGTCGTTATATGTCGAATTATAGATATGCTCTGAGGTTGAGTTGTTAGTTGTTGGATTTTAGACTTGCTCTGTGTGGTACATAACCTCATAGTGAATACATGAGTTGCATTCCCTTGACAAAAAAAAAAAATTTAAATTCCGCTGCATCTGACCCTACAGTCGGAGTGCAATTCACTGGAAAGTTCAGAAATTTGCCTTCGGTTGGTCGCGTGGCGACTGACTGGCATCACGTCCTCGACATCCGCGTAGGGTGGGGTTCGGGATGTGACACAAATAGTTTGGAAAATTACACTGTTGCCCAAGTATAAAAAAATTAATTAAATATTAATTTTACAATAATGCCCCTATTCCAAAAAGAGGTCAAACGAAGTCCAAACGACACAAATGAATAGTCAAAACCTATTATCTCGGACGTTCTGAGTCCAATGGTGGGGTCCGTTTTAAGAGACGAAACCCCGAAGGATAAAATACCGTAAAAGTGCAAAATGACTATTTTGCCCTTTTTAGTACAAAAGTCCAAATGGAATTCCGCGAAAGCCTAAACCGACTTTCTTCGGCGTTTCGGACACAATGGTAAAGTCAAAAATAGTATTTGAAATACTTATGATAGAAAGGTATAAAATTTGATGAATAGCATTTATTCTGAAACGTACTCACTGATATATAGGGAACTCGAAAGGCAAGGGTACCTTCACGGATTTCTGAGTTAGAATCACGATAGAGGTAAGTGGATCACTTTCTCTTCCATGTGGTGTTTCTAAAGCCAAGTTTATTTTCTTTACTGCCAAATTTGTACTCCTGAAAGTACTTCATGTTATTGTTATCCACAGTACGATATTGTTCTATCTTGTGGACATTGATTGACTATTGTACTATTGTTATTGAAATGAACCCTGCCTTGAAAGGCTTACTGTTATGCTTTACTGTATATATGATATTCCATTTTCATACTCCTTATGGAATCACAAATGATCATGCTATGTTATAAATGCTGGAATTGTTCTCAGTCACAATGTCCATCCGATGCTTCTGTGACGAACTAGTCCGTGAACGGACGTGTGGCAAAAGATGTGAGTTTAACTGAGAGGTATGCCGGGCCTCGAATTACGCAGAGGGGTTGCCATTCCCTACTACAGATTATAAGCATCTCCATTGGATTATTGTTATGGATATATTGTTGAATGGCTACTGTACCTTATGGATTACTGTTTCTTATGGACTACTGTTTCTTATGGATTACCTTACATTGTTCATTGGTTTGATTGAAATCGATTTATTGTGGCAGTATTCTCATTGTGATAGGTTATTGTTGAGAAACTCTTATCACTGCTTATTCATTACTTCTGACTGTATATTGTGCCCCACTACTTATTGGCCATCATGGCAATTGTTCTCATTGGCTATCACAGCATCTCCTTTCTTATGATTGGCTATCATATTTTATTCATGGATTCACGTTCTTTATAATCATCGATACCAGTGTCGGAGATCTGGTTTACTTGCTGAGCTTCGTAGCTCATTCTACCCCACTTACCCCCATTTCAGGTGATGACGCTGCGAGACCCCAGTAGGAGTCTGAGAGCGTAGGGGGACATTTTGAAGTACTGATCAGTTTATGTTAGTTCTCCCATGTATTCACCACCCCCGGGTGCTGGTTACGGATTAGTTCTCATTTTGTATTATGTAGAACTATGTCATGTATTTAATAAGACTTCCGCTGTTTAATGTATTTAAAAAGACTTCCGCTGGATCACTGTAATTGATAAAGGCTTCCGCTGTTTACTGTTTAAAAATTTTTAGTACATTGCATATTAGTACTATGATACAGGAATGGAAAAAGTAGGGACGGCCTTCGGGTCGGCCCCGCGACACGAGATCCGCATAGGGTGGGTTTCGGGTCGTGACACAACTACTGGTATGACATAATGCTAATGCAAGGAACAAGATTTAAGGCGTGGCATGTGCAAGTGTACATTTATAATCTACAAGCATTCCAATTCATCAATACAATGCAAATGGCAATATGCGTGACACACCCATGCAAACTCTATGCCACACCCATGTCTCGCTTCACGGTTCTTCCCCGTTGGCATGAAAGTACCAATGTATGTCTCGCTTCATGGTCCGGAACCCGTTGGCATGTGAGTACCAATGGCCAATTTTGGGTTTTTCACCACAGGATCTGCACCCTCATAATGCATAGCACCAAAGTGCTCAACTAATGCCATGTTTCTAAAGATTCACACTATGCCAACATGCCTTGATTTTTCTATGCAATTCTAATGAGGCATGCTATCAAATACATGGCATACACCTTAAATCATGCATCATACATAAAGTGAACCATGACTTTCAAACCCCAAGATTTTTTTCACATGAACATGTACTATATACAATCAATTTAAACACATACTCATACTACATGTTCACTACTTTACTAATTTTCAATGAACACATAATCACATCAAGCATGAATGCATTAACCAACCATATTTTCCAAAACACAAAACCTATCCACATGAATATAAGCCATCATGTAATAATTTAAACACATATTCAAATTACATCTTTATCATTGTAATAAATTCTCAAATATTACAAAATACATTAAGTACCAACACATTGAATAAATCATAATTTTCCAACTACAAGATTTTCTTTGCATGAACATAAGCTAGGATACAATGAATTATACATATAGTCATGGCTCATGTTTATCACTTTATCAAATTCCCAAGGAATGCAAAGAACACAGAAGTATACAAATTACCAACTCTAGATTTTTCAAAGCAACTACATCCTAAGTGACTTTCTAACAACAAGTAAACATATAAATCACTCAATCAACATATAAAACACTCCTAAACTTAATCATATTCTTTACTTAGCAAAATATCATACCTAAAAGGGTTTTTCTCAACCCTAAGGATTTGTGTCTGCTTTACAGCCAAACCAATTAGTGAGAATGTAGCCCTTGACATGGGGAACAACTTCTTAGAAGGAAGTCTTGTGAAAATCCAAGCCTAGAAGTGTGTTTTGGAAGCTTGAAGATTGGAAAACCTAGGTTTTCTCTTCACCTTTCTCTCATGCACGACTTTCTGTGGTATCTCATACCAAAAAATGATATTTTTACACTAAGGGGGTTGTTTTTATAGTAAAGGGGCAAAGGGGGCAAAATGACTCTTTTGCCCTTAATGAATCCGGGACCCCGTTACACTACAACCCATGCCGAAACGCCTTAATTTGATATTTTTCTTTAACCAAAGTTTTTAAAATTATTTAAATGAAAATTTTCTAAAAAATTTATTTTCACCTGTGGCCGGGTTTGGTCGGGTCCACCTAGGATGCCCTTTTGGTCCAATTTTTTAAAACTGTCTCCAATTAGTCTCAAATTTTTATAGTATGTGTATTTTAACACTCTAACATTGTTCTCTTCTATGGGATACTCAAATTATGCTCCTTAACATGACTTATGTCCAAATGATGCCTGTGTAGTACCCCACCGACAAATAGTGCATGCATAGTATCTTACTGGCAAAAATGAAAAATTTACCCTAATTTTTCAGATCTTTGCACCCATTACGTCCCGAGCATTAAGTTAGCTATAAAATGAATTTAGAAAAAGAAGGCGGGACCTAACTTAAAGTTTAAGGCTACCAAACCAATGAATAAAATTCGTTAAGGAAAATTTAGCTACAAAAATAATAAGTTTCCAATAGTAATGCCTCAGTTATGTTCTAATGCGTATTTATGTGTATTTGACTGATGATATAGGAACTACAGACAAAAAAAAAAGGAATTAACATAGTGGACTAAAAGTTTGAGGTGAGTAATCTCGTACCCTGGATCGGTGTTATTTATCTCTTATTTGAAAAATAATGCATAACCTGTTTTGGTGAGTAATCCGACATCTTGAAGCAGTGGTATTTTACCTCTATCTGAAAGATACTTGATTTATTTTATAAGTAACTTTGTACCCTAAAACAGTGGCATTTTACCTTCTATTGAAAAATGTTTAAGTGTTTTATCTTCTACTTGAAAATGCCTAAGTGTTTTACATCTGCTCAAATGTTTGTCTGCACTTTGTGAAATATCCGAGAACTATGTTTTTCATGCCTCTATTTCGAAATGACAATCATGTGTCGTAATTTGAAAATTTTCTATAAACTATGGCACCCCTTCAATGAGAAATAAATGATTTGTGTGAACCAATTTGACTACAAAACTTGAATCATATGTGTTTTGAATCCGATCATGTGTCTGTTCGAGGCCTACCCATGTGGCGCTCCGACTCTTGATGAGACTTAGCCACATGGCACTCTGACTGGTTGTGGAATTTATGTATGAGACTTACCTATGTGGTGCTCCAAATTTTGATGAGACTTACCTACGTAGTGCTCCAACTCATTATGTGAATCTTCGATGTGTGTAATATGTGTCTGTCATCTGTCTCGTGTTATCCATTATTCGAAATCAGATTTCAGAAATACTTTCTTGTGTGTATCTGTCATTCGTTGTTATGTTATCAGTTCCGTATATAATTATCTAAACCATGTTTTAAGAAATCCATAAGCTATTATACGTTTTGCAAACAACTCTACATTACTTGCTTGTGTTTTGATATTCGAACTATGTTATCGGGAAAAATGTGTTTTAGAAATGCTCCCCTTATACCTGCTTGATTATTCAATATGTTTTATACGTGATCCATTTTGAAAACATGTTTTAAGTTACTCTTATGTATATGCTAGTTGTTTGAGAAACTTGGTGCCCATGACATTTTGTGCAAAACTCTATCTTGCAAAACCTGTGACAGGATGCAGGAATTACTCACGAGTTTAATGAAGCTCATATGGATTTATCCAATATATTTCAGGGAATTAAGTTGGCATGAAGTAGCAAAGTCCACACCTATGGTTGGGAGCGTGAATGTGATGGACCTTTTGTACCAGGATTTTGGTTAGATATGATGTGGATTATTTTTTGGTAATCATATGATGTATATTTTTTGGACTTGATGATAGCCGGGACTTTTGGAGATTTAAATTTTGTACTTTTGTGGATACGTACGTGTTGTATATATAAATACTGATGAATCATAATGATGATAGTGGTGACAATAATCTTACTTCGAGTATACTTTATAAATGATTGGTGTTGAAGTGGTTATCAGATGAGTTGCACAAGTGTAACTTCCACAATTAATATCAAATATATATATATATATATATATATCACTCTTGTGCAATGCATTTGATTCTATACAGCCTATCCGAGTGACAGTGTCGGTCACCCATCCTAAATCAGCATAGGGTGGGTTTTTGAGTCGTGACAGAATGGTATCAGAGCGAAGGTTAATGGTCTTTGGGAAAAACCAAATCAGAATTGAAATTGATGTTTCTAGGATGATTAAGATGACCAAATGATCAATAATTCTTGGGAGACGATAGTATGCTTATGAGCGAAATTGATGATCTGGAGAATTTGAGGACTACATTAGAGCTAAATGAAGAGTGATTTTACAGAAATTATGAATGACGTGAAGTTGAGAAATATTGACTCCAAATGTTGTGAGAACTAGGAAATGATATATGTTTAAATGACTTGACTTACCTATTTAAGTTTACGTGACTATAGAGTATGTAATATTGTAAGCTATGATAGAACCTCAAGGATAGTGACATATTGCTTTCTTGTGAATTATGTAAGTAAATATGGCAGGGAACAAACACAACGCACATGCAACTAGATCACGCATGGATCAAATAGAATGAACACTAGAAAGAATGGTGGCAGTGATGAATGACACTAGGAATAACCAGATCCCCCTAGAGCACCCCCAAATGAAAAAATGGAAACTGTCATCTACAAACGCTTTCAGGATCTCAAGCCCCCATCTTTTGAGTCGTGATAGAATGGTATCAGAGCGAAGGTTAATGGTCTTTGGGAAAAACCAAATCAGAATTGAAATTGATGTTTCTAGGGTGATTAAGATGACCAAATGATCAATAATTCTTGGGAGACGATAGTATGCTTATGAGCGAAATTGATGATCTGGAGAATTTGAGGACTACATTAGAGCTATATGAAGAGTGATTTTAGAGAAATTATGAATGACGTGAAGTTGAGGAGTATTGACTCCAAATGTTGTGAGAACTAGGAAATGATATATGTTTAAATGACTTGACTTACCTATTTAAGTTTACGTGACTATAGAGTATGTAATATTGTAAGCTATGTTAGAACCTCAAGGATAGTGACATATTGCTTTCTTATGAATTATGTAAGTAAATATGGCAGGGAACAAACACAACGCACATGCAACTAGATCACGCATGGATCAAATAGAATGAACACTAGAAAGAATGGTGGCAGTGATGAATGACACTAGGAATAACCAGATCCCCCTAGAGCACCCCCAAATGAAAAAATGGAAACTGTCATCTACAAACGCTTTCAGGATCTCAAGCCCCCATCTTTTAAGGGCACCAAAAATCCAACAAAGGCAAAAGAATGGATACTAGAGATGGAAAAAATATTTAGAGTACTTCCCTGTACAGAAAAATAGAAAGTTGCATTTGCAACATTCGCATTCAAGGGTGTCGCATATTGTTAGTGGTTGCTAGAGCTAGAGAGGAAGCCTAATATGATTTAGGCACGGTTCCTTTGTAATACCCCGACCTAAAATGTAACCGAGCGAGCCAAGTAAACCCGAGCCGTTAGGGCTTTCTGTCATAACATTGAATAAATGGACGGTTGTGAAATCTAAATAGTTTCGAATGTACCGATGATACCTGGGCGATACCAAGCAAGACATAAAATAAAAATAAAATAAAAAATCATGATATATGTATATTTGCCCATGTGCTGAAATAAAGTGTATATATATGTACCCTACATATCCTATTAATACAAGTAAATGGAGGGAGGAGGTTACAAGAACCAAAAAGACAAAGGAAAAGTCAAAAAAGAAAAAGAAAAAAAAAAAAGATGAAACAGAAATAAAAAGATTAGAGAGAGAGAGAGAGAAGGGGTGCTAAAGGGGGAGAGGGTTACAGGTCAGAGAGAGAGAAAGAAAAGGAAGAGAAAGAGAAAAGGGAGAAATTTGGAGGCAAAACAGTGGAAAAATATCCATGAAATAGAAAGAGAGTGGCTCACCAAAAAGTCGGGCCCTCGCCGGAGCCCGACTGTAACGTCCAATTTCGAGCATAAGGAAGAAACCATTTGAAAAACCAAAACCAAAAATGAGATCCCCATGAGATTTAGGTTCAAACCACGTTGAAAATAGGCCAGAACTCAATCGACGACGGTCACCGGTGCCTAAGAAGGCCACCGGAACCCTCGCCGAAGTAATGGAGAAGAAAAACAATGGCGGGTCAGGGCTCAGCTCAGATTCGGGTCGGGCCCCAATCGAATTATAAAATGGTTTTTAATCACTTGTCAAAACTACATCATTTTGGTTAAATGGAATTAAAAATAAAATAAAATAGTAGAGCTGATGTCAACATGATGTATTGAACCGAACTGAACTAGTTGGTTCATCACTGTTTGGGGCCGGTTCACTTAAAATCCAACCAATTGGTTTTATTTAAATAGTATTCAAAAATTATGTTTTGGCCCCCACTTGTTTATGAAATTATAATTAGACCCCAGAACCTTCTGTTAATTAGAAAAAAACCCCAACAGTTGTGATTAATTATGAATTGGTCCAAAACTTAATTAAATATTAATTTTAAATCCCTTAATTATATAAAAAAAATTACCAAAATGCCCTTAGGCAAAAAATATACCAAACGAAGGCCAATTAAAATAAAAGAATAGTGCAACCCAATATTTTTGGACATTTTTGACTTAACGGTGGAGTCCGATTTATGAAATTAAGTCTCAAAAAATTAAGACACGTAAAATATAAAATTACCATTTTACTCCTAATGATGCTTGAAGCCAATTAAATATAAAAGGTAGTCTATCCTGACTATTTTGAACATTTCGGACTCAGTGGTGAGGTCCGTTAAGCCCAAATATATTCTGAAAAATATGAAATAATGAATGAGGTAATACTCATTACATCCCGAGCATTAAGTTAACTATAAAATGAATTTAGAAAAAGAAGGCGGGACCTAACTTAAAGTTTAAGGCTGCCAAACCAATGAATAAAATTCGTTAAGGAAACTTTAGCTACAAAAATAATAAGTAGCCAATAGTAATGCCTGAGTTATGTTCTAATGCGTAGTTATGTGTATTTGACTAATAATCTAAGGAACTACATACAAAGGAAAAGGGATTAACATAGTGGATTGAAAGTTTGAGGTGAGTAATCTTGTACCCTAGATCAGTGCTGTAATACCCTGAAAATCTGAAATAAATAAAACACCCCAATTTTTTGACTTATATAATTCAGTAGATATGATTTACGACAACCCAAAATGGCACAACTAAAAATTAAAAATTTAAATGAAGTTTTTCCTAAATTTTTGATGTATCTAATTCAATCAATATACATGCAAAAATTAAAAAATACGCTTATATATGTATACATGTGTATACAGTTACATTAGGTATACATTACATAATATGTAATGTATATATGTGTACAAGGTCAGGTGAGGTATATATATATATATATATATATGCACACACACACACACACACACACACAAAACAAATTCAGGAAACTTCCAGCAAGAACAGAGGTAACCGAAATATTTGACAATGGAAAAGAAAACATGAGAAATTTTTGAGGCATTCTGGAATGATCTTATATATGTGTGTGTGTGTAGGTGGCCAAACTTCAAGTATAAATATGTATACAAGTTGTTGGTGATGGGAAATCAATTCATAGCAAAGAAAGAGGGTCGTGTGTGAGACATATATGTATATATATACCTATAGAAGCTGCTGTAACAGAGGAAAAAAAAAAGGAATTCCGCCATTGACAGAGAAGGAAAAAGCTTCAAAATTCTAGAAAATCACCTTAAGGTTAGTAGCCAAACTCAATCTGTTTAATATGAATACAATATGTGTTCATTTATAAAGGTCATAAATGTCTGAAAAGTTATAAAAATTCATAAGAAAATTGCCCCTGTGTCACGGCCCAAATTGGTTCTGTGATCGAACCTCACTAAATGGTCCTCTACCCTGAGGATAATGGAATTGGAACCATGAAAAATGGTCCAAAAATGGCCCAGGTAGTGTAGAGAAACCGAGGCTACCCAAAAACAGTTAGATTATGAAATGGAAACCAAACATGGTTTTGTGAACGGGAAATGATAGAGGATGTTCTAAGGATTCTAGAACACTTTGAATCATGGAAAATGGTTAAGGAATGACCATTTCATGGAAAAAAAATATAGAAATGGGTGTATAGCCAAAACATTGAAATGGGTGTCAAAAATTGTATAGTTTGAAGCTTAAAATAATCCCAAATGAATCGTAGGTAAAAATAGGTTGATTTGATGTATAATATGCTAAAATTGGACATAGAAACATGTAGAAAATAAAGAGAGAAGTTGGCGCTATCCGACGACAAGCGCCGGAGAAGATGACCAAAAAAATGAGGGAAGAACGGGTCTGTTTGAGTGATTGGTCGGATTTCGGATCTTGTCTGGTCGGGACCCGAATGAACATAAAGTGGGTAAGTTGAACTGCATCATTTTGGGCGTATAAGGTTTGGTTTTTAATTTTGAAATCAAAATGTTTGGTTACAAGGGTAATAAATCAGAAATTAGAATAAGACTTAACCAAACCGTGGATAAGGATGATATTTGGAGCATGTCATTTCGGTTCACTGGAGTGGGCTAAACCGACTGGTTCAAAGGCCATTTGGGCAGGTCTAGGAGCAAAACCAATGAATCCATTGGTTCAATGGTTTTAAATTAAAAATAAACCACAACTTTTATAATTTGTGTTTTGACCCAAATCTTTGAATAATCCTATTATGGCCCAACTTTTGGGAATTTAACTAAAATAATCCCTAAAAAATAATTTAATAATTTGTTAAGTTATTTTATAAAATAGGTAAAATAACAATTTTACCCTTGGACCCTAAATAATGCAAATGAAGTCCAAATTGAGACCCGAAAAATGCTAGCTTAACGTTTTTTGACGTTCCAGATCCAACGGTGGAATCGGTTTTCTCAAATTTGACCTCTAAGCTAGTGATATAGGTAAAATATGTCACGACCCGAAACCTATCCTCTACGGATCTCATATCGCGACCGCCACCCTTCGGCCCGGAGGCCTTAGGGCAAGGCTCACATAAGCAACAGTATCGGATGGCGGTGCGGCCTTGGTTTGCGGAAGCGTGAAAAAAATTTTCTTTTCTTTTCTTATTTAAAACTTTCGCACATCCGTCCGGTATTGCCGCTCTTCATAGCAGTACACATGATAATACATTCAGAGCATAAATAAAATTACTAAGGTTTTATACATATTACATATTCGAATGCCTCTAGGGCTTAAGTACATATTTTCCAAAGTCTATTACATCATAATCCATCCAACTACAGATTCTAACTACTTCCAAAATTCCATAATCCTATACAGCCATTAGTCATTATCCCAAAATGAAGCACGGCTCCCACTCATCGTCAGTACTTGAAAAATGTTAGGGAATGGGGTGAGCTTCGAGAAGCCCAATGAGTAATTCCTGCATTTGTCATGGGTTTTCAATTGGCAGTGGTTTCGCACATGAGAGTTTATAAAATACTCACTACTAATTGCTCGTATACTTTGAACATAAAGCATATGCATTCTTCATAAAGATAGCTTTGAAACATTTAAAGTATTCAAGCTAAACATACATTGTCACATCCCGAACCCCACCCTACGCGGATGTCGAGGACGTGATGCCAGTCAACTGCCACGCAACCAACCGAAGGCAATTTCTGAACTTTCCAATGAATTGCACTCCGACTGTAGGGTCAGATGCAGCAGAATTTAAAAACTTTTTGTCAAGGGAATGCAACTTATGTATCCACCGTAGGATATGTATCACACAAAGCAAGTCTAAAATCCAACAGCTAACAATTCTAACCTCAGAGCATATCTATAATCCGACATATAACAACAGAATAGAACTATAACCTCTAGAGTACCGTTTAAATCCATAAGCCATGTCTATATCCAGTACATATCAGTTAAGTCAGTCGTATTACATCACTCACCTGATTAAACAGATTCAATCCTCAATAATCCAGTCTCCACAGATCAGTACCATCAGATCCAATAGATATCATTCCTGAAAAATGTTAAGGAATGGGGTGAGCTTCGAAAAGCCCAATGAGTAACACAGGTTGTCACGACCCGAAACCCACCCTCTGCGGATCTCGCATCACGACCGCCACCCTCAGGCCCGAGGACCCTTGGGCGAAGGCTCGCATAAGCAGCGGTATCGAATAGATGTGCGACACATGATTGCGGAAGCGTGAAAAACTTTTTCTTTTCTTTTCTTATTTTTAAATTACGCACATCCGTCCAGTACTGCCGCTCTTTACATAGCATAAATGGTTACACATTCAGAGTATAACTAAAACTTAAAGACTTATAACATTTCATATTCAGTTGCCTCGTGGGCTTAATACATATTCTTACAATGTTTATAAATACAAAACGTATCACTAGAGTTCATAAGTTTCCAAAAGAACTACTTAAACAGTATCTTCCCAAAATGGCAAACTTCATCATCATCATCCTCAAAATCAATACTGCCGTAAGTCACCTGAAAGGGGGATCCGAACAAAATCTGGGTAAGCTAATCTAAGCTTGTGAGTAATTCCAGTATTCGTCATGGGGTTTTCAATTAGCAGTGGTTTTTAGTACATAAGAGTTTGTAAAACATTCACCACCAATTGTTCGTATACTTGAACATAGAACATATGCATTTCATAAAATAGATAGCTTTGAAACATGTAAGGTATTCAAGCTAAACTTATACATATGAACTTCAAAACATATAACATAACATGTATTTCTTAAATAGAGTATATAAAACTCAAACATATGCATAGTGAAAATGAGGGTAAAACCTGCTTCCATTTTCAATACATTTTCTTATCACTTTTCATTAATGGAATCCTTTTTGAACCAGATTCCCACTTTTCGTTTCGTGAAGATATCTTATGCCTGGGGGATTAGATCCTGCTACCTGGTAGTTGACAGTCAATTGAGTTCCGCACAACTCAATATCCCATCAGATTTCGAATTAATTTAATTTCGAAGAAACCCATAAAATTCGTGGTGCTTATGCACAGCTTTTCTTACATTCAAATACATTTGACTTCTTCAAATGGGTGCTTCTCATGAACATTTAAAACATCATGTACATAATTTCATAATAATTCCTTTAAACACTTTATATAAACAAATTCAGAATAATTTACATAATTTGGCATTTAAAACTTTAGACGTGCTAAAATATGTTTTTTAGAAAACTGTGATAGAAACTATTCACTGAGCATGTCATAATAGAGTTTATAAAGACAGAACAATTTAAAACTGAATCATGTAAATACTGAATTTAAAAATTCAAACACTTCATATCTTTGAACTTAAAACCTTTTCAAATCTATGGAGTTAAATCTCCACTTCAAACACAGGGTTACTCACCTTGGTCCTTTAGGGTTAGTGCTAATAATGCGCTTTCCCACTTTCCTTGTAGTTCCTAAGAACAATTCATAAATATCTCATCAACTTCACATTCATTGAAAATCATCTCAATGTTTCTTAACTTATGCTTAAATCGTACTAGATCCTAAAACGATTTCATAAATTCATATGTACTTAACTTAACTCGTATTCTTAACCTATGACACAATTTAACGTGTTAGAAATTTAATTTATTTCAATTTATACTCTTCTGGTAGCTCCATTAACTTTGAATTAAAGTTATTTATTTGACATGTTTACGTGTCGTGTCTTTTCGTATTTCATTTCCCGTACTTGCCTCAGTTTAGTTCTTTGGCAATATTTCAGTTCATAGTCATCTAATAGATGCTATTCATCAAATTTTATGTCTTTTTATTTAGACATTTCTTTTTGGTCGAATAGACTCTACCATTGAGTCCGGAGCGTTGAAGAAAGTCAGTTTAGGCTTTCCTAAAAGTTAATTTGGACTTTTGTATGCAAAAGGACAAAATGTTCATTTATCGTTTTACGTGTCACATTTTTCCGTACTTCGTTTCATAATTTGGACTCCATTTTTGAGTCCGGGATATCAAAGAAAGTTAATTTAGACCTTCCCTGGTTTTAATTTGGCTTTTGAGGTACTAGGGGTAATTTGATCTTTTCACCCCCTTACATGTCTTTATGTTCAAGACCTCATCTAGTGTCGTGGACCTCACCATTGGACTCAGAAGGTCCGAGATAGTAAGAATACACTAATAACTTGTTAATTTTGGACAATGGGTATTTTGGTCCTTTACCCCTTTACGTGTCTTTATTTTTTGGGCTCTGTCTCGTAAAACGGACCCTACCATTGGCTTCAGAATATCCGAAATAGTAAGGATACACTATTCATATGTTTAATTTGGACTTCATTTGCCTCATTTATGACCCAAGGGTAAAATAGTAATTTTGCTTTATTTATTAAATAATTATTTAATTATTTTTCCAGGGGCTTAATTGCATAAATTTTCCAAAAATTGGGCCACAGTATAAATCAGTAAAACAGTTAGGGTCAAAATCTAATTTCCATAAGTTTCGGTCTGAACCAGTTGGTTCAGTTGGGATTTAAATGAACCGGTCCGGTCTCCCATTGAACCAACCGGTTTAGTCGGTTTGCCACGTAATGCTGACGTCATGATGATGTCAGCCCTAATGGTTAAAATTTAAAATGTTTAACCCTCCTAAACGTCACCGTTTAAATAACCCATAACCAGATTTGACCCGGACCCGTAACCGACCCGTAGCCCGACATGAACAGTGTCATCTTCCCCACGAGGGTCGACACTGTTCATCCGAAACCCTAATTTTTTTACAGTTCAGTTTCGTGATGTTTTACAACTCCATTTTCTCTGTTTTCTTTTCTAATAAACTCCTAAGGTCGTAAGGCATTGTTTTGCATTGATTTAGAGGCTCGAATTAGGCTCAGTTGCTTCGTCCAAGTTTCGATAACCAGAACTGCAACTCAACTGTTCACACCCATTTCTCGATCATTTTTCATGGGGTTTAGCTTGTTTTGATCCCCTATTCATAGGGATTTTGTTCTCATTCATAAGAGTGGATTTAATCAAGAGTTTAAAGGTTTGGGTTGTAAACCCGTAACCTGCAAGTCAATTTTTGGAGGGCTTTTCTTGAGTTCTGTGATCGCGTATAAGTGTTTTTGGAATACCCTTAGGGTCTTCTTGAGGTCTCATGATACCAAATAGAGTTTAGTTGCCATTGGTTCAGACCTGCTATAAGCAAGGTCCTCCAATGGCCGTTTGGTGTACGGCTTGTGTTTCTTAGGTGTTTTAGGTCGAAATTTTCATGCTTATACATGTTTATTTACTTTAAACCTCATACATACAAAAATTAGAAGCTAAAACAGTTCATTCATATGAAAATTTTTAGAGAGAGAAACCAAGGTGTTTTGTGGGTTTACCTCTAACAGTGACTTTCTCTCCCCTTTCCTTCTGGTTTCCTTCCCTTTTTCTCCTCTTCAGCTTTCTTTTCTCTCTTTCCAAAACTCTCTCTCTCTCTCTCTCTCTCTCTCTCTCTCTATCCGTGTGTCATGGGTGTGTATATATCATATATGTATATATGTATATTTCTCTCACTCCCATACTCCATCTCAATCACAGCCATACCTCCCATACTTTCTGATTTTTGCTCATGCTTCCTTTCATTTCACCATACCTAATGACCTACTTATGTATATAAATACTTACACATGCTTGATCACACAATACACTTTTATGTGTGTACTTCTATTTATTTTAATTAATAATCAATTTCATAAACTTAATTAATTAATTATTTTAAATTAATTAATTGCTTTCCTTAAGTGTAAACATGTTTACACTTATTTTTTATAACTTCAAAATGCGTGCCATATGACCCGATATTTTTGGGTAGGGGTATTACACATGTAACACCCCAATTACTTAACTGGCATGTTTTGTGTATTGAAAACTGTTTTGTGAATGAAATGTCAGGTTTAGCTAATTTAATGTCTATTTTTAATAGTGATAAAACTCGAATTATCTAATTATGGGAAACTCAAGAAAATAAAAATTGACATTGGACCTTGGACCTTGGTCAATGAAAGATACTCTGAGTAGGAAGTGACAGAAAGAAACCGCACTGAAAAAGGAGTTACGGATTAAAAGTTAAGGCCAAAACAGTGAAACTGGAATTTCGCGACAACCAAACAGGGCCTTAACCAGAAAAATATCAGAAAATGGTCACTTGGGAGGCCAAGGGGAATTGAACCCTTGACCTACCAAGGTAAGTAATTCTGTCCCAAAAAGTTACCAACTAGGCTGTTGGTTACTTTGTGTACAAATGCACTAACATATGTATATAACCTCAATTCTTGCCCAAGCCACCACCCAAACTGGCCAATGGCCTTGCATGCATTCCCTACATCATTGCCCTACATCTTCTCCATCAAGTCAATCAGCCACTAACCCCACTAAGGGCAGAGATACACTCATATATATGTGTATAACCCTATATATATATATATATACATAACTTGCACCAAAGAATTCTCTCTTTAGAGAATTCTGAAATACCAAACAGTGAAGAGTGTGTGAGTTCTGTTGAGTGTACGTAGGGTTGGCTGAGAGGGAGAGTATAGAGAGAGAGAGAGGAAAGGAAGCTTGTGCATGCATATGTGTTGTGAGAAATTTGGCCATTAGAGAGGAAAGGTGAAGGCTTGAGGATTGCAGTGCATGACCTGAGGGAGTCGAGGGATACTGTGAGAGGTCTGGGTCGAGCCATAACCGAGAAAGACAGCACTGTGAAGGTAAAGTTCCAAATTATCTTCAATTCTTGTTTTGTAAATTTTGGAACTGTTTGATAGAAATAGACTGCATGCATGTTTTATTCTTGATCCTAGGAATTATTCTGAGTCTATTGCATGGCTTAGAGGTGTCGGATAAGTGCAGAAACCATGAAACCCGAAACCAACCTCCATTAATGGACCTTGAAACACCAGGTTTGAATCGACCATAACAGAATGGAACCTTGAGTGTCAAGACCTGAAATAGACCCCAAGAGGATCTCAAATATATACCTACGCGACCCCAGAACTCACTGTAGCCCCACGAATTTGAAAATGAAGCTACGGGTTTGTAACCCAAATCTTCTAAAAATGAGACCAAAAATGAAAAATGAAAATAGGGTCTTGATCATTATGGTCTGTAGGTCACGTAGCTTCAAACCACACACAAAATGGTTGAGAAATGAGGATGCTAGATCGAGTTGCAGGTCACGGTTATCCTCTTGAAAACAGAACCTGTTAGGTTGATTCAAAGCTCAAAACCGATGCCAAAGCGTTGGTGTGACCCTCAGGAGTCGATACCACCCAGAAACAAGGACCAAAACAACCTAAGATCTCACGAAATTAAAAGAGAAATTTCTGGTAAATTAGGGCAACACCGAGTTAGTTGGTGGGGAAGACAGAGTTGACTCGGCCGAGTTGACCGAGTCGAGATGAGTTGGGCCGAGCCAACTCAGGACATGTGTCAAACAACGGGACTGCCACCGAATTAATAGGACGGTGTCGTTTTGGGCCGTTTATATGTTAAACAGTTACATTTTAAAAAGAAAAGAAAGGAAGGAAGGAAAGAAGGGGCTACGGGGTTTCGAACCCCTGACCTCTAGAGCCCACGCGCCCTTCTTTCCACTCGGCCACGCACCTGCGTGTAAACCATATCCGACAGAATATATATATATTATATATTTAATAAAAACCAGAAATAAAAGGTGCATTTTTGCGCCTTATGGGACTCGATGGCAGTATCATTTGGAGAGGGAGGTGGCATGCTGGCCAGCGTGCCACCCTATTCGACGGATCACTCTTGTGCCGAAAATAATATATATGCTATATATTCTGAAATTAATTTAATTAAAATCATTTAATTAAATTAAATACTCCAAATTAGTCTGTTGTCCAAAAATCATAAGTTATATATGTATTCCTACTGTCTCGGACCTTCTGAGTCCAATGGTGAGGTCCGTGACTGCAAATGAGGTACCGAAAAAAATAACATATGAAATTACCATAATACCCCTGACACTGTACAAGGCCCAAATGAAGTCCGATTAAAACAGAATTAATACCAGTGGTAGACCTGACACTTGTGAGATTATATACATGATTAGATGACGAATCCGAGACAGAAGTTTTGTGACGGCAAAATGACCGAAATACCCCTGATATACCCGAACCCAGATTTAAAAGCCGAGAGAGTCTAAATTGACTTTCTTCGACCTTCCGAACTCAATGGTTAGGTCCATATTACGAAAATCAGAACCGATAAATGTGTGAAGACACTGAAACCCTAAGCCAAATGCTTAAGAGGTAAGACCTATGAACTAGCCACTATAAGTTAGTTCCATGAAACCCATCATAGGGTAGACTTACTCAGTCTAAGGTCATGAGTTGATAAATCTCTATAAATTATTTTAGGCTTAAGGAGAAAAGAGGAAGGCTCCGTTCATAGCTTCAAACTCAAATATTGAAGGTGAGTAACTTCTGACACTGTTTAGTTACTGCTCCTTGATCTGCTAAATTGTTCCGAATATCATATATTTTAAATGCATGCCTTTATCACCAATGACATGGTTTTTAGTTTCTCAAATGATTAACTATACTTCTGATTGATATGCTAGCACCCTGAACCGTTTATCTGTTTTGATCTATTAAACTTGACTTGGATTCATTGAACTATTAATTCCAAACTTATTTAATTACCATGTGATTTAAGCAAAGATTGAATTCGAAACTCTTGCCTGGATATCTGTGTTACTCACTGGGCTTTTTAAAGCTCATTCCATTATTTTAATAATTTCAGGGGAACTCTCAGATGGACAGGTTTAGCAGGTTCAGGACATAGGGGAAAAATGTTGGAGACCCCCAGATAAAATGATAATCCATTTTTGTGAATCTATACCATTTTTGTACTTTTTGTGTAACTGAACAGATCATAACCTTTTGTGGTGAAACTGTTTTGTAATCTTGATTAAGATAGGACTGACTATGATGTATCCTGAACGCTCTGCCAAGTATATATGCATGCATTCTCTTGTGAAAATTCTGCTGCTTAAATTATATAGGTTGAATGCATTATGCTTGGGATTTATATCGGAATGGCCTGTGGTTAGGATTACCGTCGGGGTTTTGCTTTCAAAAAAAAAAAAAAAACTGAAAAACTGATAAAACCCGATGGGTGCCTAACTGGCCTTTGTCACGTGCCCCAAATCCGCACAGGGTAGGGTCTGGGGGATGTGACAACACAGGTTCCCTGTCATGGGTTTCAAACCATTGTTGTTTATAAAGCATATGGATGAAACAGGCATTTCAGAGAAAACAGTTAAGTACGTTCAGTTGAAACAGTATTCAAGACGAAAATACAGTTAAAACATCAGGGTAACAGAACAGATCAGTTAAAACATCAGACTAATAGAACAGATCAGTAATGAGCAGAGCAGAATAGTATAACAGAATAAACAGTACAGTATGCACAGATTAAACAGTGCAGTATGCTCATATAGTGCTCAAGACTGAGGTGGTACCAGGAGTCAGTTGTTCATTCAGAACCAGTTTAAAACAGCGATTTCAGTACAGAACAGAGAAGTCAGACAGAGTAAAAATCATGCATTTGAGTAAGAGCATGAAATCAGTGTATCAGATAAAACAGTACAGTATAGTATTTTAAAATACAGTAACTAAACAGTGTACTTATACACCAATTCAGGAGTCAGGGTTACTCACAAACTGTTACGGTTATCTCCTTGCACAAACAATTCGATAACCTCCAAGTACGTCAGGCATCTCCATGTATATCCTGAATAATCATCATCAATCACAAACAGATCAGAATTCATCCATTCAGGCCTTATTCGTCATCTTAGGTGTCTATCGGTTTACCTAAGATAGCCTAGTAGCCTATCGCCCTCTCATCGGGTTTCATCCGGGGCTATTTCATTCCTTAATTAGGTTTAATAGTCTTCAGAACTATAATTTAAGTCATTTAGACTTCAATCGTTATCAGTTAGTACTTTTTCAGCCTTAGGGGCAAAACAGTCATTTTATCACTCTTGCCCCGGGCCCTGTCAAGGCCCTCAGAATAGTCTTTATATCTTAAATATAAAGTTCTACATCTTTTAGACTCCAATCGGTATCAGTTAGGTTCTTATTTTAACCATAGGGGCAAAATGGTAATTTTGTCATTCTTGCCCCGGACCCAGTCGTGGTTCTCAGAATATCCCATATATCGTATACATGAAGTTCTAAGTCTTTTAGACTTGAATCGCTATCAGTTAAGTGCTTATTTAGCCTTAGGGGCAAAATGGTAATTTGTCCATTCTTGTCCCGGACCCTATCGTGGTCCTCAGAATAGTCCACATATCTTAGATATAATTTTCTAAGTCCTTTGGACTTCGTTTGGTATCTGCTTTTGGTCATCGGGACACATTAGTCGTTTCTCGTTTTACGCGTTAACTGTTCTGGAGTCTTATTTAGCCCTTCAGTGTTCATAATTATCCTTATGATAATTTATCAGATCAGTTTGACCTTTATTCCACCTCTACTTTGCACTTCATGTGCTCAGGGGTATTTTGGTCATTTTACGTTTTGTAAGATTCTGACTCTGATTCATCATTTAATCAAGTATACAGTTTCACTAGGTATCTGGGCTTCTATCGGTATCAGTTTCGTCTGAATCAGACTTCATTTAGGTTTCGTATGGCATCAGGGGCAGTTTAGTAATTTTACATTTCCTGATGTTCTGATTTCGAATCATAATTTAATCGTATATATGAGCCCATAAGTAATTGAGCTTCAATTGGTATTAATTTTGCTCAATTCGGACTTTATTTGGGCTTCGTATAGTATCAGGGGTATTCTGGTAATTTCACATATTGTATAACCAAACTGTTCGGAACCTCAGTTCATAAAATGGACCTCACCATTGGGTCCAGAGTGTCCGACATAGTTAACTTGGACCATCTTTTATGTTTAATTGGGCCTAGGGTATCTTTAGGGGTAATTCAGTCATTTTATAATTTATGTGTCTGTATTTTTCGGGACTTCAGTTCATTAAACGGACTTCACTGTTGAGTCCAGAATGCCCGACATAATCAGAATAGACTGTCTTTTATTTTTATTTGGGCCTGGGTACCCTCAGGGGCAGTACAGTCATTTGTCACTTGCAGGTCTGTATTTTTCGGTACATAATTTCCCAATTTGGACTGTACCATTGAGTCCAGAATATTTGAAATAGTGAAAATACACTATTTATTTAATTTATTTGGACTCCGTTTGACATATATAATGTCCAGGGGTAAAATTGTAATTTTACCCATTTAAGAAAATAATTAAAATAATTATGTTATTAATTTACCAGGAGCTTAAATGTACAATTTTTCCAAAATCTGGGCCACAGTACAATATCCAAAACTGTTGGGGTCAAAAACTAATTTACAAAAGTTTTGGTTCAGTTATTCAATTTCAAACAGTGGACCATTGGGTTTTCAATTCAAAATCCTAGACCGGATTGGGCATGTGGTGAACCAACCGGTTCACTGGACCTCATAGAACCGGAATAACATAATCCAATTAACCCCAATTTGGCCCATATCCTCAGTTTGGACAGTCCTCAATCCAGTTTCAATTTATTAACCATGTTACCAAACAGGCAGGATTCAGGTTTTAATTGAAAACCTTTAACACCAAAACGGCGCAGTTTCAATAATTTGGTGGCATCCTCACAGGCCGACACGTGTCCGAGTCAGCTCGGCTTGGCTCGGTCAACTCGGCCGAGTCGACTCCATCTTCCCCATCTTTTCCCCATCCGTTGCCCTAGTTGCAGGTTTGCTATTTCTTCAATTTCGTGGGTTTTCAAGGGCTGTTTTCGATATGTTTTGATTCCAAAACATTTCTGTATGTGATACCAACAATTTTGCATTGATTTCGAGCTTCGAATCCAAAGATCCAGCTCGGTATAACCGATTATTGTGAGGGGACACCGTTTGGTCATACAGCCCTGTTTCTTAACCAAATCGCACGAGGTTTGGCTTGTTGTGACCGTAATTCCATGGGGATCAACATCCCATTTTTAGATTTCAGTTTACAAGCTTATTTACGAGTTTGGGTTCCAATGGCCGAGACAATAGGTTCGGTTTTGAGGGCCTTCCATGTGTTTCCAAGTCACGGGTCAGTATTTATGGGGTCCTAGAAGGGTCTAGATCAGTTCTAGACCATCAGATTTCAGTTTTATAGAGGTCGAATCAGACCTGTTACAAGAAGGTTGTTAATGGCGGTTTGTCACAGTTTTGGGTTTCAAGGCTTACCCGACCCTCCCAATCAATTCAGAACAGTTCTAGGGTCTCACAGTAGTATATATGTACAGTTTGTACAGATCCAAACTATCAGAAACAGTGCTAAAATTTTTGAACAGAAATTTGACAGTTTTGTGTGTTTACCTCTGGTTCAGGCCATTATTCCTCCCTCTCATGGCTCAGTTCAGTCCTTTGGCACCTCAGGTGTGCCTCAGTCCCAGTCGTGCACCTCAGTTCTGTTCTTCCTTCATAGAGTAGCTCCAAGGGACACAAACACTCACCATGTTATACACATGCAATTCTCACTTTCTCCCTCTAACAGCCCCCCCTCTCTAGCAGATCTCATGCACCAATTTCTGATTTCTCAATCCTCCAATACACATATGGAGACTTGTAAATGAAAATCAGATGTTTCTAGTCCAATACATCTCCCAACCTCATGATTAATTTGCATGTGTTTTGGTTGGAGGAGAGGTCATCAAGTGTTGAGGTAGGTAATGATAGGGGGCTAGGGTGCATAGGGGTGATGTGTTGCATGTTTGGCCATTGGCCAATTTGGGTGGCAGCTTGAGGCAATTTAGAGATATATACATTTTAGTTGTATAACTAAGCACAAGACAATGGCAGCCTACATGGTTAATTTTTTTGGATAAGAGTTCTTTCCACTCAAAGGTCAAGGGTTCAATTCCCTTGGCCTCCCATTTGGCCATTTTTTCCACATTTTGGGCTAAGACCCTGTTTGGTTGCGCATTAATTCAGTTTCAATGTTTGCTACATAACTTTCATTCCGTAGCTCCTTTTTCGACGCGGTTTCTTCCGATCAGTTTCTATTTCAGTTATCTTCAGTGTCAGGGTTTCGTGTCATTTATTAATCATCCGGGATTTCTCCGGGTTAGCTAATTCGGATTCCGTTGGTGTTAAAACGGCGTTATTTCACCGAATTAATCAGTAATCGGGTTCGGGTATTATACCATTCTCTCCAGACATATTTAATTATTTTAATCGGTCTATCATGACTGTCGGGATTATGATTAATTCCCTTAATCATTCATTAAGTCAGTGCTAATTAATAATTAACAACTAATTATTAATTACGCAAGGTCGGGGTGTTACATACATTTCTTCAAATAGAGTATATGCACTTCAAACATATAAACATGCATAATAAAAATGGGGGTAAAAACCTGCTTCCATTTTCGAAAAACATTTGTCATCTTTTCTCTTTAATTAGGTGGAATCTGTTTCGAACCAGACTCCCATTTTACTACAATGCTACGATCTCATTTGCCTGGGGGGTTAGATCCTGCTACCGGGCATTTCATATGTTAGGTCAATTGAGTTCCAAAGAAACCCAAAATCCTGACTATGCGACATTTCACATGACAAGGGTAATTGAGTTCCGAAGAAACCCAAAATCCTAACTATGTGATTTTTGCATTGTTATCTTGTAAAACATTTATCACATGGCTTCTTCAAATAGATACTTTTTCATGAGTATTTAAAACATGACATTCATGATTTCATGATAGGTTCTTCAAATACTTGGAATAATCAAATTTAGAATATTTAAGGAAATTGGCATTTTACTCAGGCATGCTAAATATTTCGGAAAAAGGAACTGTATATAAAAACATTTAATGAGCATGTCATAACAGAATATTTTAAACAGGAATCGTATAAAGACTGAATTTGATATTTAAAACATCATTCAAATCCGTGGAATTAAATCTCCACTTCAAATGCAAGGTTACTCACCTTATACGTCTGGGTTGGCGCTATTGATGTGCCTTTCCCTTTCCTTTGTAGTTCCTAAGAACAATTCATAATAGTCCATTACCTTCACATTCACTTCAAACATCTCCTACTGATGCTTCTTAACATATGCTTATATCGTATTAAATCCTAACTTAAATCTTTAACACTATTTTCGTAACGTATACTCTTCTGGTAGCTTCATTAACTTTTAGGTTTGATTTATCTACTTCACATGTTCACGTGTCGTGTCTTTCCGTATTTTACCTCAAAATACGAGCCCTAGTTTAGTACCTCTGCAATGTTCTAATTTATAGCCACCTGACTGATGCTATTCATCAAATTTTATGTCTTTTTATTTTAGACACTTCTTTTGGTCGAATAGACTCTACCATTGAGTCCGGAGCATTGAAGAAAGTCAATTTAGGCTTTCGCGGAACTCTATTTGAGTTTTGGTAGCAGTAAGGGCATTTTGGTCATTTAGCATTTTTACAGGTCTTTAATTTTTTGGGACCCCAGTCTCATATCGTGGACCTCACTATTGGACTTAGGAGGTCCGAGATAGTAAGAATGCACTAATAACTTGTTAAATTTAGACAACGGACATTTTTGACATTATTTAATTTAATTAATTAATTAAATTAAATTAAATCTATTAAGTATTATATATATATATATATATTATTTGCATAAAAAGGTCGGATGAAATGGGTGGCACGCTGGCTAGCAGTGTCACCTCCCCTCTAGTAGATACTGTGTTCGAGTCCCAACAGGTGCAATCGCACCTTTTAAATTTTCTGATTTTATTAAATATACAATATATATATATATTTGTCATATATGTCCAACACAGCGTGCGCGTGTCTCAGTGGAAGGAAACCTTGGTTTCTTACGATGCGTTGGGCATTCGAACCTCAGGAACTGCGGTTCCCCTTTTTTTTTCTTAATTTTTTGAAACCAAACGATGGATAGGGCATTTAAACGTGGATAGGCTATCCCTGTCCGCGTTCTGTTTATTAAATTGGGTCCTACTCGCGTAGCCAAACAGCTGAATTAGGTTTTTTTAAAACCTTTAAAGAAAATGATGCAGTTTCATTTATTCGGTGGCAGTTTTAGATGCTGCCACGTGTACGAGTCGACACACTCTTTTAAAATGAGTTACGAGTCAACTCGGTCATCTTCCCCATCGATTCCCTCGTGTTTCCCTAATTTCTCCGAAGATAAAGCTTCAATTTCGTGGAGTTTTGTTCGATCATTCGCTACTGTTTTCAATCTGAAACGCTTCTGACATCTTAGGGATCATTTTGGCATTCATTTGAGGGTTCGAAATGGGCTGAGTCGTTGGGTTTAAGTTTTGATAACCAAACTTGTAACCCGATCATATATCTTCGTTTTTGGCTCAAAACCCTTCAGGGTTTGTTCTGTTGTGACTCTCTGATCATGGGGTTTAAGTCCCCATTCTCAAAATTTGCTTTTGTATCAAGTTTGTGAGGTTGGGTCTCAAAACCCAAACCTGTAACTTCATTTTTAAGGGTCATTTCTTTGTCTTTTTAATTGCAGTCTGATGTTTTTAAAACACTTGGAGGGTCCTCTTGAGGTTCCATTATACCAAACATGATTTGGTTACCATTGGTTCAGACCTACTTGAGCAAGGTCCTCCAATGGTGGCCTCTTCTGGGTTTCATTCAAGACCTAAAATCATGTTTATCTTAGTTTAAGTATACCCTAATCATCATATATACATAAATCAAAAGCTAAAATAGTCCATACGCAGGTAAATTCTAGAGAGAGAAAATGTTGGGTTTTTGTTTTTCTCACCTTTTTCCTTCGGTTTCTCTCCTCTTTTCCCTTTGCTTTCCACCTCTGAGTATCCCAGAACTCCTTCAATCTCTTACTCTCTCTCTCAATCTCTAAAATATGTGTGGTGTGTGTATGCAATGTGTATATGTGCATATAAGCATATGCTTGATCATTGCACTTCCTGATTTCTCCACTAACTAAGTTAACTTATGGCAGCATCTCAAATGAGTGCCTCTCTACTCTACTGTTTTGGGCAAGCCATCATTTGGCTGTGCATGAGAGTGTGTGTTTTGTATCTACATATATATGTATAATTTTACACTTACACACCAACACACCAAGGTACACACACACCCTTCACAATTGACACACACACACACCTTCACTATTCTGCACATGTATTTTGATATTTACATGTATATATTTATATGTTTATGTATGTATATATATATATATATATTAATATATGTTTATGTTTATGTATATATATATATATATATTTAAATTTTCTTATATACATTCATGTATGTTTACAATACACACACATGCATACATACTTGGCCACGTGTACATACACACAATACACCTTCAATGTGTGTATGTGTGTGTCATCATATTTATTAATTATAACTAATAATTAATTTATTTAATAACTAACCAATAACTTCTTATATTAAATTAATTAATTATTTTAAAAATTAATTATTCTCTTAAGTGTATAATCTTTACACTATTTTTTCATAACCTCGTAAAACATGCCTAAATCTTACGCTCGTATGAAGGATCGGCGGTTAACGTGAAAACATATAATCACCACGGAACCAACAGGTTGGTGATTGCAATGAAAGTGATGTACAGTAGTCCTGGGTTTTCAGGACTTTTACCGAAAGTTCACGTGTTGGAGTTCGAATCAACCTTATCACTTAAGGTCTCGGTCACTAATTAATATTTAGTGATTTAATGATTCCTAGTCGAGTCGGGGTGTTACAAAATACACCATTATTTGATAACTGATGTGTATCTAATCACTGCTATCGGACTCTCGGAGTTAATCTAAGCCACCTCATTGTTTCATACTTTTCCCGCACAATTTTTACCTTAAATGATTATCTTTTAGGCTAACATGGCACATGTGTGCTAATAGCCTAGTGGGCTTTGATTTGGCATAGGTCTCTTGGTAGACTAGGTCTTGAGTTCAATTCCTTGGGCCAACACTTTGTGGCCTACTTTTCTTCTTTTCTTTTTATTTGCCTTTAGTTAGGCTTTCGTACTTTAATTTCATTTTTACTCATGTACTTGTATTATTTACTTTCTTCATGTGTCAATTTTACTGGCTGTAAAATTTATTATTTTTGTAGCCTCTATTTTCTTGATCTAACTTTCCTTAATTATTATTTTGCTTCTTAAAGTCATTAATTAAACATCAATAACCAGGTCAGGGTGTGACAGTTTCAGATGGCTAGATCTCGACAAAAATACATAAACTGCATATATAGTTTGCGAAAAGCGGATTACAAAGCGCCAAGTTATGGTAGTCTGAAACCGTAACCAAAATAACAAAATTTGCCCTAAAATAAAAAAAAAAAAAAAAAATGAGGCTTATAATGGCCTTTTTTCTCAAACCATTTATCCTAAACCGCCTTCGGCCATTCAAATGGCTAGATCTCAAAGACATACATGAAATGCACATATAATTTGAGAAAATCGGATAACAGAGTGCCAAGTTATAGTTGTTTGAATCCGTAGCCAAACCAGCAAAATTTGCCTCAAAAATAAAAAATGAGGCTTATAATGGCCTTTTTTTCTCAAAAGAGGCGTCAAAAACCACATTTGGCAGTTTTGAATGGCTAGATATGGAAAAATAACATGAAATCCATATATAATTTGGGAAAAGTGGATAATAATGCACCAAGTTATGGCAGTTTGAGTCCGTAACCAAAATAGCAAAATCTGCCTCAAAAATGAAAAAATGAGGCTTATAATGGCCTTTTTTCTCAAACCATTTGTTGCAAACCGCCTTTGGCCATTCAGATGGCTAGATCAGAAACAAATACATGAAATGCACATATGATTTGTGTAAATCAAATAACAAAGCACCAAGTTATAGTTGTTTGAATCCACGCCAAAACAGTGAAATTTGACTCAAAAATGAAAAATTAAGGCTTATAATGGCCTTTTTTCTCAAAACAGGCATCGAAAATCGCCTTTGGAAATTTTGGATGGCTAGATCTCGAATAAATACATGAAATGCACATATGATTCAAGTAAATCAGATAACAAAACACCAAGTTATAATTATTTGAATTCGCAACCAAAACATCAAAATTTGCCTTAAAAATGAAAAAATGAGGCTTATAAGGGCCTTTTTTCTCAAGCCATTTGTCACAAACCACCTTCAGTCATTCAGATGGCTAGATCTCAAAGAATTACATCAAATGCATGTATGATTTGCGTAAATTGGATAACAGAGTGCCAAGTTGTAGCTGTTTGAATATGAATCCAAAACAGGGAAATTTACCTCAAAAATGAACAAGTGAGGCTTATAATGGCATTTTTCTCAAAACAAGCATCAAAAACTGCCTTTGTTTGTTTTGGATCACTAGATCTCAAAAAATACATGAAATGCATATATAATTCACGTAAAACGGATAACAGAGTGTCAAGTTATGGCTCTTTCAATTCTCATCCAAAACAATGAAATATGCGTGAAAAATGACAAATAAGTCTTACAATGGCCTTTTTCTTTAAACCATGCGTCGCAAACCACCTTCAGGCATTCAAATGGCTAGATCTCAAAAAAATAAATGAAAAGCACATATAATTTGCGTAAATTAAATAACAGAGTACCAAGTTATAGCAGTTTGAATCTGAAGCCAAAACAACGAAATTTGCATCAAAAATGAATAATTGAGGCTTAAAATGGCCTTTTGTCTCAAAATAGGCATCAAAAACTGCCCTAGGTAGTTTCAGATGGCTAGATCTCGAACAAATACATGAAATGCATATATAGTTTGCGAAAAGCGGATAATAGAGAGCCAAGTTATGGTAGTTTGAATCCGCATCCAAAATAGTGAAATTTGCCTCAAAAATGAAAAAAATGAGGCTTATAATGGCCTTTTTTTTCAAACCATTTGTCGCAAACTGCCTCTGGCCATTCAGATGGCTAGATCTTGAGGACATACATGAAATGCACATATGATTCACATAAATCGAATAACAGAGCGCTAAGTTAGAGTTGTTTGAATCCGCAGCCAAAACAGCGAAATTGCCTTAAAAATGAAAAAATGGGGCTTATAATGCCCTTTTTTCTCAAACCATTTGTCGCAAACCGCCTTCGGATATTCAAATGGCTAAATCTTAATGAAATACATGAAATGCTCGTATGATTCGAGTAAATCAGATAACAGAGCGCCAAGTTATAGCTGTTTGAATCTGAATCCAAAATAGGGAATTTTGCCTCAAAAATAAAAAATTGAGGCTTATTGTCACGACTCAAAACCCACCCTATGCTGATTAGGAGTCGGTGACCGACACTATCATTCAGACAGACTATACAAAATCAAATGAATTGCACAAAAGTGATAATTTTTTTTTTTTATATATTAAATACAGAAGCTGTGCAACTCATCTGATAACCAATTCAACACCAATCATTTATAAAGGATACTCAAGGTAAGATCATCGTTATCACTATCATCATTATAATTCGTCATCATTTATATACACATCATATATGTATCCACAAAAGTACAAAATGCTAATTCCCAAAAGTCTAAGTTATCATCAAGTCCAAAAATACATCATATGATTACCAAAAAGGTTCCACATCATAGCCAACCAAGATCCTTGTGCAAAAGATCTATTACATTCACACTCTCAGCTATACTGTGTAGGACTTTGCTACCTCCATGCTAATTCAATTACTTGAAAAATGTTAGATAAATCCATATCAGCTTCACTAAGCTCATGAGTAATTCATGCATCCTGTCACAAGTTTTGCAAAGATAGAATTTTGCACAAATACCATAGGCACCAAGTTTCTTCAAACAGATAACATATACACAAGAATATCTTAAAACATGCTTTTAAAATGGTGAATACTAAACTGAGACAATCAATTCAACAAGTCTCAAGATTCCCATTCAACGAACTAGACTATACTATCATTGATAATCTCCTTGTTCTAGAATTTAGGATTTATGATGTGGATGATTCACAAATGTGGCAATCACGTAGCATAATTTCTTTAAGCCAATAATAGGAAATGAGAATAGATTATAACTCAAAATAAAAACCCTAGAAAACAATAGCTTATGTTTCCATTAGCTTTGATACGAAGTGTGCAACCACTAAGGATGAAGGATTGTTACTAAGACACACAGAGTAGTTAATAATACAAAAGAAAGATATAAGGGGGTGTTGGGTTCGTAACCACAGTCGAAGCGATTTCAAAAATCTATTCGGATCTATTTCTTTACATGAATCATACAATCTTGAAAAGAGAGGTTAGAATTATGATAATCTTGATTATTGAATAAGGCTTCTTAAAGAGATTGATGCAATCTTCCTTCTCTAACTCGTCTAGGTCTTCACTTCTTTTCCCTTAGGCAAACCGTATCGCAAGAGAGTGGGTTGCCTCTTATTTTGTCTAGCACAAGAACTTATGATAAACGGCTCCCTACATATCATATATATAGGACTTAATTAGGGCAAGAGAAGGGATCTAGTGGGTCCATTATGTTAGCTTCCAATTAGTTAATTAAATCTTAATTATCTCATAATTAATTTTAATTGACTAATTAATTTCAATTAACTCCACTATATAATTGAAATTGCACTCCAACTTAGTAGAATAGAGTAAACCCATATACACTATACTTTTGCGGTTGGCCCCTCTACATGGATATTAATAATAAGGATTATACTGACAAATTAATTTTTTAATTATTTTAAGAACCTAATTCAATAATTATTGATCACTTGTAATTGGTCATCATTTCAATAAACAATTTACTGAAAAGACCGGATCCGGATTTCAGTGATTAATCTATTGAATTAGCACAAAGGTGATACCCATCTCTCTAATATATAATGTAGATTCCATCTTAAGAATATGTGTTCTCACAGTCTAAATAATGACTTTCCAAGATACCGAGGTGTTGATCTAAAAGAACTCACTCATTGGTAACTCAAAGTCATCACTATTCAGAACTTGAGTTCATTATCCTCTCAGGATTAAGAGCTTACTGCAAATAGTGAATAAGAAACTTATTAAAGGTTACAGTTCCAAATAATGCGGTTCTTATAGTGATCAGTTCAGTGTATTCCCAATACACTAATACAATAACCTAGAGTCCATTAATCTGATGATTGAGATAAATCATCTTATCACATAAAGGTTAACTTTATTACAGCTTTACAGATAAGATGTCTAGTCTTATCAATAGCCGCGAACAATTTTAGAATTGTCTATATAAGCAGTTCATATCTCGTGTATAAATCTCATTTATACACATGAATAGCTCCTAATGACAATTCAAGGACTAATCATCTCATGATATAAAACAACATCCAAACATATGGTAACATAAAATTCAATAATAAATTAAATCTATTAAAAAATGATAAAATATCTTGAATATGAAGACACACATCTTAACAAGGGGGAGAGAGAGATATCTACTCCTCTTGCCCCTTTTCACGCTTACATAATATGTGGGGAATACTCTTAGACTAAGTACAGAATGTTCCATAGTACTATTGATGAACAGTATTAGAAGACACTACCATTGATGAATGGTATCATTTACCTTACTTTTCATACACCATTATTCATAATAGTCAACAACTATATTTTACATCATTGCATACACAAGTTCATTATTCATACTTCATGCTTTTTGTCCCACATTCTCTTTTCATGTCTACCACGCTCTGCAAGCCTTGAAGATGTCGAGGGTAACACATGAGCTTATACTTGTATTACTTGAGATGTACTCTGTATGTAGGATGATTATGCGAGTCATAAAAGACCAGACTACAAGAACAAATTTGTTGAACGTAATCTTGAGGATAAACATCAAGATTACACCAGTTAAAAAGTCTCTAGGTTGAGTCAATCTCTTAACATTGTAGAAGAAAGGACCTAGACCATTGGCTAGAATCAAAGATTCCTACATCAAGAGATTCTATTCCAGCTCCTCTAACTTAAACATGTAACTCTTAAAAGACCAGTCACAAACCAATATTCACATAATCGAGCTCGCCATGAAGAAGTTCAAAAGTGACTCATTTTTTCTATTTTTCTTTTGTTTTTCTAAGTTGCCCTATTTACTTGGAGAGGGGAGGGGGGGAGGGAATTAACTGTTAACAGAACCTACTCACGTGCAATACATAGTTCATTGAGAATTCTATGATACACTCTCCTCATTGTTTAGTTGTAAGAAGTCTCAAATAAAGAGAGCCAGCTATTTATGTTTCTCACTTGAGAGTTATGTCGCATTCTTATCTATCGGAACTTTCACTTCCAGGCAAACGAGTTTCAGATCAGAAGAATCATGAGGTCACAAAAATTTCACAGCAAAACCTTTCATCAGATATAATTGTATTAACAAATATACATATACATATATATATATATATAGGTTGAGGTAAAGATTTGAGTCACTTAAGTTTCAAGATGAAACGAGAAAAAAAATTAGCCACGGCACAGCACTACACCCTACACAATTTAAAATATTATGACATTTCTCTTGAAAAGTGAAGAGATGAAAAACTCAGGATTCCACCCACCATCTGCATCCTTAAGCTTCCAAAATGCCACCTAGCTGCTGTAGCAACACAGGATCAAACTCTTGCGCCTATATATGGAATAAAATTATAAAAACTAATCATCCTGTGAGGCTTGAGCTCTACTTCTCAGACCATCAGAGTAACCTCAAGAAACAAACAATGTACCAACTGACGAGTGACAGATACCTCCGGGTGCAAATGCAGTCTCTCAAGCGTTGCTAGTTAAAATACTTTCACTTTCTTCTGCTGTAATGGAGTCCACTGCTGGAATAATGCTGATACCGGTGACGTGATCCCACACCCCTCCCACCATGTCCCTCCCATGTGTGGCCCCGGTTGGCAAGTCTGCTGGCCCCACTTTGCATCCAGCCCATTGGCGCTGTCCCCAACCCATTAAGCTCCTCCTCCTCTCTGTCATTATACTCCAAGACCAGTCTCTTGATGTCTTGTTTCTCTTCGAGCTCAGCTGCTTCCTTCTGTTTTGTGCTCTGCACAAGCGAGCAATCTCGTGGAATGTACATCTGCTTTGTCTGTTGCTTGTTCCCACGCTTCACAAGAACTTTCACCTGAACCTCCTTGCTTCCTCCAGCGTCTTCATCCAATGTCTCATCCCCACTTTCCCCCTCAGCCCCCCTTCCGTGATGATCCTTGGTGGACCCCTCAAACACATTCATCGGTATCATCATGTTCAACGCTGGTCGAGCCCGCAATTCCAGCTTTCTTGAATCCAAGCTCTCCTGCATTCATGGTTTAGACAATGGTCAATCTCAATAGTGACTCGATGTAGTTGAATTTCAGAATGAATACAATGCCAAAAACAATCACTACCAGTTACTGTAAGGACCATATGATGTTCTTATTAAAATAACTAAAGGTTAATTAAAGAGTTATAAATTGCGGCTAATTATATCTCCACTGTTCTTTTTGCTGACTTCACTAGGGATGGAAGTTTTGACCATGCCTTCTACATGTAATAAAAACAGAAGTTTGGTCGATGCATAAAAATTTGCAATCTAATTAACAAGTCCCTAGACCTTGCCTGCATTAGAGCCCTTAATTCTCGCTCAAAATCAGCTTCCTCCTGAGGGTCTATCTCTGTCACCTTCTGCCTGACATGGATTTCATCGTCATCATCAGAAGCAGGACCACCACCACCATCATAATCATCATCACTATCACACCCACCATCATGATTCTCTTCATCCAATTCTTCTTCGTCGTCATTTCCCTCAGGGTCAAAGGTGCCACTCCCTGAATCACTGTCACTATCCCCTACAACTTCCTCGTGTGCTCCACCATTTTCCTCAATACCATTTACAAGGTTTTGTCCATTCACAGAGATGCTGCCAGAAGTGCTCCTGCTTGGAGGTTTGTCTGTGTCCGAGTGTTTCTCACTATTGGCCTTATCAGTTGAAACTGTACGTTCATGCTCCTCAAGTTCTATTAGAGCTGCATTAACTTCCTCAACGGATGAATATCGGGTCATATTGGGGCGTAAATCTGCAAATAAGTCCTGCAAATGCTCCAATTATAAGCTCGTCATATTATTTAAAAGATCGATACACAATAAAAATGAGGCTGATTCTTTGAATGGTAAATGCAAATTGAAAAAGTAAGAATAAACAAACACCCAGAATTTTGAAAAGAAAAAATAAATAAATAAATAATTTGCAGGAAAAAAGAGTCAATCATCTGCCTGACAACTCGAGGTGAAGTTTTCTGGCAATCCATTAATATTTGGGAGATCTTCAAAAGAAATATATCCTGTTATTTGAACTAGTTACAAGTTTCCTAATTCTCAATGCAAGTTTCCAAAAATATAATCACCACACATACAAATTTCATTTTGATTATTGAATACTTTTAGTGCCAACTTTCTTCCAAAATTTGCAACAAAATCCAAAGAATGGTTCATTCCCTAGTTTCTTTGTCATTCTTTTGAGTCATGATATGATATTTTCCTCAGTTCTATAACAAACTGAGGACTATCTGGGAAATCTATAAATTACACAAGCAGAAGATACATCTGGTTGCCTTTTCATTTTGCCACTTAGTCAGGAACCCCATGTTTTTGTTTAGAATGTCAACAGAAATCTATTAAAATGATATAATGATTATTATTATTATTAGTTGACTTCTACCATTCACAATATTTTCAAGAACAATCTTCAGTTCAGCCATAAAAATCCTAGTAAAAACAAAATGCATGATCTTTCATATCCACAATTTTGTACTTCTATTCAATTATAGAACTCAATCAAAGTTGCAAAGCCTGATCTAAAACATTCATCCAAGATCTAAAATATTTTGACCAACTATATAAAGAACTTTTTTTGAAAGAACAGACCTGCAAGTCAAATTCAATATCCAGCGGTAGTGCACCTTTGCTGAGTATGTACCTCTGGAAATGAATTAAAAATCGATCAAGTTTCCTCTTTGAAGAACCTCGATCAAAATAGTGTCCACAGGTTTCGAGAAGTGTAATAACCATCCTGATGCGAAAACCATCTTCTGGGGGATCCAACATATCTTGCTAATAACATGAGACAAAAATTAATCGGGAATGGCCAAATCCAAAAAAAAAAAAGTTAATAGTAGAGTTGGATGCAAATTTCATACTAAAAATGAAATTATGTCTAAAATTCAAATAAGAGGGAAAAAAAATATTAACTATATGTATTGCACAAACTGATTGATTCTATATTCATACGATCTCCAACTGCGCCCTTAAGAAAATATGAAATTTAGTTCCCTAAACGATGATAACCCATCCCCCTCCATTGTACGCTCTTCCTCTAATTGCTAATAGATCAATTCTAATAAATATGCGTGTATTAGACTGCAGTGGGGCTCAAATGTAGCCCAACCAATAAAGCAAGAGAGTTGCCTGCCCAAACTCTAAACTAAAGTGCCACATTCAGGCCAACCCAGCCCATTTGTACCCCTGCAATGTAAAAAGTAGTAGCTACAAAGCATTAGGTATGCATCTGGCTACATTTGCAGTCTGACACTGTCTGACAGTTCCCAGATATTGAGAAGAACCTTTGAAATTGCCTTTTTTTTATTCACTGGAATATAATTAACTAAGGTCTAAAAAGGTTTTGAAATGCATTGTAAAACAAACTGATTGATTCTACATTCATATGATCTCCAACTGCCTTGAGAAAATGTGAAATTTAGCTTCCTAACACAATGATAACACATCCTCCTCCATGGTACGCTCTTCCTCCGATTAGTAATAGATTGATTCTAATAAACATGCGTGTATTAGACTACAGTGGGGCTCAAATGAAGCCCAACCAATATAGCAAGAGAGTTGCCTGCCCAAACTCTAAACTAAAGTGCCACATTCAGGCCAACCCAGCCCATTTGAACCCCTGCAATGTAAAAAGTAGTAGCTACAAAGCATTAGGTATGCATGTGGCTGCATTTAAGTCTGACACTTCCCAGATATTGACAAGAACCTTTGAAATTGCCATTTGATTCTACATTCATGTGATCTCCAACTGCCCCCCTTAAGAAAATGTGAAATTTAGCTCCCTAACACAATGATAAGAACCTTTGAAATTGCACTTTGTTTCCTCACTGGAATATAATTAACTAAGATCTAAAAAGGTTTTGAAATGCATGGTAAAACAAACTGATTGATTCTACATTCATATGATCTCCAACTGCCCCCCTTAAGAAAATCTGAAATTTAGCTCCCTAACACAATGATAACACATCCTCCTCCATGGTACGCTCTTCCTCTGATTACTAATAGATTGATTCTAATAAACATGCGTGTATTAGACTGCAGAGGGGCTCAAATGTAGCCCAGCCAATCAAGCCAGAGTGTTGCCTGCCCAAACTTTAAATTAAAGGGCCAAGTTCATGCCAACTCAACCCACTTTGAACCCCTGCAATGTAATAAAGTGGTAGATACAAAGCGTATGCATGTGGCTACATAAATGAGTCTTCAAGTGTCTACATTACACAGGCCCTTTAGAAAGAGTTGAGTAACCATATCAATCACATATTGCAGTCTGCCACTTCACAGATATTGGTAAGAACCTTTGAAATTGCCTTTTCTTTTCCTCACTGGAATATAATTGCCTAAGATCTACAAAGGTTTTGACTAATGCTGTATTTGTATAAAGTTGGAACTGAATAAATAAATTACGAATCCTTTGATCATATATACACGTGTCTATATTCTATTCCAATTCACAAATGTTCTAATTTTCCAATTTACATAAAACATAGTTTCCATTACATTCCGTTATTATATTTAATTATGTCACCATGTCCATCTTTTGAAATTGACATACTACATCCATATCAGATTCACTAATTAACTACTTTCTTGGAGAATCATATTTGTAGTTGACAGGATCTAGACAGCAACTGGTGATCCAACATCATATCAAAGACCAAGTATGGGAGGACGTGGGCTCGTCTTTCCATCTTCTATACTCTATTCTATTTGTTAGTGCCTCTACTCAGTCTATTAGTGCATTTGCTTGTTAGTGCCTCTGTTCAATTTCTGTGTCTGTTTGCCTCTCTATGTGTGAGACAGCTGTTCACGTCAGAGGGCATAAAAGTTCAAAATACATTGTTGGGCACATTTTCTAACAGCTTAAGCTCTTGAGACAACTGGTACTCAAAACAGATTTAATTTAGGGCATTTTAACCAACTAAAACTGGGGATCCTACTATCATTGCCTGAAGGGTGAGGACAACACCATTCTCCCATTATAACATTTTTGCAATACCATATCACCAAATATTAAGCAGTGTAATAACTGTCAATCGTTTAATGCAGCAAAGAAAATTAAGTAGTCTGAAAAAAATATTTAGAGATTAATATGATCATTAGAAAGTTATAATCAATACCTCCGCTGTCCCATGGCCAAAAACAAGTATCAAATAGAGTGTATCAAAAATAACAGATGAATCCACATGTTCATAGTTGTATAGCTCCCCCAAAAACCGCATGTGGGCAATTCGTCGTTGTTGCATTCCATATTCATTCAACTCAAGCCCCAGCCTGATTTCCTCCAAAACCTGAAAGTAAAATATTTTGTTATTAGTCTCAGCATAAATTCAACAAGAAAAGCAAAATAGGCAAACCTGTGAAATGTAAAAAAAAAAAAAAAATATATGAGGTGCAGAAGGCATAGTATTTTAAACTACTTTGGAAAAAAAAATAAAACAATGAAAAAAATTTGAAAAAGAAGAAAGTAAAGATAGAGAAAAGAAAGAAACAAATGCAATAAATATTTTATAGTCTGAAATCAAACTTTTGTGGAAAAGCTCTCCACTAACTTATAACAAATTAGTGTGGTAAGAGGAGATGCTGAAGATGACTGCAACGAAATTTGTTCAGTGGGAAGGGAAATCTTTTCAAATTGAGCAGGTATCTGACCAGAATGGCAAGTTGTTTCAGATCACAGAGAGGGGTCGGCAAGTAGTAAGATGACTGAGGGTTGAACTAGAAGGCTTACATGGATCTTTTGGCAACTAGAAGAGATGGCAAAGATGGATGCAGTCTTAATTGCCAATGAATGCATTAACTTGAGAAGGAAAAGGAAAGAGACAGGATTGGTGTGCAAGCTGGACATTGAGAAAGCATATGATCATGTGAATTGGGGATTTCTAATGTTTTTATTGAAAAAGATGGGTTTTGGGGAAAGATGGCATCAATGCATGTTGGCTTGCATCTCTACGGTGTTGTCCTCAGTTTTGGTAAACTGCTCTCCTGCTTTTCCTAGTCCTCTCGGGGGCTAAGACAAGGGAAGGGGATCTCTCAACCCTTTTCCTTTTTGTAATGGTGACGGAAGATTCGAGTAGACTCCTTGGGGTGTGCAGCGATGGGAGGGATGTTGAAGGGCTTTGCAGCACGTATAATAGGGGAGGGAGGGTGGAGATATCTCACCTCTTCTTTGCAAATAACACTTTTATTTTTTGTGAAGCAGAGGAAGACAACTTCGGTATCTATGTTGTGTGCTGGATTGTTCTGAGGCAGTGTCAGGCTTACATGTTTACTTGGACAAGAACGAGATTATTCCAATGGGCGAGGTGAGGGGTTTGGAGGAGACTGTTTGGAGCTTTGGTAGTGGAGTTAGCTCTTTTCATTCAATATATTTGGGCTTACTATCGGGGGGGTTTTAACGAGATCAATTGCAATTTGTGACCCTGTAGTGATCAATTGCAAAACACAATGAAGCCGCCTAAGAAGCGTCTCTAGACCTCCTCCCCACCCCATAACCTCTCCAACTAGGGAGAACCTCTACAGTCAATCCGGGCATATACATCACTAGCAACTGGGCGATGCAATAACAGATGATTTCTATTGCTTCTATATCTACTTGTACATATTGCCAGTATTTTCTACCTGTAGTCACGCTTATTATCCTTTTCCCTCTTAAACAACAAATAGCGGAGATAATAAGCAATCAAAGGGATTCATGGAATAGGTGGTCCTTCTATATAGAACCGAGAATGCTGATTTTATTTTTTATTTTTTCATTCTTTTTTCTTTTGTGACCATTACATTTTCCAAATCATCATAATCTTCACAAACTTTGAACAACGAAACAGAAAATCACAACTACAATAATAAAAATGACAAGCACTGGTGATGTCAACAAAAAATCAAGAATACAAATGCAAACAATGTCAGCAGGCTAGGAGTTCTGCCTTGTATGAAGAAATTAGAACAGGCTTTCAAGATTTTTTGTTTCTTTGATCGGTAAAAGATAATTGTATTAAGATGTACGCAAGATGGGCTAACCAATGTACACAAAAAAATAGATCAGCTAGGCTAGAGAAAAATTGTCTGAGATGTAGTCAGGTGTCCCAAGTAGGACAAAAATAGCAAATTTTTGCACTTTTTTTATACTGTAAATTCTTGCACTTCACAGAGCAGCTAACCAAGTGGAAGTACAAGAAGCTGATTTCATCTAAATCAATTCAGAAAAACCATGCCCTATCTTCACCTTAAGGGCCTATTTAAGGAAGGAAAGAACCCGCTCAACAGGATACAAATGAACTGGTTTTAAATCTTTAATGTTTGGTAAGCACCTTTTAATCGCACGGAAGTTTGCATTTTTTCCTAAAGGATGTTTAAAACCTAAACAAAGTTAAAGCAAATGGGGTTGGTATTCCCAAAAAAAAAAAAAAACAGACAACATAATGAATGTGGACCCTAACCCATTTTAAAGAATTCCCAAACAGCCTCCAAAAATATGAGAAGTCAATGAACTAACTGTATCCAATAATGAAACTCGCACTTCTAAACCATATAAAGGAAGCTTCTAGGTTGCCTGAATAGGGACAGCAACAAGCTGGGTTTCAGGAAGAACAACGTCAACACCACCTTCCCCCCCCCCCCCCCTTCTCAAAAAAAAAAAGACAGTGCGAGAAACAAATTTATATAAATAACATTATTAAAGGAAAGAGGACCAGAATCCTAAACAAAAATTGAAAATAGGAAGTTTAAAAAAAAATGATATGCCTTGGGAGAATCGCAACTTTGATTGTGGAGGAGGCAGGATAGCATGTTGCTAAGACAAAATGGTGAAGATTTCAAGTTAGGAACCTTAAGCCTCTATTACACTCCATCTTTTGTTTACTTACCACAGCTAAAAGAAAAATCATTAATACAATGAAAGGAAATTGGAATCCTTACCAGAAGAGAGAGGACAAATATGGGATTTTGGAGATGAAATGGATGACGGCAAATTAGGGATGCAGCCCCCCATATCCAAACACCACCAAAGCCAAATTCAGGTTTCAAATCACCTTATGCTGCATTGTATGGTGGCAAAGATATTTAGGGTATAGTCTTCACTGTTTTTAGAGTGTCTTGGATCATGCCTAAGTCGGTGATTGAGATTTTACGGAGTTGGTGGTACATGCTCTTCCAGGAATGTTCGGCAAGCTTGGAGGGCGGTGCAGATGTGTTGTGCTCTTTGGTGGGAGCAAACTTGTGCACTCCTGAGAATTTAGAGATTCCTATTCGTAAGTTAAAGAAGAAAATATTTAATACTTTATACTTTGGGGTTTCAAAGAAATACCCTATTTCTTCATCTACGTTTGTAGATTTTTAGTGAATTGAATTGTAGAGATGGTCTATATAGCTTTTTTGTTTTTTGATTGCATATGGGTTGCACCCCCTTGGGACTCGTTATGAAAATGAAATCTTTACTCATCAATATATGTGTGTGTGTGTCCTCCAGAACCCATCCCCATAGTGAAACAGCCTAGCTTATCCAATCATGGAATGGCAAAAGTACAACCCCATACCACTTGCTCTTAGTTTGTCAAATAGTGGTTTGAAAGACAGGACATGAGACACCAAGTTTACAATCCCAAACCCAGACAAGATTTATCTATAAATTGGTTCACTATCAAGTTTACATCCATGCAGGCACAACAACTCAACTCAACCTCGAAATGTCAATATTGACGGAAATCCAGATAGGATTTATCTATAAATTGGTTCACTATCAAGTTTACATCCATGCAGGCACGATAACTCAAACCACCAAATATCAATATTGATGGAATGTTGGCCCAAATACGAGTCCAAAAGTTCACATGTAATACAATACCAAACAACTAAAGTTTAATGGATACAAGGTTTCAGAAAAACAGACACACATGCAGCCAGAGCTCTAACCCTGCCTCATGCCATGATATTTCTATGCCAACTAGGATATAGGTTAAACCGATCAAGCACATTCATCAAAACCTCGCTAACTATTCAGTAAACTAACACTTTCCATAACTATAAATAATGTTCATATGATGCAGTAAAATAATAATAACAACAGAACCAAAAAGAGCATCTCAGATCTTAATGCTTCCACTGGGAGGGGGGGGGAAAGGAAAAAAAAAGAGAAGTAAAGGAACATCATAAATATTACGCAAATTTCAGAGCTTAAAACAATCATGACCCCAGGGAACATCTCCTATTTTAATGCTTTGGCTAAAAAAATTAGAAGAAAAAGAAAAAGGAAAAGAAAAGGAACATTGTAAATCTTAATGGTTACTAAAACAACAGGATACATATGGGAAAGCACAAGAGGAAGAATATCACTCTGTTTTCCCAAAACTGAACTCATATTTATCAGAAAAATCTATAATGCAAAACAAATAAATTTCTATATACCGAAAAAAACAAAAATAAAAAATAACCTCGTCAACAACGGCCACTGCAAATTCATCATGATAGCGACTCAGACCAGCAGTAAGTGAAGCAATCAAGTGAATCTGACCATATTTTCCCTTGTGCACCTTCATGAAGCATTTCAAAAGGTAGGGCTCACAGTCGCTCCATGGTAGTTTACGAAGTTGTCTCAGCACATGCTCAATGGAAGACTTATCAAGATCCGAGAAGAGTAGTTTTCTGATATACTGCAGGATTTATTGAAGAGGTTAATTACTGCTATCATCAGACAAGATGGCAAACTTATTTAGCCTTAATGTGATCAATACCTGATGCAATGGAGGACGGACTTTAGAGACTCGAGCAGATCTTTCTGGCGGTTTGCACAGGTAATAAGCATTTTCCACTAGGGTGCTGTGACGAGGATCCAAATTTTTTACATTTTTTAAGCGCATCAATATCTCCAGCATGTTAGCCATGCGTACAGTAGTTTCAGGGGATCGGTAAAGGAAACGACCACATGTCTCAAGAAGATTGCAAGCAACGTCAATATTATGATGAGTAAAATCATCTAAACAAGCCTGGTAGAAAGAGAAAGGGGTCTGTAAGTAAAGAGAGTAACACCAACTAATCATCCAAAACTAAAAGTAAATTTCTTACTCAGATCTCAATGAACAGCATAAACTACCAAATTCATTTTATAACCAAACTGCAATCCATCATAAGGTAAGCTTGAAGTGAAATAAATATGCAATGATAAGTAGTCATATAATTGAAACACACTGAAAGATCAGAAAAATTGCTCTTTTTTTTTTTTTGGATCAGTCAGAAAAATTACTCTCTTACCAGAACAAATGTATATATATTGCTTTGCTAAAGAAGGAGATGGGAGGGAGGGGAGGAAGAGAGACTCTCAGAGAGTAATTCCATAGGAGAAAGCATGGGGGAAAAGAGAGAGAAAAAAAAAAGGCAAAAGCACTGGGGACTTGTCCAATAAAAATAAAAAATAAATAAGCATCAGGACACAAAGCAGAAGAAATAGTTGGACACCTAAATATATGAAAAATTACGACAGATAAGCACCAAAGCTCTCCTGACATAATGGTTAAAGCATAGGGAGGTAATGCAGGTCTATGGATTAAATCTTAGTCATCAAAATTTAAAAGCAAAAAATAAATTGTAAGAAAAAAGTCACATAGGCAAAGCATCTGCATATTTTTTTAGCAGTCCTGCCCAAGTTTAAAAAAAAAAAAACAATGCGATCCCATTATGCAACAATACTAGAAAGCCATTTATCAATTGACCACTCTACATCATACCTTCAAACAACTAAAAACGAGGCCAGCTGGTGCAATTTTAAACTTGCAGAGTTCGCCAATAAACCGAATATTCCTAATCTTTGTTTCAATGTTCATTTGATCCTGTAACAAAGAACACAGTTCACTGTAAATATCATGGCAAGTTAACATAACAAAATAAAGTGTTATACATAATAGACAAGCATCCACCACTATTTTCAAAGCAACAGATAATGAACTGCTAAACAGACCTTCTTATTTATCAAAAAGTTGAACTCTTCCTCCAACAGCTGCAAGAGCATGGAAGAGACATCCTTCATACAAGTTGACAGTGTGCCAACCATACGCGAGTAGTATGGCAGAAGTTCTAGCGAAGTCCTGGGGACATTAAACAATGCCCTCACAAGCTTTTTCCGGTTGGATTTTGAATTTAAATAACAGAACTCTACCTGGAAAAATAATATAATAATAACAAATAATAAGATCTTTACTGAAGAGGTGAATACTACATTACTTAAAAGGAAAACAAAAATAAAAATAAAAATGAAAGGCATCAAAGTTTAAGCAAGAACAAATGTAATTACAGTCAACTGATCAATTAGGTCGCGGCTCACACAACCAGGGAGCCTCTGCAATAGAGCGTCCAAATTTGTTCCTTCAAGACCTTTTAGTTTCTCCTTTTCATTTTCTCCTTTTCTGTCAGCATCTTTTTCTTTTCCTTTATCTCTGTCTGGATCTTTGGTCTTGTCTTTATCTTTATCTTTATCATCTTTATCCTTCCCTTTCTCATTTTTTCCCTCCTGTAAAGCTCCAGAATCTGCAGACCCCTCTGCAGTATCTTGAGTAACCATCTGACCTTGGTCTGATTCAGGTGATGTATCCTTTATACAAAATATCTCAATGTAAGTAAATAGACCAACATGAAATAGTTGGTCTAATAAGAACTTTGATAAATATTAGATCATCTCCTGGTGTATGACAACTTCCATAATATATAAACTTTACGGCCGAAATGTTATAAAGATATGAGAATGAAGAATAAATGTATGTATATTTTGAAATTTTAAAATGCAGATAGATGTTTCTCCACAAACTGGTTCAACACTAAGTTGGGCAATATCTTAGGCAACTCAAGTACAAAGAGTAGATAGCAAACACCATCAGTTGCACTTGGGTGATCCCAACACATACAACATTCCCAGGATTGCCTAGTTATACATTCACATGGAACTAACTATGGAATTTACACTGGCTGCACACCTAACAACCTCTTTTTCAGTACAGTAAGCTGAGATACAGTTTCATGACAAAGATATACAAATTGGAAGCTGGCAAAGTTTAAAATGATGTATTGGAGACAACAGTGCAGGTTGGGAGTTGGTACACAGAAAACCGAAGTGTGTATGGATAACTTCATGGACGTCGGCCATCCACAAGACAGCATGTGACAAATGATTCCAGAAATAGAAATTAAGGTAGGCATGGCCTATGACATTTGTACATCCCACAAAATTATAACTTCCTTTGTTCCAACTTCCAATGGAATCCTCTCAAAAAGGCCTTCATATTTACAACTGGATAATAAGAAAAACAAAAGTCAGGTTGTGAATATCGAGTACACACATCATGCCCTACATTAAAGCATTGTACAGATTGCCTGTGCGAGGTATGTCTTCACACTAGCCAATTTGACACTCACGTCTACATGACCATCCGGGAGTCTGGAGGTAAAATTACACAAAAATTCTAGCAGTCGGTATTAATAATGAAATATTGCTATAGTTTATTCAGACAACAGAAGGGGGAGAAAATAACTCCAGGAATAGTTCAAAAAAGCATGTGGGGAAACAAAGCAATACAAGGTAAAAATGGGAGAAACATATGTTACTAAAAGTACTCACGAGTAATGTACCGATTACAAGTAATAATTTGAAAATTACTGAATATGTTGGAATAAAAATGTCACATGATTAGGAAAAAAACCTTTTTGTGGAATTTTCAGTTAAAAAATCAGAAAATCCTTCCACAATGTCACAGGTAACCAAAGAAGACTTTTTAGACTATAAAACGGGCCATTAATCCCTTACAGATGATTGCTCTTGTGTCTTCGGAGATTGCTCATTCACTTTGGGCTCTGCTTCTCCCAATAATACTGCAGGAACAAACGCTCTGGAAAGAAAAGGCACATAATGCATCTTATTGACATTCCAAGTTCACTTCAAGGAAGCATGACCTAGAAGATTATTGAACCAACAAAAATGTTTAACATGCATAATCCAACCATAACAAACCTGAGATCGGGTAAGCACTCATAAAAAGCCCTTGTATCTTCATCATCCCACATTGCTTCAAGTACAGAAGAATCTTTTCCAGCACCAGGAGATGATGCATCCTCCCCAGTTGTGACCCTGGTTGTGTGACCATCCTCTGGCATCACAGGAGGTTGCATATCAAGCGCTTCTGCTAAACTGTGATAGGAAGAATTCAAAATAATTAGTGGCATCAGATAAAACAGAGTGATACAGAAAAAGCCATAAGGTAGATCTACAGAACAGATAAAATCCATAGGGAGGACATGAAGAAATAGAAATTCAAAGAAAGATAAAATCCATAGGGAAATGGAAACAAAAAATGCAAGCCTAATGGGAAACGGGAAACCTAATCAGACATGATGCCAAAAAAGAACAGGTGATGGCACAAAAACATATGAACAACCCAAAGTGTTGATTTCACCAAAACATTATTACTATAAATTATAGAAACCTGCTCCCCAATGGTTTCTGAAATGTTTCTAGCAAAGAAGGCAGTTTTCTGATCATTTTCCAAAATGATGGAAAACGTCCATTTAAGCGTGTTTCTCAGAAAATTGTCCCCGTCACGCAACCATTTTGGAGACCAGATTTAAAGAAGCTCCAGGAATCTATCATGGCAGCTTGTATATATAAATTCCATCAGACATTAGTTTGTAAGAAAATCTGCATTAATTATTACTCAGATTCCTCATTTTTTCAATAAATTTGGGAGGCTGAAGGGGCATGAATAACATCAATACAAGCCTCGTAACAAAGACTGCAACTTAACCTTAATGACAATGGGGTGGCTTCAACACCCGCCACCCTCTTACTCTGACATAACCAGGGAAGCCGCATTTGCCATCTGACGATCAGGTCACTGATTTCTTTCCCTAAAGGTATTTTTGACATGTAAATTCAGTTCATATAAGAACAAAATTTAGAGTTGAAAAAATCAAATATTCACCAATCCCTTTCTCTCTGCTATCATCTTTTTTTACAAATTTTTTCTTTTTCCATTACTTGGCTGACCAAAATGTAAATTCACTGTTTAAAAAAAATGCAACCTCCAAAATTGAGCACAAAAATACACAGAATTCTTATTAATCAGTGTGAATTGTCTCTACAAGATTACTTAAATAGGAAATAGTTTTTGAAGCCCTCTACTTCATATTTTTTTTTTTCAATAAATGATAAGTAACAAACAAAATTATAAAGAGAAGCACCAAAAGGGTGCACCCATTTACAATCAACAGTACGCAGCTATATCTCATAGTGTTCAAAAAAACAAACAAATTCTCTATAGTTGAGGTTGAGCCCCCGATAACCAAAAAATAGGGTGCTTAAACCATAGCCTTCTGCATTCCAAATGGGGGACTCCACTATTTTAAACACTGTGGTTTCTTTCCTTCCATATGGAACCAATCGCCATACCTCTCTCACCCTTCTCCCAACAGTGCTCCCTCTCCAAGTGTATATCCGAAGTAGATCGAGGCATTACCCAGCACACCCCAAATAACACATTCAAAACAATCCATATAGCTTTAGTGACCGGACAATGGATCAACAAATAATTAAATGTTTCTTTATTCTCACGGTATAGACAACTGAAATTCACAATAATTTGACGCCTCCTGTGCAAATTATCTATTGTCAAAATACCCGAAAGTTGCAGTCCATCCAAAAAAAAAGCCACCTTCAAAGGACCTTTAGTTTCCAAATTTCGTTCCATAGAAACGTCTACCTTCCCTCCTCCCTTCAAAACCATACAGTAGGACTTGACCTCAAAATCTCCTCTCGTAGACCCATTCCAACACAGCATCCTCCCTCCTTCATGAATAACCTGCCTATAAAACATGCCAAAAAAATCAATAACTTCCTCCACCTCTCATTCCCAAAGATGCTTGACATCACTTATGTCCCAAACAATTTCCCCCTATCCTCCTAAAGAAATTGGTTACTCGACTATTTGTCCACGGTTATTATGAACAGTCAAGAGAATGCTATATGAAGGGGAACTGCATCACATCAATGGCAATGTTTTGAAACACATACCGTTCTATGAACCGGAAAAATGACTGGGTCATGGGTCACTGATTCAACCGCTGGGTCAACCAAAATCGAACCATGATGTAATAAATATATTATGATTAATTTTTATAATATATCAAATTATAAAATATGAAAATAATTTGAAATTAAAATTTATGTAAAATTTAGTATCACCTTGATAAACCTAAAAATATTTTGAATACAATAATGTTCAAAAAAAAATAATATAATAATGTTCAGAACAACAAAACTATGTTACAAATGTTGTATTAAAATAATATTTGAAACATAAAAATATGATTTAAATTTTTTAAGTAATTAATTTATATGAAAAGATTGCATTCTATAAAAATAAGTTGTACATGATCCCAAGTAAATTTCAATTTTTTTCAACTTTATTATAGTAAGTTCTAAAAATTATTGAATCAAATAAAATTTATTATTTGTATCAATTTAAAATAATTTGTTTTTTTGAGTAATCCCACATCGGATGAAGGAGATGAATACTGAAGTACAAGATGTATGAGGATAAAAGCACATATTTTTTAGAAGTTCATTTCTCACACCTTAATGTCCCACATCGGACAATTAGTAGAAAGGCACATAGAAGATGGGTTTATAAAAGAGCTCCAACAGGTTTATGGCTTATGTACAAGAACTTCACTGCTTCTATGAGTTGGAAGCATTAAAAAAGTTTAAAATTTAAATGCATTAAAAGCATTAGAAGTTCACGCACCTCACTGCTTTTATATGATAAAGAATTAAACTTTTTTCCATTCCAACTTCCAAGACAGTGGAGGTGTGATTGGTTGGAAACGGACGGCTTTCAAGAACCGGTCACGGTTCAATTGAACCGCCGGTTCAACTGCCGGTTTTTCCGGTTCTGCTAAAAATGGACGGTTTTAATATTAGAATGATTTTTAAGGCTTGAACGGACTGGATCTCAAACCGGTTGCCGGTTTTACCAGCCGGTCCTGTCCGGTTTTTAAGACACTGATCACTGCTCTATCCAAACCCCCCCCCCCCCCCCCCAAAACAAAAAAAAACCCACCCTCCATCTGATATGTTTGGATAACTCATCCCACCCTCATCTTATACTACAAACACCAACCCCATAGGAATACCACCTACCTGAAGAACGAAACTCCTGCTTCAGCATGGCCCTCCCCTCAACCACTCTTCTCCAAAGTCTATTCCTTTCAACCAATATTTCTAAAGCCATTTCCCCAAGAGAGCCTTGTAAACAGCCTAAGCTCCCTTATTACAGCCCCCCTTTCCTCAATGGACAGCACACCTACTTCCATTCCACCAGGTGATACTTGAACACATCTCCAACTCCCCTACAGAGGGTCTCCTTACCTATTTCATGTCTTTCTTTCCAATTACAATGACAGATCCAATACCCCCAGGGATCTAGCTGAGGCTCCCAGAGGAAATCCCTAGTACACGACTGGGAATAAACCCACTCGGCAGCCCAGGATAGTTAACAGTCAGCCGCGGACCTCCACTTCCCCAATTGCAACCAACTCACTTTTTGTTTAAATTGACAGTCCAAAAGTCCTCTGGAAACACATAAGAATGCACCTCAAAAACCTCAACTAAGAATGCTCATTCGCATAAAAAAAGATGAGTCATTTTCACTGTGAGGCTGTGAGCCCCTAACATCCCCCACCGAGAAACCTCTCAGCAACCCACTCTCCACTACCCTAGTCATTAGGCCACTGAAGACTTCCATTATCATAATGAAGAGGTATGGGGTTAGAGGATCATCTAGGGATGGCACAAGGTTAGAGGGTCATCTAGGGATGGCAACGGGGTGGGTCCGGGGCGGGGGAGTCCTTCCCAGCCCCCACGAAAAAAATGGTCCCTCCAAACCCGTTTAAACGTTGTGATTTAATGGGGCAGGTCCCCGTCGGGGTACCCATGCAATTATATAACTTTTATTTATTCATTTAAAAAAAAATGTAATTAACACATTCAAACAAGACATTACATATGTTAAAATAAGAAATAAGCATGTCATTAGAGAATTAGAATGGTATTATTTCCTTTTACAAATGTATAACTCTATCAAATTTGCCTAAACTTCAATGTGGGACTAAAAGATATCATTAATAATATTGACTATGTGAAACAAAAACACATTTATTATTTTGTTTTACATAATCAGGGCAGGGCAGGGTGGGGTGAGATGCCTTCACCCCAAATATATCAGGTCCAAGCAGCTTCAGGTCAATAACCTCTTAACCTGGTCCTGAACCATACCTAGTTATTTGGGGGTCCATATCCACACATGAGCACTGCAACATGATTGTATTCAGTAATTCATAAGTTATGTTGAAAAGACCAGTTCTATCGATTGATCAGGTCCAAGGAACCTAAAATGATTGGATTACCCAAATTCAGTATCCTCATTTAATGGGCTTCGCCCAATCCATTTATTTCAGGTGGGCCAAGTAAAATACTGCTACTCCTACAATTTTAGACAATTATCCTTGCATTTAACTGTCATGGGGTTCATCAAAAGAGTAAGTACTATAGAACCCATGGGCTAGCCCTGCATCCCATCCAATTGCAGCACAACAACATGACAAGTTGAATAGATATGACAAAGAAAACAGAATCACAAATCAACTTACGCTGAGACACCACGGTAGAGATTGTCATAAGATTTACGCAGCTTCTCATATGAAGAGGCATTTTCATCACTGAGCTCACCTTTAGCATTTAAAATCTTTGCGTTTTCATGCTCCATTTGGCGAAGTGACTTCAGTTCAGGGAAAATTTAAATCCGTCAGATAAAAAAAATTCAAAAGGACAATATTATTAATTTACTAATTTACATGGAAAAAGAATAGATTCTTCATCCAAAAAAGTATGAATACAGGATCTAGTAAAATATTAAAGCTTACACCTAACATGAAAAGCCGACTTTAGTAAAAGTATCAAACTCTTACATTGTGCTCTGATTGAAGGAGTTCTGCAGCAGCATCATAATATGTATGAAATGCCTTCTTGAAGAATTTCTTCTGATCTGCTGTGACATTAAGTCCCTTAAAAAACTGTAACAACGTCAGTGAAGGAACTATAGAATAGACGATTGGCAGGAGATTCCCTAAAGATCAAATAGCAACAATCCATAAAAGATTGCAACAACTCTTCACAAGGTGTTGGTCAATCCTTTCAGAAGACTGCAAGCATTCGGTCTCCAAAGTGTATTTGCAGCCTATTAAAAGAACTTTAAACAAACCTAAAGATTTTCTTGAAAGGCTAATATCAGCTCTAAGAAAAGGGGAATATAAATTGGTAAGCTAACCACAAATTGGGAAGAATTTAATTTAGATCTAAGGGTATTGAGCAACCTCTATTGTTGAATATACAACCATTAATCGCACTTCATCAGTTTAGGAAAAACAAACAACTAGTGAAAAAAAATACATTTCTACAGAAGCCAAAATATCAAGTTACTGATAAGATGAGGATCTAGAAGGAACAAAGTATAAAAATTCCATGGAGAGAAGTGTTGAGCCATGCAAAAGAAAAAAAAAAGGGGGCGGGGGGGGGGGGGGGGGGGGGGAACTGCACCTCTTCAAGAATTTCTCGTTCAGAGTGAGGAAGTCCCAGAAAATATCTCCCTTGTCGCGCAAAACTAGCAAGAAGTGATAAATTCGACTGAGTTGCATCACGGTCCTTCAAGTGCTCTACACTTGTGAGATCCTTTATGATGTTAATGAAAATACCAGAGTCTTCTATAACTCCAACGAAGTAAAGTTCACAAAGGAGTTTTAAAGTGCTGCGCTTCTTCATGGCTCTTAAATTTCTGTCTGTGTCCAAATCATCCCCAGATTTTCCAGGGAAGAAGATTTTCAAGAGGCCTTGAGTTAAACTTAGTGCGAAGTCTTTGTACCTTTGATGAAGCAACGAACAAATCTGGTTTGGCAGGTTAAACAAAATGCATGTTAAATGCAACACAAGCAGCCATAAGAAAACACAGAAATAACTGATCAACACTCTGAGAAAAGCTTTGAGAAAGGTATATACATAATTTTTCGATAATCAAAAAGTGTGTAACAAATAGTAAATGCCAGGGGACAAGCAAACCATGTAGATACAATATATATACAGGAGCCTTGGATCTAGACTCTTCCTATACGGTTCAAATCGCCTAAAGAAATCAACGGGGCATAAAGGATATGGGAAACACACATGTATCTAATAAAATGGAAGTTATCCAGCATCACTTGTTTTATCCTATGAACAGACATCTTCACACCCTCAAAGGTATGCCTATTCAACTCTAGCCATACGCCACGCACAAGATATAAAGGCCCAGCCTAACAAACTTGATGGCTCTTACTAGAACAATCTCCAGCCTTGCAACCAAGAAGCTCCTCCATAATCGGGCATGACCCAAGGCACGCCTAACAAAGAAAGCAACACGCACCACATATCTAACTATGGAACAATGGAGAAAAACGTTTTTAGTTGTCTCCAACAATCCTTTAACACATGCAACACCAATTTCAATTCAACTTTCGCATCCTGATCAAACCAGCCATGTCAAGATTGCCTCCAAAGCAACATCCCATAAAATAAAAGCAATTTGACCTTCCAATTACTTCTCCATGGAAAATCAAAACTACATCCCCTACAAAGGACCCTACAAAATGACATCACACCAAGTGCCAAACCAACCACTCTGAAGCAAGATTCCACCCCGGAACATCCTCCCTCTCCGTAGTCACAGAACTGTAAAAGAGCTCAAAGAAAGCATCCATAGACTCCATCTTGGCTTTGGAAAACAGGGGCTCCCACACTACTTCACTCTCTGATAATGTGAAGTGTGGTACAACCATCCCCCTTTACAAAGAAATACTGCAAGGATCCAAGTATAAGACTTTCAAGAGAACATCCTCATAAGCCTGGTGCGTACACAAGAGCGAGGTTCTGGAAGGATTCTTGGAGAGAGAATACTGCTTTGAAGGGCAGGTTTCCACTTTTATTCCAGATTTCTTCAGACCGCGATGCTTTGGTGGCTGATTGTCTCTTTTTAGGAGGTGGAATAGTATGAGATCCTTGTTTCAAAAGGAATTTTCAATACTATGAATTGGATGATTTGGTGAGTCGGTTGAGCTTCTTCAATGCTTCAAGCCTATGGCAATATTGGATGACTCTCTCAACTGGAAGCTAGATAGTACTACAAAATTCAATGTGTAGTCGTACTATAAGGAATTGGCTAGGAGAGGAGATCCAGACTTCCTTGGAAGTCTATTTGGTGCTCGAAAGCTACAGTGAAGGTTGCTTTCTTTGAGTGGCTTGTGGCTTCGGAGGCAGTATTGACTATGGATAATCTTCATAAAAGCGGCTCAAGGTCGGCCAGTCGGTGTTGCATGTGCAAAGAAAAGGAATAGGCTATCAATCACCTCTTCCTTGATTGCTCAATTGAATGGGATTATGGTGTCTCCTTTTCTCACTTTTTGGATGTACTTTGAATATGTCTGTCTTGATGGAGTTCCTCTTTTCCGATAAGTAATGGTAATTTCATAAAATGGCACCAAGGGGGTTCAACCATATAGAAAAAGATAATACAAAAATTATATGTCCATTCTCAAAGAATCCAAAAAAGCTACAAAAGAGTCTATAGACAAAACAGAGAGTCTATAGACAAAAGAGAGCTCCCCGTGATCCATAAATAAAGAGAGCTCAAGACTAAATTTTTCAGAGTCCAAATGGGAGACTCCACTCCTTCAAACATTCTACTGTTCCTTTCCCTCTGAATAATCCACCATTTACACAACGGGGTCATACACCAAGCTCTTCCAAATCTCCTTCCACCAAATCTGCCTCAGTGATGGAGTTCTTAATGCGCAGTAAGGGATGTGGGTACGGTGGAATGTGAGGAAGGTGTGGAGGTTAGCTCTGCATTGCTTTTTTGGTGCTTGTGGAGCGAAAGGAACTAAAGAATATTAGAAGGGAAGATAATGGGCCCTGTAGATTTTTTTTCTGATAAGCAAAGATAAGTTGCATTATATAGAGAAAGCGCAGGCGACAGAGCGGCGAGAGTAGCACGATACATTTTTCGCATGATGTTTGGTGTGGAGATACTCCTTTGACATAGAGATTTCCTAATTTGTATCAAATTTCCGATGACCAAGAGGCAAAAGTAGCTGACTATCTTCAGTTCAGAGGTCACGAAGTGATTTGGGATCCTCGCTTCTTTAGGGCATTTCATGATTGGGAAATGCCATTAGAGGATTTAATTGTTTTCTTGTATGGGACTCGAGTGGGAAAATCTAGAGAAGATGCAATACAATGGAAGCCAAAGCCAAATGGAAGGTTCAAGGTAAGGTCATATTATAGGAACCAAACTCTATCCACCTCTGAAATAGAATTCACCTCCAATGCTTCAAAAGAGGGTCTTTGCTCACGAGTCTCGAAATAAAGGTTTTTTGTAAAAATTCAAAATACCTTGCTTGATTTCTTCGTCGTCCTTGGTTTCCACCCTATCAATCTATAACCTCACAATATGATTATGCCTCCTGTGAGCATTCACCATGCAGTGAGAGACTCTCGTATTCTTATCTCCTTCCTTACGCCAAAGGGATCTTGATTTCATTCGCCAACTATTTTCCTCCATCAAAGCAAGCCTTCCCAAATCGGCTTTTTTTCTCCTCCCTCCTTGACATCTCCTTGGAAGATAATCCTCCATTGCATTCCTTCATATCCAACTCCATAATTTCCCACAACACAACAGCCCGGTTCACCTCCATCCTCCCAAACACCTCTTTATTCTATTTTTCCAAGTCATTTTTCAGCAATTGAAGTTTTCTAGCCAAAACATAGCTTGGAGAACCCTCATTATCATAACTTTTCCACCATCCCTTTACCAGGTCAAAAAAGTCTTCAACCTTCAACCATATATTCACAAATCTAAATGGACCTCTACAATTCTGAATCCCTTCACCATCAGGCATAATCGGAACATGATCAGGGACTGACCGAGGATGACTGAACTAGGCTACATTTGAGAAATGTTCCTCCCAGTCCATCAAAATCAAGAATCTATCTGTAATAAGAGATTTAAGGAGAATCTCGATTATTTGCCCATGTATCTCCTCCTGTCCAGATTCAAAAGTCAATGACTTGAAGGAAATGATGATAGCGTAGATAGGAGATAAGTCTTTCGAAGTGATCGACGAACGAAATGATTCTCATGAACTCTTTCAGATTATTGAAGGATTTGAGTGACGAGGTTAGAACTTGGATGGTCATGCTTGGTGTTGGAGGAAGCTTCTAAGGATAGGAGGAGAATTTTTTCTGAGGTATCTGTGGGGGGAAGAACAGAGGCTTGACATTATAGAGGAGATACAACTCCATTTTTTTTTGGGGGGGGAGGCAATAGTGGGGAGGTGAGGAGTGTCTATCTTCCAAAAGTGGATAGGGGAGGGGGATGGATGTCAGCAGCGAAGGCTTCACGTAAAATGGGGCCATCACAGGAGAGACAAAAGGAGAAAGGAAAATCGTACTCTGAGGTAGCAAGACTTGAGCCATCGCCATCAAAGCCAATCAAGGTGGAGCAAAGATGAAGAGCATCTTGGGAAGACATCTCGGTTGACCTCCACTATTGTGAAGGGTGCCTAACTTTCCTTCATAGATGACAGATCAGCCGGTTTGGAGAAGGAAATTCTATGATTCCAAATAAGCAGAAGGTGGGAGCCTCGGTTCACATATATTGGGGGGCTTCCGACGAGGGTGACAATCTCAGGCATGCACGGAGCGTGGTTTTTGTTTGAGTTTCATACTGAGAGAGAAGCTACAAGGATCTTAAATACAGAATGGAAATTTGATGCAGAAAAGGTGATTTTGTAGAGATGGAGACCGGAAGGTTGCGGTAATAAACTGAAGGAGATTAGACCTCTAAGGGTTGGGCTCCCGGTCTTTATGTGGTGCAACGAAGTTTTTGAATCCTTAGGGAATTGTTGCAGAGAATATCCTAAGGAAAATGAATCAACAGTAAGGAGGGATCATTTTCGATGGCTCGTGTCTTGGTCCGAGCAACGATGGAGGATGTTCTGGCAACGGTACAAATAAGGTCAGGAACCAGGAAGTTTGAAGTCCCGGTATGGTCGGAATCGGGCCTTGTACGTCGGAGGAAGAAAGGTCAGCTGAAGCTCTCAGAGACGAGGCAGGGGAGATGTGAACAGGGACAAGGGTGAAGTTTGCTCACTCGAGGAGAGCATGGGAGCATGGTGTAGAGGGGAAAGCTGGGGCAGAGCTGAGAGGTCAGCCTTATTGGGTAAGGAGAGTTTTTAAAATTTTGAAAGAAGGGTCCTTGGGCATCAGACACGTGACGGGTATGGTTCAGTGGGCCGGCGATGGGCTAACTAGAGAGTGGAAGGTGGGCCGTCGAGAAACAAGAGGTGCCGCTCAAAAATTGGGGTGGCATTCTGTGTTCAGGCCTAGCAGAGTAAGGCCCACTTAACAATCCAGAAAGGAAACCCAGGATGGGAGTTCGCTGAGGGAAGATAGGGCAGGCTGCTCTAGGCCCAATATGGTGACTTATACAAACGGCGGGCTGGATAAGGGGCCTGGTGAAAAGGGTTTGGATAATAAGTCAGGAGGGGAATCCGTGGAAGCCCAGCCCACCCAAGAATGGCCCGTCTCGGCTCACACAAGCATGGCTGTTTCAGGACCACGGCACTGTTGCAATTGCAGAGAAATCACAGATGCAAGGTTCCAAAAATGCTAAGCAGTGCAGATGGGAGAAAGCCGCCAGGAGACTCATGGAGATCGACAAAGAGGATGGGGATGCAGCCCTGACAGACAACAAAGGAGCGGAACAAGGCAAGCACAGCCACAATAATCGTTTTGGTGGTAGTGAAGGAGACGAGAAACACGAGCTAGTTGACGGGATGAGCTTACTGTCAGAGAGTGAACCTCAATGTTTCATGGAGGGAAGCTCCAATGCCGATGAACCTTATTTTGAGGAGGGTACAGAGTTTGATGCAAGCTCAAAGACTTCTTCCAGGAGCTGATTGCTTTGGAGAGGAAGTTCAGAAGTTGGGGTAGTGATAAGGAGTTTGTTGGAAGAGAGATTGTGGTCCAAGATTATCAAGAGGGGGTGGAACCTCTGTTATGCACCCCGCTAGCCATAATGGCCCCAGATGACGAGTATCAGCAGTGGCCAGGGAAGGAGGGGCAGATAATTGAAGTTTTGTAATGGGTTCTAAGGAGAATAAAAAGATCAGTAAATTCTTGGGGGTATCCTGCAATGGATGCAAAGAAGATTTGATGATTCTCTTTACGAAAATTGAAAGGAACAACGGGCAAAGGAGAATGAGAGGAAGAGAAGCAGAGGGGGACTCAGCAAAACAACAATCAGCTAGAAGACTGACAAGGGAATTGCAGAATCTGTCCCTTTGCATCCATTGCAGGATGCAAAGGATGTGAGGGGTGCACCATGAATATGAAGCTAGTAACTTGGAATGTGAGGGGGTTTGAATGACCCGGACAAGAGGACCGCGGTAAAGGGAATGATTAAGGAATGGAAACCTGCAGTGATTTGCATCAGGAAACAAAAATGGAAGCAATTTCCAGCAATATCATTAGAAGTTTTATGGGGTTCTATATTTATTGAGGGGGCTACATTGCCTTCCAGTGGTGCTGCTGGTGGCATTTTAATTTTGTGGGACTCCAGAATTGTGAAGAGCACAGAACAATGGCAGGGGAGATTTTCCATGTCATGTAGATTCTCATTCCGGCAGGGTAATTTGCAGTGGGTATTTTTAGGCATTTACAGCCCTCAATCTGATGTGGACAGAAGAGAATTATGGGAGGAACTTCAGACAGTTGCAGCAAGGTGGAAGGATCCGTGGTGCATAGGAGGGGGATGTTAACACTAAGGTTTCCAGCGGAGAAACTGGGTGGTATAGTTTGGACCAGGGCAATGCAGGACTTCAATAATTTCATTAACATTAACACCTTGGTGGATCTTCCAATGGACGGTTGCAGTTTCACATGGTCCACTAGAAGTCTAGCAGGCAGCCTCCAGCTATGTCCAGGCTTGACAGGTTTTTGGTCTCAACTTATTGGGAGGACTTCTTCCCAGGTATCAATCAATGGTGCTCTCCTAGACCTATTTCTGATCACAGTCCTGTGGTGTTGATTTGTGGGAATTTCTGCTCAGGAAGGTCCATTCAAGTTCGAAAATATATGGCTGGGTGTTTTTGGGAGGCTTGAGAAACTAATTTTGCAAGCCATCTCCTTTTTTGTTCATGTGATCGCCCTCCTCAGGCAGTCTCACGAATGTAATCTTAATAATCCCAAAAAAAAAAAAATCATGCCAAAATCTCAATTTGCTACCATTCCCTATTAAAGCCCTAGACAATTAGAGAATTTACACCGCTTTACAATGCCCTTCCAGAATCCCACCCCATATAGACTTGTAACCTCTCTAGAGGTCCATCCCCTATAGATTATTTCTAGCTTGGAAAAGACAAACAACTATCAACTAAGATCTACCAGAAACTATAACAAATCCTGCTACAAATAAAATATCAAGGGCCTGGCTCCTCACTGATCTCTTATCACCAAATTCCCTTCCAATCTGCACTGGAAGTCCTGCCATATCAGCACAGGAGGACTAGTGCTCAACATTAATGAGCTCCTCTCAGTACATCACGTGTAATAAAATATTGGTTTGAACAGATCATTTCAGTTATCCAATTATGTGGATGATGAAGAAGCCATTTGAGAATGTTTTGGAAAAAACATATTATATCCATCCAATCAAATTGAATTTCTGTACCCCCAACCAGTAAGTGGTCCCCGTCAAAGTATGGCTCCAGAGACCTATTTCATGCTAAAATAGCATAATTAAGTGCTCAATGGATGAAAACAGGGCAACTAAGAAACTGCAGAGGAAGTGATCCCAAATTTCAATAATTATCAAAGTTAACTAAGCGTATAGGAACAATATAAAGAAGAATCAGATATTATAAGTTACCATCAACTTGTACACACAGTTGGAATTTTTTTTTTAGCTCCTTTTAGGGGGAGAGGGGGGATGCAGTAGAAAGACTGCAATTAGATAGCAGACCTCCATATCAAATAGCATAAAAAATATCCTTGAAACAGCCAGGGATGAGGACAATCTCTCTATTGATCAAATCAAAGTTAGTCCCATTGGGGAATGCACAAAGAAGAAGCAATAACATAATCCTAAATCAACTAAATATTAATATATTTCTCAAAACAAAAAATTACTTTGACTTGGCACATTGGCCAGAATAAAGACTTAGGATGTCATTCATCTTCACCACAGGAATTCACATTAAAATCTTAGCAATAGACAGCTTTTGTTAGAAATGCAAAAGATACTTGATAGGAAAAAGGTTGGAGGAAAAGGTCCATCAATAAAATTTAACTACCGAAAACAAAAGGACAAAAAAAGTTTTGTAAGAAATGCACACCTAAAGATATTTAAAAGGACAAATACAATAGAAACAAAAAAAAAAACTATATGATGTAGGGTCCTCAGTAGATCAGCTCAAATTCATAGCTACCTGAACTGCGGCTTGTATGTCTGAAGTTCTAAGCTTCGCATCACAAATAGCTGTGACATGCTTCGCTTACAAATTTACTTAAGTTGACACTTCTCAACTCATCCATCAAACCTTCCCGCTGCTCCTCATTAATCTGCTTAAGTTTTTTAATAACTGCTGTATTGCGCTTGATGCTGGAATCCAATGCCCTGAGAAAACCAGAGTCTGGAACCAACAATACACCATATCAATATCTATGCATAAGGGATTTGTGTCCTAAAAATAAAGAAAAAAATATCACATGCCGAACTCAGACACCATATTACATAAAAGCTTTTCCCAAACAAAATTTAGCTTACCAAGTCTGTAAGTTAGAAATTTTTTCCAAAAAACCATTTCGCCCATTTTTCCTATCATCTTTACCCTTAAACCTTCCCTGCCATTTTCAATCTCAAATCCTTGACCAAACACTTCTACCTAGAAGTATAGATCAAATGATGGCTTTTCAGAAAATTTATATTTCTAGGCATGGTCTGGATCAAGGTCCTCTCCAAAACCTACATTTCCATCATGTTCATTCGTTTGTCAACATTATTGAGTTCAATTCCCATTTTACTAATTTCTTTCCCAAAGAAGCTTTTGCAGTGCCCACCCAGGGGGCGGGGGGAAGGTGTTTGAAGGGCTGCACATATCTAAATGCATATTTTCATTATCGATAAAAATAAAAAAAAAGCAGAACCAAAGCTTACAAACAAAGCCCAGCTTACTTCCAATTAAAAATAAACAAACAAATAATATTCTCCTTGTTGAATTTTCTTCTTTTTTTCTATCTTCTGGGAACGGGCAGAGTGGGTGCGAGGTTGTTAAAATTGGGATAGAATGAATTGATCGGAGGGTACCCAGGATCAAATCGAGAATCATAAGATTCTACAAAATGAGAAAACTATCCAAATTACCATTCTTGCATATTAAGGATCCTTAAAAACACACCATGAATAAGTTTTAACTCATGAAAAATACGGGAAATAATTATAATAAATATTTATAGTACAAAAGCTTCATTTGACCTAATTTTATTTATTTCGTACATTAGTATGACAAATGCTTTATTTATATAATATTTAACTAAGATAGCAAATTAAAATATTTAATTCACATAAAAAAAAAAAAAATTATTTTAAAATATTTGGGTCACTCGAGCTTGAAAGGCACTATAATAGAATCTATGACACAGTGGAAAAATTAGAACTAGCATCTATTTAGTATAAGAGATCAAATGGTTCAAAAAAAGTTTATTGAGTTTGTGTGTAAGAGAGAGAAGCAAATCAGCCTAAAGCAATTTTTTAAATTGCAATATCAAATCCATACTAGTTATAATAAAGAGTTAAATGACTTAAATTAACTAGTATAACACTTGACTTGACTAGTCTGAAGCAAATTAAAAGAGTCATTCAAATAGTCAAAACATGAAGAAAGCTTAGGGATGGCAAATTGACACGTCCCGTCAGGGACCCACCCAGCCCCTAATGGAATGGGTATAGGATGTTCATAAATGGGTTCAGAATGGGGTAAGGGTAGGTTTTTAAAACCTGTTTGGGTTCGGAGCGAGGTCGTCGGATGGTCACCCCGACCCGTTTATATAATGAAATTAATTTTTCCCCTAGTGTACACTATATTTACAATAAACCATATTATATACATTGAAGTTTTATGATTTCTCATACAACATTCTTCATTGTTTGAAGTTTAGCCCACTGATATGTTGGTATTAACTCAAATAATATTTTTTTTCTTTTCTCTTCCTTAGTTTTCTTTTCTATTAATTCTCTTTTACATAATTATGTTTTTTATAATTATATATCATAATAGTTACAATTAAGATCTTGCAAAGTTTCATATACTCGGAACTTTTGAAGGTTTTCACTGAATAAGAGTTCGTACATGTTTACATCATCCCGTTTTTGTTTTTTTTTTTTTTTTGGGTAAGTACATCATCTTATACATTCATCCAAGGATCAAAATTTTGTTTCATAGTATTGTTTCGGTCACCTAAAAAACAAAAACATTTCGGAAACGTTTCGAAAATATAGTGGAAACGATGAAAAAAAGTAAAATGTATAGAAATACTTGAAAACATAAAGTAAAATATATGAATGTGTGAAGATAAATATTATAATTAATTGGAGATGTTTTAGGGTACAAGTCCATCCACACAAGAAGATACTAGAGTGAAATTAAAAAAAAAAACGTAAAGTAAATTAGTCATTAATATCAAATAACTCTTTACTTATTAAAAACTAATATAAAAGATTTAGAACTAATTTGTTTATGTAATATGAATTTGTTATATATTTGCTATAAAATATGTAAAATTATCATAAACCATAAAATAATAAATTTATATTGTTTAATATCCACGGATTAGACAATTTGACACAAGTTACATATAATATAATAAATAAAAATATAGTAATTTGAATCTATTACAATTAGTAACTAAGTATTAAAATAAATTATTTATCTACATTTTATTTCCATTACTTTTACTTTTCATTTTTTATTATTTTTTTGGAAAAATAGAAATATCTTCTTATAATTTTGGGTTTTAATCTTTCAATCTCCTCTATTTAAAAAACAAATTAATATTATCTTTTACCAATTTCTGGAAGTATTGTTGATACCAAAGAAATATTTCCATTGTTTCAGTATGTTTCCACTAGTTTCGGTATGTTTTTACGGAAAGAAATTTGTTTCCATGAAAACATATGAATTTCGGTATTCCACTAGTGTTTCGTTTCGATTCACTAGGAAACAGAAACGTTTCGGCCGTTTCGATGGAAACGAAACGAAATTTTGATCCCTACATTCATCATCGCAACGGGCAGCTCGATTTTGTTTATATAACAACTAATGGTTTTGGATATTCCTCACTAATCAGATATCTTACAACTTGATCCACTTTGAGCAAACACAAATTCATATCTTCATGCAGCTTCCAATTTTGGAAAAGTTCTATTCTTTCTTGTTTGGTTTCCCCTTCTCGTATTGGTTGTTTTGGTCTTAAAGTTTTAACTTGAAAAAAAGAATTTTGGGCAGCGAGGTGAGGTGAGGAAAGGCAGGGGGGGAGGGGGGAGCATAAACGGGGTCAGGGTCAAGGTTGGTGTAAAACTTTAGGCAGGGTGGGGCAGGGAATATAAACAAGTCAGGATATAGGAAGGGGGATCCCGCCCCAACCCAGTCCCGTTGTCATTCCTAGTTTGACATAACTGTCTCACTTAGGATATTTAAGTTAACTTTGGTATTTGTTTTATAATAATATTATGGTCTCGGTACGTGACTTACCAAAGACACGCGACAAAAACATTATATCGCTCTATTGTAAGATCACTAAAATCAGTAGAGTCGGGAGTCAACTCGGGATCCTGGAGATCCTATAGGAATTTTATAAGGATTTTACCCTCTAGAAACTTTTTATGGTATCCGGGAGATTTGGTATTTTTGGATTGTAAACTCATAGGATCGTAGGATTTAGATCGGGATTTTACCAACCATGGTGGGTGGTGGGATATCGTGGGGCATCCCTACCACCTTCGAATGTGAGACTAATTCCCCGGATACACAAGGTGGATAGCATACCCTTGCATCCAGATTAGTCCAAGGAAGGAGTTCAACCTAGGACCTCTGGGTTAATTCTAGAGCCTCGCCCCAACTCAACTACATCAATGCAATCTTCTTGATGAAAATTCTAACCATTGTGAAACCCCACAAATATTTTCAATATATGACTCTCTAGTCATAGAGTGTGTATATTTAAATATCCTAGCATTCCTATGTTTCAACAAACTAAAATAATGAGACTCTTCTATGATGGACCTGATATCATTACACAAAAGATAAAACATCACACAAATCCCGTAGAGAGGGGGGGGGGGAGAGGGGGAGAGAGAGAGAGAGAACAGTAAATGAGAAATTTTTTAAATTAACAGCTTCAAATACATAGGAAAAGATTGCAGTTAATGAATATATGATCTATCAAATTCTCTTCTATCATAATATCAAGTATCTATTCCACTTACTCAGGATGAACTCTTCATTGACTTCCCAACCAAATTGTCATATCAAGGCTCACAGAGGTACCTATCAATATACTAATTCGTGATTAGTTTGAAAGATGTACAGATGATGGAGTTTTCTTTACATGCTCTCCAACAAGGCTATATACCTTCCAGGGAGGTGATAAAAGAACATGGAGCATCATTGATAAAGCACCGAAGCATCAATCGCTCACATTTGTTCAGAAAATTTGAATTGTTAGATTCTGAGATGAAATTAGATGAGGTAACATCTCCTTCGCCAATCCTTGCAGCTTTGTCATGTCTTTCAATACAGGACATATGCCCCAACAGAGGTGTACGAGGAAACTTTGATTCGAACCATCCCACACATGGTGCATCATAGATTTTTAACATATACATATATATATATATATATTCAGACATTTTTAATATTACTACCCTAAGAACAAGAAGACTGGAGAGACCACTTAAATGAGAATTGAGAAATATTATATTATTCCAGATGTGTTGCACTAATTCCATGAGTAACATCATTTTAAATCATCTCCTTTTTGCATATGACATCCAGTATATCAACAAAGGCCACTTTCGAATATCTCTTGGACATCATTATTCGTTTCCCTTATTTCCTTTTATTTAATAAGCAAAGAGAAAGCATATTGAAAAATATATCTATGGCAATAAACCAAGTGCACACAAAGTATATGATAGTAGATAAAAACTAAGCTCCCACCAAAAAGTTCATCTGCCCTATAATACCTACAAAAGAGCCTATAGAATCTGGAAACTTCAACACAAGCCAAAAATGAAGAGACTAAAAAGCACGGATACGGACACGGAAGTGGAAGTGGAACACAAATAGGACATGAAACGGACATGTGGACACGGCATTTCTCAAAAAAGGAGGACACAGATATATCGGGGATACGTTGAATATTTTTTATATTTTTTAAATGACTAATGAAAACCTACCATTATCTCAATCAAAATTGGTATAAAAATACACAAATCACAACAATATAATCAATTAATATATCAAAATAACAAAGACATAAACAAAATTCAAATACTTCTTCATTTGATCATCAACATCCATGATCTAAGTTTCAAAACAAATTTGTTTCCTATTACATATAACATATATATATATATATAACTTAATAAAAGAAAAGGTGGAGAAAAAAGAGGAGAAAAAGAGGGAAAATAACCTAAAAGATCTAAAAGAATGTCCCTAACATGTCCTAACGTGTCCAAAATTCTGGACATCCGCATGTATTTGTGTCCCAAACATAGTCCGACATTGACATGTGAGCCAAAATAGAGTCTCCGTGCTTCATAGTGAAGAGAAGTCAGCATCTGCGTTGTTTTAGTTTATGAATTGGCATCTTCGCATCCTCATACATGCATCTATCCAGATTCTTACCTACACACGAGGAATAAAGGTAAGGCTGTTTAATTTGTTTTCCGGACCTGTTTAGCAGCCTTCTAGACATCTTTACCTTGCTCTATCATATACCTCGCCAACTTCCAAGAACTTCCACACCATAAAATGTCAAGATCATAAACATGTAACAATAAAAAAGAAGGATAATTTAGAAGGCACATTTACACACCAAAAGCATTTCCAGAATTCCAGGAAAAACAAGAACCCCTAGCTACATAGCACCATACGACCAATCACATTAAAACTTTCCACTCCTATCTGCACTCCAGTTCAAGGCAGCCGACCTTTTTCTCTTTCACATCCAGCCCATAACTCCAAATAATTATAATAATAAAAAAATTAAAAACAAAAAACAAAAAAAAATCCATCACCTCAAAACCCCAACTTCAAATCCTGAAGGACCTGAACTGCTCTAAAATACCTAGAAACTCCTTGAGCTAACAAATTTTTTTTTTTTAATCAGTGTAACTCCTTGTGCTACATAATCCAGAAATGTAACTGCTTACTAAAGTCAATACCAAAAGAAGTCAGTAAAACCTATTTCAAAACAAAATTCCCACTCTATATATCATGTCAAAATCTCATAAGTTGACAATTGCCCACAAAAACTAAGGTAGTTAGAGAATTCCCCAAACCCTTCCTCGTTCCCTTCCTATTTTCTTTCTTTCTCTTTTTTTTTTTTTGGCTAAGTAAATTTATATTAGATAAATCCACCAAAGGGGGTGTGCACTTGTAGACAGGACATATATATATATATATATAAAAACGCATCTAAGAACTCTACAAAAGAAATTAGTATAAAGGAAAAAGTTCATGTAATCCAAAAAATGAAAAATAGAGAGAGAGATCCAAATAAGCTAATCTTAATAGCAGGTCAAGGAGACTCCACCTGTAAAAAGATCTCCCATACCTCTCTCCCCAAATACACACCATAAACACAAAGGCTCAGCCCTACAAACTTCTCTCGAACTCCTCCTCACTCTATAACCCTACCACTAACAAGAGCATCCTCCACTAAACCAGCAATCAAACAAAAAATACCCCTAAAAGGACCCAAAAGAAAGGCCCGCAACTCTAACAATCGGACAATTGGCTCATGTTTTCTTAAGTTCTTTTGTAGATGCAACACCAATTAATCTCCTTAAAAATTGTCCAAGATTAAGATTTTTCCCAGAACTGCTGTCCACACAAATAAGGACACCTTCATATGGGGGCCATTGTTTGTGATATAGCCTTCCATGGAAATCCCCTTCGAAGCTTCCTATGATAGTATCTCACCTGAAAATGACTTCCCCAAGAGTCAACCCATTTCCATGATACTCATCCCCATCATTAACAGGCTGGTCATACAAAATAGTGAAGAGAGTTGAAATCTTATCCAAGTCCCAGTCGTATGCTCTAATGAACCAAACATCCCACACCATCCTGCTACTTGAAGATCTCAAATGATCCACAACCATAGCATTAACTGCGATCCTAATAGGAACTTCTCTAAGTACTCACAACAGAAATAGGATTTGGAAACAGCAACATGCAATAAGTTGGCAAACTAGATAGGGTGCTCTTCACTATAGTAAGTCTTGCCCCTTTGATAAATATTGCCTTTTTAGCCCACGAATCCCCTCTCAAATCTTTGAACCATTGAATCCCGCATTGAGGAGGCCCTCAAAGACAAACCAAATGGAAGGCCTAAATAAATGGTTGGAAGAGCCCACCCCACATCCCAAATCATAGCCAATCTAACCACACTCTCTACCTCACCTACCGAAATCAACTCAGTCTTGAATAAATTTATTTTCAATCCCAAGACAACCCGGAAACAAAGGATAACACATCTCAAGAACCCCAATTAATTTTCTATGGCCTGGTAGGAAACCATAGTGTCATCAGCAAATAGAAGTTGAGACACCTAGATCAACTGACCCCTAACCATGCACATCTAAAAATCAGAAAGCCACCCTCCACTGCCGTCCTCATTATATAGCTAAAGGCTTCCATTATAATGATGAAAAGGAGAGAATGGATCCTCTAAATTGAGTCATATGAAGTATAGACACTCTATTTTGGCTGATATATCAGTGTAAGACACATTTAGACACGTCTCAAACACATGCAAAAAAGTGTCAACTTTTTTTTATTTTTCTGAATTTCAAACATATCCCTGGCACATTGGGGTAACGTTAGGACATGCTAGGGACACGTTTTGGTCATTTTTTCTTTTTTTCTAGGATTTTTTTCCCTCTTTTTCTCCCTTTGTTTGTGTGGGGGAGAATATATATATATATATATATATAGATATATATATATATATCAATTAAGAAATTTGTTTTGAAATTTGGATCATGGGTGTTGATGATTAAATAAAGAAGTTCTTGAATTTTTTATTTAGTGGCTTTGTTATTGTGATATATTAATTATATTGTTGTGATTTGTGTATTTTTATGCCAATTTTGATTGAAACAGTATTAAATTTTTATTATATGATTATATAAAAACTATTTAATGTGTCTCCCAAGTATTTGTATTCCACTTTTTGAGAAATATTGTGCCAATGTTGTGTCATATCCATGTCCCGTGTCTGTGCCTCTTAGTTTGAATCCATTGGCACTAATAAAGATACCCCATCAAAGAGAGGATGAAGCCTAAATAAGGAAACCAAGGTTGTTCTATGATTAAATATGGTGGGTTAGGGCTTTAATTCTAGGTAAAAGTATAGTTCAAAGGGGGAAATAGACTTAAATTGGTTGAGAAAAAACTTGCTTGAAATTCCAGACAGCAAGGAAAAATCGGTAGTTTTGCAGCTTAGCATAAGCTAGACTAGGAATTGTCAGTAAAGGATTGAGATTTTGTTGATCAAATTAGTGTGATTATGAGGATAGTTATAACTCTCAATTATGCACATGGCGCTCGAAATTCAAATAAAGAAAAAGATGAGAAGAAGAATAAAGATGATGAAAACATTAGAATATCTTCAGGCCTCCTAGGAGCCTCACTTAAAAGAAATTAATGGAGTCCCACTAACAAAACAAAGCAAAAATCTACAAACATTTTTTATTAATCGAACTCGTATTATTGTCTCTCAGAGCTTTCTTATCTAGAATTATAGATACTATCCTGCTAGAAAAAGACTTTCCTACCACCTACTAGACAAAAAACTTCCTCAAACAAATAAGACTACAAACTCCAAACAAGTAAAAGACTAAACGAAACTCATAACTGAACACCTAACAATCTAGACACCAATATAAAATTACAGACACACTCCTAACCCGTAAACTTACCAAATACCCCTAGTGGTAGAAAATCTCATTTTCCTAACTCAAAAGGAGTTGGAATTATGTCGGTTCACCATATGCATCCAAAAATAGACTCTAATCTGTAGTGGAACCCATTTGACCATTGGTGGCACCCACGCAGCTGTTTCCCTTTTCTCTTCTTTTCAAAGCATATTCTCATGTGCCAATTCCTATCAATTCCACTCAACCAATCAACTCCAAAAAAAAATCCCTAGTGAGATTTTCCAATCTCTTATTGTAAAACATGCCCCCCATACTTCCATCATGGCATAATCCGAACTCCAAAATACACAATGTATTGGTCGAGTGGGATTGATATTTATTCTTAACTTGGGAGTCAACATACAACTCCAAGTTATCAACCAAAACTATGTCAACATACAACATACAAAACATCAATCCATCAATAACCAATGCAACAAAAGGAACACGGATTTATCAACTAAAACTATGTTATCAACATACATAACATCAATTCATCATGTTCTAATGGCAATTCTAATGAGAATAACAACAAAGTTGTTCAACAAGCTAGAGGAGATCAATGATGAGAAAGAGAGTTTGAAAGCCAAAAACAAAGGGAGCGTTCAATCTGTGTGGTTGTGTAAGGAGGCCCTCCAATGGGTGGCGGGTCTAATGGTAGAGGCATTATGGAGCTAAGGAGAACGTGATTCGAATTGTTGTGCTTTTCGATTCAACGATTTGATACTCGATCAGAGGTGAAATGAGTACATGAAGGATGTTGATCAAAGAGGCATTCATACATCAAGGTACAAGAGAGCAACTAGAATGGAGGTTGGACAAAGGTGGCTACCTTGTTGCAGAGATATGCAAATACGAGAAATATACCCCCATCGGTGAACTGAAAGTCTTACAAGGAGGCGGCAGAGGTCAAGAAATGGTCGGAGCTAAGATCAAAGGTGAAAATCAAAACCATTAATGATCATTGTGTGGTTTTAGTGGATAGCAGATCTTGAAAAGCTAGGGTGGAATACTTGGAGCAATCCTTGGTTGGAAAGTTGGGCGAAGTTCAGTCGAGGATTCCGTCGATGAAGGAACTGTGGAAGTGAGCTAACGGCCGATGAAGAGCTCCCTCTAGAGAGGAAGTTTACAAGATGAATGGTTCTCTATTTCTCTTCATATTCCCATCACGGAAAGAAGCGAAAACAATTTTGCAAATGGGGGAATGGCAAGTCAATGGCCAGAAACTAATGCTTGACTAGTAAGCTCCAATGGCAGGAGGTCGGCAGTTGAGTGGCTTATGAAGAAAGGTGTGGATTCGTTTAATGGGGTTTTTGTGTTAAGTAAATGTATATTCATTAAAAGATTGCATGAGGAGATAGACCCTTTTACAAAAAAGGGGGAAGAGTTCCAATTATGGACTCAGTGTTGAAGAGAATGGAGGAGCAACTTGCTATCTAGAAGCGTCAATACTTATCTAGGGGGAGGCGGCTTATTCTCATTAAGAGCACCCTCTCAAGCATGCCAACATACTTCATCTCTTTATTTTTCATTCCAACTTCAGTAGCAAAGCGGATGTCGAAGCTTCAAACTTTTTGTGGAGACTTCTGGTAGTCTAAGCCTTTGGCACAAGGTGGTGGAGCAAAAATTTGCATAGATGCTAGGGGGATGGGTGAGTTTGGAGGATGGAGGAGCCTAAGGAGTTAGGCTTTGGAAACGCATTTCAAAAGGTCAGCTTAGTTTTTATACTCATCTAGAGTTTGCGGTTAGCAATGGTACCAGGATCAACTTTTGGCATGATATTTGGTGTGGTGATAACTTCTTTGAAGTAAATATTTTTTGCATTACCAAGAAGAAGAAGCTAGAATTGCAGACTATGTTCTTTTTTTAGAGAGAGAAATGGTGTGGAATCCAATTTTTATAAGGGCTCTTCAAGATTAGGATATCCCTCCTATTAAGGCTATTTTGGCATTGCTTTATGGGACCTGTATAGTGGCTAATAAGAAGGATTCAATTAGACGGCAGCCGGGTATGGATTTTTTTGCATCAGATCATACTTTAAGAAGCTAGTTGGGGAGGTGGGGTAGAACTTCCCATAGAAGGATATTTGGAAGATTGCAGTTCCTTCGATATTCTCTTTTTTGTTTGGACGGCAACTTTGGAACTCTTGATAATTTGGGAAAAGAGAGAAGTCTCCCTAACTAGTGTTGTGTCTGTAGGAGGGTGGAGGAATCTGCAAACCACCTTCTTCTTCACTGCTCGATTGCTAGAGAGGTGTAGTCGCTTCTTTGTGTTGTTTTTGGTGTTTGTTGGGTGATGCAGAGATCAGTCAAGGAGCTTTTTGGCAAGTTGGCCTTAGGGTTGTCCTTCGATGACGGTTTCTTTGGCTTCCAAGGCAGCCCCTATTTTGTTATGTGGTCTTTGTGGTGGATACGCCAATCGTCACACCATTAAGGATATTGAGTTGTTTGTGCATAAGTTAAAGAAGAGGATATTAGATGCTTTATGTTTTTAGATTACATGTAAATGTGCATGGTTACAATCTTTGAAGTATTCCTCTATCAACCGGCCCCAAGTGCTTGAAACAAAATTAGGATATATAAATTTCCAAATTCAATTCTGCATGCACTCTCAGCAATTTAAAAGGAAGAATGAAGAAACAAAAATGATAAGTATAATTTCCATCTATGAGGATGACATTACCAGGGTAGAAAATATGTTGAACATTCCAGCAAATAGAACCACTCATGATTCTAGCTACCCATTCAATAAAGTACAAATTTCAAATATCAACAGTCATAATACTCACGATTCAAGCTACCCATTAGTTATTAGATTAAGTTCAAATTTCAACTGTCAATGATTGTCAGCTTCATTTTTTGTCCGTAATTTATGCGATTGAAGTAAAAAAACATGCAATTAATCTGCAAACTATGGTCATAATAGGCAATTTTTATATTGTTAATTAAGCATTTGGAACTGTAAAAGTTCAAACACAACTATAAGACAATAAACCAACGACTGATGTTTAATATTTAGATAATTAGTCAACATTGAGTCCAATATATAATATCTCGCAACAATTACCGACCAGGCCTTTCAGGGTTCAAATTACTCTGACGAAGAACCATTTTTGCCTCCACTGATTTCTTGAATTCCTCAAGACGAGCTACAGCTTCCTGCAACCAACAAAGAAAAATCATCTTAAGCAGAGCCACTTCTTGAAGCAAGACCTCCCTAAATTTCAGCATAAAGAAGTGAACAGAATTCTTCACATAATCTATTGAGGTTTTAATTAAAAAAATCTGAAATGCACAGGAGTCACTTCTTGTTCAATATTATTTTTGTTTAACTTATCAAAAGAATGTTACTTTTTTTTATAAGTACTTCTACTTATTGACTAAATAGATATAAAATTTAAGAAACTGACAATGAGTGCAAAATCTAGGCCACCAGTGAAATTTCTAAACAATTTAGTGATCAGCTTGAAATCTTTACTTCCCTCTGAATGTCCTTTATAAAAATATATTGACAATTAAGAAGCCCATAGACTGAACTCAACTGTTTATCAAGCAAGACTCATAAACTATACATGTCAAATACAGCAATCACACCTCATCATCTTGTTTGCCATGATGTTCACCTCCAACGCGGCATTCATCCTCAGGATGTTCCATCTTTCCACTTACAGTGACAAACAGCTACATATTAAAAATGAAAGTGAATTGAAAGATTAATTTGGAAAAAAAAATTAGTGTCACAATTAAAAGAAACAAACCTGTGACATTCAACTAACTGAAATCCTTGAAATTATAAACCAAAACAGTTACAACCAACCAAAGCAATCTTGACCAAAAGCTAAAAATATCCAGGCATTCTAAACAATAACTCTAAGCAAAATTATGCAAGAAATAATAATCAAACTATATAGAGAATAATTAGCTCCGAAGACAAGAAACTAAAAGTATTAAATTCTAAAGTTCTCAAGATGCATTGGTAGGCATTGAGTTGCCTAGATACCCAAGTCCCATATTTAACATCTCAGAAAATATATTTTGCATTACATTATTCCACTAATATACACTTCGTAGAAGATCAATATTTGATGTTCATAGAAGCAGGCAAAATTCCTTCACCCTCTTAAACCAAAGCCTAAAGTTGCATCACGCAATCCCAAAGAAAAGCATATTCCTGTAAAAACTCTCTATAACATATTTTCTATTGAATTAGAAGTATCACATAGCTATGCATAGACCTCTAAGAAATCTTAACTTTAGTATGACTTGAATTCCAAAATATGGAAACTAATAAGACTTTGCCTAGTAAAACACAATAATAATTGTACCAAACCCCACAAGCAAGGACCCAATACAAAAACTTGACCCAAGAGATGACCCATGGGTCATAATAAATTATGAAAATAACTTTGACTCTAAAAAAACAAGAAAATATATAAAATTAAACTAACACCAAACTAATAGGGTAAATTACATTGACCTTCCCTGAGGTTAATAGATATTACAAGCGGCTCTCCTTTAGTTTTAAAAATTATGCTGGCCTCCCTAAAGGTTTATATTCCGTAACAACTTGGCCCTTCTGTTAGTCAACTCAGAAATAGTTGACATCAACTTAAATTTTTTTAAAAGACTGTTTTATCCTCTTTAATTTCTCCATTTCATTCTTCCACTTATACAAAAGATTGTCCAACAATTCCATCGAGATCCTTCCTGTTACAGGGTAAGCGGCGCCCGTGAACAGCCTGAACTGCCATCATTTTGTTCCACTAAATATCCACCACTTCTAGAAGACACCCAAGAAAAATCAGATGAAATACTAGAAAATGAAACCCGTGCACTTTTCATCCACCAAATTTGTATACATTAGGACAATTGGTGATCTGACTATCATCAATACCACATTCTACAACACCGCATTCTACAAGTCCTGCAATTATGTTAAGATCATGAGGAATAGCAACAAATCTGGAAGTTTCTGCAAATGGCCTATTAGCAATCTGATTGCTACTAAGGTTTACATTAACATTGTTCAATGAAAGAATATAAGTTGATTCATATTGCCGTGGGAAGAGAGGAACTTTCTGCTAATGGCCCATTAGCAGAACATAAGAAAGAAGAATCTGGTACGTGCAAAAAATGAATGATTGATGAAATTGACGATGGCGTGGTAGGAGGAGAGGAAGAAGACGATGGCGCGATATGCTCGTTTTGTTCACAGGAGAATGCTTTCAATGAAGAGCCTTATCTGAAGAAATTTATTGTTAATACGTTGAATGAGGATTAAGAAGAACCATTAGACTCCTTGTGACTTTTTGTCTTCAATAGATTGTAAGTCGTTCATTAGGGTTTTTGATTGGTGATATCATTTGGGAGAACAAAGGAAACAGTGTCGATTTGTCGATGTGGTGGTTCCAGACAGTGCATGATGGCTGGAGGAGTCGTGGCCCGAGGTAGTGGTGGTTGATCTATCATTGTGGTCATTCTAGAATCTAGATTGTGTATGGTGGATGTGGTGGCTGGGGTAGTGGTGGTTGATATGTCACGATGGTGGCTTGGGTCAGTGGACAAAGGAGACAAATGTGGCCTCAGGCACCGAGATCTACTACCAATGACCTGCGCATGGATCGCAAAGATTTGTCGTTGCACCATAACATCATTTTTTATTTCAAATTTAGTTTCTATTTTTTTATTTGGTTGGGCTTTGTAATTCATCGAATGAGAATACAATGGTTGGTGATGGTAATGGTGGTTCTTGGCTGGGCATTGATGGCTCCTTATGGAACGAGAAAATAGAAGAGGATGAAAAGGGTAAATTTTTCTTTTTAAAAAAAAATCTGTTAGGTCAACTTACGGTTGACAAACAGAAGGACTAAGTTGTTATAGAATATAAACCTAAAGGGAGGTCAGTGTAATTCAAACTACAAGGGAGTCATGTGTAATATCACTTAACCTTAGGGAGGTCAGTGATAGTTGAACTTTAAAAGTTACAACTAGCCACAAGCAATAGTTGAATTTTAAAAGTTAAAAACTAGAGGATAGCTTTAACTATTACCACCATTTCAAAGCAAAATACTCGATGACGAATTTTACAAATATATGGTAATCTACCACTAAATCACTTTTACTCTATTTCTCTCTCTTATCTACACACATATCAAAGGTCAGACAAAAAGAATGTTGATAGAATGCTGCTGGTGGATGGCAACTCATATGGATGACATCCAAGAACTGGCAAGCATTTCAGAGTTGGCGGTGACTCATAGAGCAACAAAACATACAATAAAGCCCTAATTTGTTTTTAAAGAAAGCCCTAATTTTTAAACAATGAAGCCCTGATCTTCATTCAACCCAAAGCCATAAATCTACTTTTTGTCCAGTTTTCAGTATGTGTTGATACAGGAAGAAGAACAAGAAGATTATCACCGGTGAGTGGATCTGCTGGTGGACCGTGGCCACAACTAGAAGGTGATGAAAAAAGATAGAAGACAGAAGAGAGAGGAGAGACTGTTGGCTGTCGACGGGGAGACCTACAGCGGCGAGGAGAGGCATGGGATCAGAGAAAGAGAACAAACTGGTTGACAACATATTTGCAATAGATTTTTTTGGTTGAGAAGTACTGTCAAATAGCTATTCAAATTCTCCATAAACTCTAATTTCAATCTCCTCCTTAGAACTACAGAAAATAATCCAATACAAAATAATAAAATCAACAAAAGAACAAAATTAACCCATATCTTTAATATCCTTCACACATCTAGACAACACAAATGAAGAAATATCCAACGTTACAAACTCAAATGAGCTACTGGAAATCTTAATTGTCAATTTTTACAGAAAATAACCCAACTTCCCAATCCAAAAACTACAGTACTCTAGAAAAGTGGCATTTTCAATCTTAACCCAGAAAAACAGACACATAACATACCTAACTAAAAGGAGAAGAAACCCAAAATGAACTTCCCTCTCATATTAATAAATTACAAAAATCCCAGACTCAAAACCATCCAAACCAAATTTAAAATTGAGCCAAAAAAAAAACAATTTCTAATATTTTTCAAAAAGAAAAAAGAAATCAGCTTATTCCCAACCAAAAAAGACTTTGCCCCTAAACCTTAATTTCTCATTCTTCCAAAATATAAATGCAATTAGATTGAAAGGAAGTGTGAGATTATATGCCTTGTTGCCAATCCTAATTTTGTTGTGACTTTCTTCCACAATTCCTTTTTTGCCTTGATACCATCAAAAGATAACACAATGCAATCATTTAAAACACATTCACAATCTCATTTATATAATTATACAAACCCTGAAAAATTAACACTATATGCACATTCCCAAATAGACACTAAAAAACAAACGTTCCTCAATCTGCTGAGCTTCGCTGGCAAAAGAATTACCACCTCAATAAATTACCCACTATTTCATCTCAACAGTGTCATTATCACCATCACTGCGAATGCATTGCCGCTAACACCCACCTGATGTTGTGCAAATTGAAATTTTCCAATTAACTTACCTTCATATTCAAATTCTAACATTTAAATGAACATTTATATACATGTTCATAAAAATAAAAATAAAAATCTAGGCAAGTTTCAAAGGCTAATCAGAAACAATGATCATCTTCCAATTCTTTTTTTTTGTATTAAAATCCCCATATTTTCAAAACCCAATGAGACTTTCACATGGTACTAGTTCAATTCAATATCTTTGCAGCAGTATCGATGTCTATTGATCCACAAGCCTTTGAGTTGGTAATAAAATTTAGGAAAATAAAAGAAATTAGAATTTGGTTGAATATTTAGAGTTGTCGTTATCTGATACCAAAAAAAAAAAAGCTCTAACCAACTATCATTTCCGTAAACCCAAATAGCAGTCCAAGTTATTCTACTATTTGGCCAAGTAGAGCTAAGATTTCTTCCAAATAAAAAGAAAAGAAATTCTACCTTTCTTCTCTTTTTGTTGACGTATTTACACAAACATAGTTTCAACAGCTGTAATTTTAAAAAGAAAAATTCTCCTGATAGGAGGCCCAAAAATAGAAACTTCCACAACAATTCGCATGAGAGGGGGTCAGATCAACTCGAGTTTAGGCTGGAGATTGTTCGGGCCACAATGAAATAAAACTTAGTTTCGGAGTGCATGAAATCAGATAGAGATAGAGAAATTGTGAATACCGGCGGCGAAGGGCGACTGTGTTGACGTCTGCTTCGACGAGATGGATGTGCGGCAGTTATTGATGGCTGGTTGATACGGTTGTGCACGGTGCTGATCGGCAGGGCGACAAGATTTTTTATCTCACGAGTATCAGAGGTTAGAGGGGGAAGGAGGGTAGGGCTTTTACAGTGAATATTGTCTAATTATTGGAACTATTACAGACAAGATTTTTAGTTCGTCATTATAAAAATAAAAATAAAAAAATAAATCACAGTGATCTGTAGATTCACATTTATATTGATTTTTTTTTTATTTTACTGAAATTATATTGAGTTTTTTCATTTTACTTAATTTTTTTTTAGTCAATTTATTTTTTTAAATGATAAAATTATTCCTTTCATAACTTTTTTTTTAATTGTTAAAATTTTGACCAAATTTATTTTTATTTTTTAAATAAATATTAATAAAAAAATTTAAATTTATTTTATATAAAATAAAAATAAATTATTTATCTTAAATTTATTTTTTAAATAAAATAATAAAAAACCTTAAAAAATTGGTCAAATTTGAAAAACACAAAAATAAATAAATAAAAATGACATTTTTATCATTTTGAATATAAAAATTGACTGAAAATAGGTAGCTAGTTGTATATTATTAGATAAAGTACGGGAAGTCAATGTAATTTTATAAACTTTAGGAGATGTCAATGTAATTTATCTAAAAGAAAAATTATTTTTCAACTAATAATGAATATAAGATAAGAGCAATTAAAATTCAATCTCTTATTTGGGTAAATTGATAAGACATCATAATATTTTAGAGAAACAATAACTTTATTTCTTTCAAATATTGTGTAACAAAAAATACTTTTTATTGAAAGACAAAACTAACATTCCTGCTTTATTTTACACAGACCATAATATCTTTTTGTCTCGCAAAGACAAAACCTTCTACATAACAAAAGGCCAATGAGCCCCAACGTCAACTCTCTACCGCTATTGCACAATCAGCACCTCAACAATCAGCCTTCAAAGATCAATAATTTTGAAGATCTACTTTACCTCTCTATCATCAAACTTTATGATTTCTCTTTGTCTTTTACCAATTCATTCCATGATTTTGAATCCATTAAGGATTAGATTGAAGAAAACCTAAATCTATATACGATTGAGCTAAAACTAAATAGAAACATTGTCAAATAATTAGAATTTGGATTTGTGATGTGGTTGAGGGATGAATGACATTAATATTGGTTTTATTTATTGTTTGTTTATGAAAAAATCTAAATTTATATACGCTTGAGCTAAAGCTAGACACAAACATTAAATGTTTATATTATTTATGAAGGTTGCACCAAGTTTAGAAGAATAACATCAAATTAAATTAGTTCACAGTATTATGTAATTGCACCAACGTTGTGTAAGTTGCACTTTATGTATTATAGAGTTGCACCTTAATGCTATGAAGGTTGCACTAGATTTAAAATAATAACATCAAATTGAATTGGTGCACAGCGTTGTGTGAGTTGCACCAAACGTTGTGTAAGTTGTACCTTACATTTTATACAGTTTCACCCTAACATTGTGAGGGTTGGACTCGAATCGCTCGAGAAAGTGTAACAAATTTTGGGGAGGGGTCATGGTTGCCGATATTTTCTTATCTATACAAAAAGAGTATAATAAATAGTCCAGAAAGAAAGAACAAAGAGAATGTAGAGAAATAGATGAGTGATAATCGACCATTTCCTCCATTGCGTACATTTCAAGCACCATTTTATACGACCATTTTTTTATAGTGTGTTAATGGGATGAGGTTGTGATTTGTAACAATTCCTTCATCTTTTTCTTCTTTTCGATTCACATTCAGTTGCAGATTGAAAATATCTAATTGTATATGTAAATGCAATAAACATGTATACATACGTATATAAATATGCGATATATACACATGCACACTATACACACATACATATATATATATATTGTTGCCTAGATATTTATCTTAGAGAGGGTGAATAAAATATTTAGCAAATATTGACAATTTTTACAAATTTTAAAAATATATGTTGAAAATGCATAAGTCTAAAAGAGTAGATGTAGAGATTTGAAATAATAATAATAATAATAATAATATGAATTCAACGGGTACCCAATATCAGTTAAAACAAATAATAGTGATACCGAGTCCTGGCTTTATAAGTTGATGTTTTATGGATTAAAATAATAAGATTAAAGACAAGAATAAATATTGAAAGATACCTACGAACGTATGTGTATGTATATATATATATATATATGTACACAAATTAATATACCTAAATTATATGAATTATATAAGTGAATAATAAATCAATATAGATATATAAAGGAAAGAGGGGCAGCTTCTAGAGAATGGTAGAAAAATAGAGAGAGGGAGAGAAAGTCGGTGCAGAAGTGGGGAGCTACGATCGTCGCACAGTAAAACCCCAACCAGAACCAAACTTGTGCTTTGTTATTGTCCAATGGTTGGCTCTCATTTCTCAGCCTCAGACCGAGGCATCATCGTGAGTTTGCGAGAGTGTCGTCTCTCTCGGTCTACAGAAAAATAGAGAGGGATATGTATATATGTGTTGGTGCAGCAGTGTAGCGGCACGGCAGGTATGACAGAGCTACAGCAGGCAGTATATATATATATATGCGTGTAGGTGTAGCGTGTAGGAGGTATATGTGCGTGTTGTGTGTAGCGGTGCAGAGAGGGAAACGTTAAAGAAGATGAGTGAAGATGTTATTGGGGTTTGTCAGAAATTGTGAGGAACTGGTTGGAATCGATTTGGTACCACAAAATTGGCGCAGCAGATTTGTATATATATATAGGGTTAGATTATCAATGAAGCTGGATGTTCGGGCTTGAAGTAGATTGATGGAAGCAGCTTCTGGATGGTTCAGGTAAAGATCGAAAAAGTGAGAATCAAATTGGGGATATGTCAGGTATGTTCAATCTATCTCTGTTCTGGAACTTTGTTGTTGTGGTGGGTTCTAATACAACCCAAAATGGTGTGTGGATGTTCGGGTTTTGTGGGATGGTTTAGAATTGAGTAAAGAGTTACGGCTTTGTCCACAAAGCACTGCCCGGTTTGTTGATGAATTGTTTGTTGTTATGATAGACCATTGTTAGGAATTGGGTGTATTAAAGGTTGAATGATGGTGTTGCGGTTTGAGGAAGATGATGTAGAATTTTGCAGCAGACGCTGCTGGATTAGTGAGAAGTTGGAGTAGAACTGAGGGAAAGCTCGGTACAGCAGGAGAAAACTTGGAACAAAAAAAAAAAAAAAAAAAAGAGAAAAGGGCAGCGCAGTAGGAGCGATGATAAGGGCAGTGGTTGATCTTAGATGATTGAGCTGCTGTGATGGAATTGGGGCTTAATTTGATGTAAATGAAGCTGTTATTGCAAGATCAGAATGGATGTTAAAGGATTTTGTGAGGGATGTTGGTAGAGGACCTAAAATGGGTTCCGGTGATGGATAGGAGCAGCGACAGTATTGAGTTAAATTGGATTGGTTCGGTGGGAGGTTTTGGGAGCCGCTAATCTGCGAAATCTGATGCAGCAGATCTGGGGAAAATTGAGAGAAACAGTAACAGCAGCTACAATGAAGGTTCGGATAATGGATTTTGATACAGCCCGGGACTGTGGGAATGTTGCGGTTTGTGAAGTGATTAGGAATTGAGTAAAGGGGCTATGAGAGAAAGTTGGTAGCAGCTGGTGGTATATATATATATATATATATATATATTATATAGCGTTACAGATGAAGAAATTGGTAGATGGTTGCTGGAATTAAATTCAGGGGTCTTGAGTGCGAACAATTCAGTTTGGGGGATTTGATTTCAGATTTTGGGAAGGGTTCAAGTGATTGCTGGTTGCTAGAAGTATGCAGCAAATTTTTATACCTGACTTTGGGATTTTGATATGATTTTTGTGCTGCTGTTACTATCTATTCTGTTTAGTCAGAAAATGGAGGAACTTGAGTGTAATAACTCGGAATTTTTTTTTTTTTTTTATGAAAATTTTCCTTGGTTATTAAATTTTTTATTATCATTATTATTGTTAATTTTTTTTTTGATGCATATGTATTATATGTATGTATGGTATGTATGTGTATATGTGTAGAGTAATATATGTGCATGTATATGTGTATATGTATAGGTATATATAACAGTGCATGTGTGCACTGTGTGTGTGTGTAACTGGATGGGTGTGTGTGAGTTTGTGACCAACTGAGTGTGTGTGTGAGGTGTCGGCTAAGTGTGTGTGTTTAGTGTGTGTGTAATGAGTGTTATATAGGTGTATATGTATAGGGCAGCTTTGCATTAAATGCAAAGCTGCCTTGTAGAGAAAAGAGGTGGCTGAACGGAGGTGAGGAGGTCAAGAAAAGGGGCTGGCAAGTGGGAGACGTGTGGGAGTTGATGTGTGGAGTGTATAACTTGGTCTCGGTTGGGAGGAGAGAAAGGAAAGAAAAACAAAGAGCAAAGAGAGAGAGAGAGAGAGAGAGTTCTGGAAGGGAGAAGAGATTTTGGAGCTTGATTTAAGCTTGGAACCAGAAGGTGGAGGAGGTGCACGGCTAGAGAGAGAAACCCAACAAAAACCGTGAGTGACTTCATTTCTGATTTTTTTGTTTCTTAGCATGATAATTTATTTGATGCATAGAGTCTTAAAGAGCATGTTGTAAGGTTTATTTTGCAAAAAGAATGAAAGAAAACGATTAAGAAATGAGATAGAAAACGTGGGTTGCAGGTCTCGGTTATAGGAAGTGGGTCCTGATATTTTATGTGTAAAACTTGGTTTAAATGGGAGAAAAATAATCCTTTTAGGTGCAGAAACACTTTAGGGTAAAAAATGGAGATAAAACCGTGACCAAACAGTCACGAAAACGAGAGAGAAGGGTCGGCCGAAGTGTTGACCGGATTCTTTGAACCCTATTTCGTGAAAATCTAGTGGCTTAGGTTCAAAACCGACCTTAAATATGGAATCTACGTGAAAAAATGAAGAGGACCACATTCGAAAACCGTGGAAAACTCACCGAAAAAATGTCGCCGGCGCCGGAGAAGGCGCCGGAACCCTACTGCTGTCTCGCAGGAAAAACGAGGAAAGAAGGGAGACTGTTCGGGTCCGGTTCGGGTTCGGGTCGGGTTCGGGCAGTCCGTCCCTACCAAGTGTCGTTCAGTGGTTTTAAATTAAAAACTAAATGGGACTGTTTGGTTACAAGGTTAAGAAATTAAAAATTTAAATTGAAACAGGAACAGGGATATCCTATCCCTGTTCTAGTATGATCCCTGTTTGGTTATCCGAATATGGGATAAGGGTTTTCAAAATTACAAGATTGCCCCTGGACTTTTTGGAAATTAAACTTTGACCCGGGACTTTCAGAATTTACATACTGACCCCCCAACTGTAACTTATTATAATTTGACCCCCCAGAATAAAATATTAATAAATATTAATTAAATTAATTAATTAATTAATTAATTTAATTATTTAAATATTCTAAAATAACCCGGAGTCCAAATAGGACAAGTCATTAGTGTATTTTGACTATCTCGACCATTCTGAGGCCAATGGTGAGGTTCGTTTTACGAGACGGGGTCCCAAAAAATAAAAGACCCGTAGTAACCTTTAAAATTACCAAAATGCCTTGAATTGAAACACAGTCAAACGAACTCCAAATTTAGTAAACAAATAGTGAAACTTTATTATTTCGAGTATTCCGGACTCAACCGTGGAGTCCAATTTGTGAAAAGAGGTCTCGAAATATAAGGACCCGTGAAAAGTGCAAAATGACTGTTTTGCCCTTTTGAAACCAGATGTCCGAATTGAGTTCTACGAAAACCTAAACTTATTTTCTTTGACGTCCCGGACTCAATAGTAGAGTCTAATTTAGCAAAATAGAAACTTATAAAATAAAGATATAAAATTTGTTGAATAGCATCATTCAGGAAAGAAATGAACTGAGTCACATGTTATGATTTTAGGAACACGAAAGGGCAAGGAGAAGGTGATTTGACCTTCGGTATTCTCACAGTGATCCTACCATACTACGCGTACACTTTTCCGGGGTTGAGGTCGATTATCAGGTACGATATATTGTGCTAAGTAAGAAATAGAATTGAGATTAGGAATACTTGTTCTGTTGCCTTGATTGTTCACCTGTTTGCTTGATTGTTCACATGCTTATGTGCTTCATGCTATCTTGCTGTAAGTTGGGTGATGATATAGATAATTATTGTATGTGTATCGCATGTGTTAGTATATCGTGTGTGAATTGTCTTCCTTGAGAATTATTGAGACTATGAGATATGTGATTGAAAACATGTTTCATGTATGAATGAGATACATCATTGAGATTACATCGTGGCATGAATGAATCAGAGCATCTTGGCATAGTGTGGTTCTTTGTGCATGGCGTGAGTTGAGCATGTGGTGCTATGCATTATGAGGGTGCAGATCCTATGGTGAAAAACCCAAAATCGGCCAATAGGTACTCGCCTGCCTGACGGGTTCCGGACCGTGAAGCGAGACATACGTGGCGGTACTCATGCCAGCGGGGAAGGGCCGTATCATTAGACATGGGTGGGCATAGAGTTGCATGGGTGTGTCATGCATACTACTCATATACTGTATACTGTTCATATACTGCCATAATGATATCGAATGCCATATAGAAATAACTGTACACTTGCACATGCCACGCCCTTAGTTTTGTTTCTTGCATTAGCATTATATTGTACCAGCATGTTGAGCTGACCCCTTTAGTGGGGCAAACATTTCAGATGATGCTCCAGCTGTGCGAGACGTGGAGATGATTTGATTGGGGATTATGTTTGGCCCGAGGGGCGCATTTGATATTGTATAAAGGCATAAGCCTGAGACTGTTTCTTATTTTGTATGTTGTGAACAAATGGACCAGACCCTATGTAATGTATCAGAATAGTGTATGAAATGTATGTAATTGTCCTTAATCGTCTTTATTTCTTTATTATTTTGTTTTCTTTTGTCTCGTTACTCGCGCCTCGGGTTCGCTGGAATTCGGGGCGTGACATTGAGAATGACGGTAAGTGATACAATAGTAGAGGACTCTGCAACGGAGGACTAGACAGTAATCTGATGAGAGGAAGGGAAAGTTCTTCAATATCTGATGGATGGGATGATAAAGGGACAGAATCTGTCAGGATCATCATCTGCTTGAGGGAAAAAGGCTGAAGAAGCTGATGAAACTGGATTTAAAATGGTTGGCCGACTCAATCAACCTGCCAGTGTGTTTTCTTCAACTTCTGAACCGTGGACTAAAGATTAACCTGGTTGATTGGATTGCATAGTGGACACAACTTAGTGGGGTTGAGATAGCCCGATCAGGTATGGTATTTTGCTAAGTAAGGAATAGGATTAAATTAGGATTGATGTGCATATTGATTGAATGATTCTTGTGCTTATCTGCTGATAGAAGATCACATAGGAATTATTGCTTTGAGAACCTATGAGTTGATTATTTATGTGCTTCTGTGTTCTTTATGATTATTTGAAAGTTGTGATTTATTTCTTGTGTTGTCATCATGGGTGATTTATCTTTTAGAAGCATTGTTGATGTTGTGACATGTGGATTTGCGTAAGCGTTGAGATTGATCGAGCACGACACGTAGATTTGAAACCTTGTGATTTAAATGCTATTTGCTGATCTTAATTGTGATGCATTATTTAAAAGCATGTTGCATATGCTTATGATAGTGATGTTTCATTTGAACTGTACTGTTGCATGGTGAAATCATGGCATATTGGCATAGTGTGATTCCTTGAAAGCATAGTGTGGGTCAGCACGAGGTGCTGTGCATTATGAGGGCGTAGGTCCTGTGGTGAAAAACCCAAATTCTGGCCAACATCAGTACCCACGGGCTGACGGGGGCGGACTATGAAGTGGGACATGGGTGACATAGAGTTGCATGTGTGCATCATGCATATTGACATCGCATTGTATAAATTCATAATGTGATATTGATTTTTATATGGATGCATTATATAAATTGCCATCACATCATATGAATGATTAGGAAGGCATGTAGACATACCTTTACACTTACACATGCCACGTCTTAATTTTGTTCCTTGCATTAGTATTATACCATACCAGCAGTTGAGCTGACCCATTCGTGGGAACCATATTTCAGATGACACTCCCAATACCTGAGATTTGAAAAAGTCTAGCTAAGTGGAAGAGACTTGACTGTAGATGGATATTTGGCCTTGGGGCGTGTTTTGTGATGTACGGGCTTAAGCCCAATGACATATATGTATATTGACAAAAGTGAATGTATATATCTATTAAATCGTTTTCAGTTGTATAATTAGGCGAGTATATTTAAATTTATATTGTGGCCATCAAGTGAGGATGGATTGTGACTGTTTGTATATATATCTGATGCATTGTGATTATCAGGGGGAAAAAGGCTCGAAAAACAAAAGAGGTTCTGCTGAAATTTTTTTAAAACAGGAATGTATGTAGGCTTGTATCTAGAGTAGTTAAATCGTTATTCATTTATTTACTTACTTTATATTTTATTTTCTTTTTTGTTTCGTTCAGTCGCGTCCCCGGGTTCGGTCGGGAATTCGGGGCATGACAGTACAGAGAGAGAAAGAAAGATAACAAACACAGTGATTTTCACGAGATTCAGGAAACTGCCTACGTCCTTGATTCAGGCATCCCTACTTGAGTTTTTTCGCTATATTGATCTTCTTGTAGGTGGAAGTCAAACCTTTACAACAAGAACTCATCACTCTTTTTTCAGCAAAATATATCATTTTGCCTCACTTAGGTGACACCTACCTACAACTTTTATCGCAATGAGATGATACAAATTTTGTATACCAACAAGCACTCTCTTTAAGAATAGATTGGTGCAATAAATGTTCGCACTCTATTAATAGATCTGTGTAAGTTCAAATTATTTAAGATGAGTAAGAATTTTAGATCTAGATTTTTAATTATCGCGACCCGTAACCTACCTTATGCGGATTAAGGACAACGACCGACACTGCCACACGAACAGGCCGTACAAAATCAAATGAATCACATAGACTGATAAATCATATCAATAAATCAGTAAATCATTTAATGCAGACGCTACACCAAATGCAATTCATCTGATCATAGACTCAATTCCAATAACTATCAATCAAATATATCTCCAAGTGCTATTAGATCATCATGATTCACTAATCAAGTTTAACATCTCTACCTACAATACAACATTATAATTACCTATTATCTGATTAGCCTTACAGAGTACGTATTCTAAATCATGACTTGGAGTTCACATCATCAATTTGGTACACATGCTTGCCACTAACTCCACTAGATGCCTCATTTTGTTTCTTCTCTTATAGGATTACCTGAAAATTAGATATAAATATGGAGTGAGCTAATTTAGTTCAGTAAGTAAACTCTTCATTCTGCCATGGGTCAAGGTCAGCTCAAAAGATTGATAAGAATCATAATGAACAAGAATAGTATCACATCGAGATATGAATAATAGGAATATCACAATAGCCAGTCACTAACAAATGGATAAATCTCAAAGGCACATCCCAAGATAGATCAACAGAGTAAATATCAAGAATGGCCTGAACAACATATAACTGCCACGGTGATAAAAACATCAATCTGAAATCAAGAATAGACAAGCACGTCATCAACAAGTAACTATGAACAAGCTCACAAGGAGGATTTGAATTAGAAGTATATCATCAATATAAGCGTGCCAAAATATCAACAAGTCATGAGTACGTCATCAGAATATCAATGAATGATATAAGATGCTAACAAAACAGATGCTGACACATATATACCTCAAGAGTGCCTATCTAGGGTTTGCTAGTCTAACAACGCCCTCATGCGCCCGGGTCCAGCCTCGCCCAAATTACTGTATCCAGGGTCTGTTGGTTTGATAGCGCCCTCATGCACCCGGGTCCAACCTTACCCAAATCACTGTATCCAGGGTCTGCTGGTCTGATAGTGCCCTCACGAGCCCGGGTCCAGCCATGCCCAAAAATATCGAGGTAAGTCGATACAATAATAAAACCCGAACTGTTTTAAGTTTATGTAGCATAATTAAATGAATATGTATATATGAATATGTATGCATAATAATGTATTAAAGTGATCTCATGAATATATATATATATATAATTTGAGTACGGCTATATAAATATATATATGGTGAATTGAATAATATATGTAAATATATATATATATATATGAGAAATTGGGTGAGGTGTCTTGGGTGCTCGGGTATGCTGCCACCGCAGCTACAGGTGGCAAGGGCCACCGACTGAGGGTCGGTTAAGGGAATAAAGAAGGTATTTGAAGAGAGAAAAAATAGAATCAGACTTAGAGATAGAGAGAGAAAGTTGAAATTTGAGGTACAGCAGTTGCTTGAGAACAGGTAAACCACTGCGCCTTTGTTCTTTAAATTTACTTTGTGTAATTATAGAATTGATTACTGGAACAGTAGGATCTGAAACAAAGAAGGAAAAATAAAAGAAAAAGAAAGAAACTGAGTTTCGGTTAGAAATGGTGATTTAAAATAGAGGAACCTAAATGGAAAATTGAACCATAATATGCATAGGAAATTACCCTAGGATCTCAAAACACTTTGAATTAGTTTAAATGGTCAAGAAATGGCCATTTTATGGCCGGTTATTCCCTCACCGGTGCAACGCCGGAAACTGGGAATGGGTGCATGAAACCGATGAGGTTGGAGGTTAAAAGCAGTCCTAAAATATTCCTTGCAATCTTAGAATTCGTTGGGAAGAAAAACAGTGAATTTTGGACGTAAAACCATGAAGATCCGTGAGGAATTGCATTGTTCCGGTGACCGTGGTCGGAAAACCAACCGGAGAAGACGACCGGATTGTCGGGGCTTCTTCGGGTCATAACGGGACCGGGTTTGGGTCGGACCGGGTCGGGACCCGACCGAAAATGATTAGGGGCAGTGATGCTATGTCGTTTTGAATGTAAAATTAAAATCAATTGGGCTGTTTGGTTGCAGAGACAATAAATAGAGATGGGGTTTAGGGGTTAACCGAACCATAGATAGGGATAGGGAATTGGGTTATTGTATTCCGGTTCTTGAATGAAACTGAACCGTTTGGTTCAGGAGAAAGGCTGACCGGTTTAGGGTTTTGGGGTCTGAACCAACTGGTTCAGACCGCAGCTTATGGAATTTATGAACCGGCCCCAAATGTTTTGAATAATTACACTAAGGCCCAAAAAGAAAAATTAATTAAATGTTAATTTTACAAAAATACCCCTGACTCAAAAGTGGGTCAAACGAGGTCCAAATAAGGTAAATGATTAGTCAATTTTTATTATCTCGGATGCTCTGAGTCCAATGGTGAGGTCCGTTTCACGAGACGGAGTCCCGAAAAGTTACGACTTGTAAAAATGACCAAAATACCCCTACTTCATAAGTGAGTCAAATGGACTCCGATTAAATTAAAGAACTAGTGAATTTTTATTATTCCAAACCCTATGGACTCAATGGTGAAGTCTAAATTGGCATTAGAGATACTTAAGATGACGAGACGTAAGATTGATGAATAAACATTTATTCTGAAACACGTTTATTGATATATAGGGAACTTGAAGGGGAAGGGCCCACTCACGAATTTCTAAGCTAAGATTTCATTAGAGGTAAGTAGATACCCTTCTCTTCCATGTGGTGTTATCAAGCCAAGTTCATTCTTTTACTGCCAAACTTGTACTCCTGAGCGTATCAGATGTTATTGTCTCCACAATGTGATATTGTTCTATCTGGTGGACATTGATTTATTGTTGTACTACTGTTATCATGTTGAACCGTACTTTGAAATGCCTATTGTTATATTTCCATTGAAATGATGATATTCCATTTTTATATACTTCTATGGAATCATTTATGATCATGAAATGTTTATGTATACTGGATTTGTGCTCAGTCACAATATCCATCCGATGCTTTTAAATACACTGAAGACCTTCGGGTCGAGTCCGTGAACGGACATGTGGCCATACACTGGAATGCACTGAAGGGGGTAAACCGGGCCCCCAAGGACAGAGGGCGTGTTAAGCCCTGACATAGAATAAAAGCATCTCTTACACGACTGCTCAACTATAATTGTTGAATTACATTATTCTTGTGATTATCTTGTATTGCGAGATATTCCTTTATTGATTTGTTGTGATCAATTATATTGGCAGTACTTTCTTGTTATTGTATTATCGTCGAGAATTTCAGGACATTGTTATGCCATTCCTACTGATTACACATTGTGATTCCACTGTTCATTTGCCATCATGACAATTGTTTCCATTGGCTATTATAGCATCTTATTTTTTATGATTGGCTATCATATTCTTATTCTTGGATTCATATTCTTTTATGATCCTCGATACCAGTGTCGGAGATCTGTATTTACTTGCTGGGCTCTTGTAGCTCATTCCACCCTACTTACCCCTTTTCAGGTAATGACACCGCAAGACCCCAATAGGAGTCTGGAAGCATAGGGGGATATTTTGAAGAATTGTATCAGACTATGTTTTAATTCTCCCATGTATTCACCACCCACGGGTGCTGGTTATGTTTAGTTTTGACTTGGTACTGTAAAACCATATGATGTATGTTAAGACTTCCGCTGACTATTGTAGTGATAAACTTCCGTTGTTATTGTTTTAAGAATTTAGTACTATGATACAGGAATGGAAAAAGTAGGGACGACCTTAGGGTCGGCCCCGCGACACGAAATCCGCATAGGGTGGGTTTCGGGTCGTGACACAAATCACTGTATCCAGGGTTTACTGGTCTGACAGCGCCTTCACGCGTCCGGGTCTAGCTTCGCTTGCATAATTGTATTTAGGGTCTGTTGGTCTGACAATGCCCTCTCGCACCCGGGTCCAGCCTCGCCCAATCAATGAATAACATCAGAGCTCTGTACATATAACATGTCCCTCATCGACTAAACATTAGGCTACTCCCACACATCGACTTGTAGGTCCTTAAGCATCTGTGAATCAGATAGACGTTGTGACAAATCACAACTTCAGGTACTCAATAATATCATGATCATCATGTGTTCCACAAGTGATGTATAGGTTGTGGAAAAACATACAAACTAGCATGGAAATGTCATATAATTAACAAGGATGTCAATAATCATGATTCAAATGAATTAACAACAGAAGCAAGTATCAATTCGTGGAAATCTATCATCAGGCAGGTATAGAGCACGAGTTGGCAGCATCAAGAAGTGAGTGTGACATGGCTAGGAGTGACATTTGGTAAAGTTCGGGTTTACTTACCTTGAGTTCTTAACATTATATTTCCATTCGGTCGTCACAATAGCTTTTCCATAGCTCTCTTTCTTATTTCCCGTCATTTGAATGGTCCTATAATCATGGATTAAAGATATATAGCACATTGAATTTAGTATTTATTTCATCATTATACTTTTGGTAAGCTCATTAAGTCATAAATACGCATTCGTCATTTGTTAATTTATTACAGAGTCTTGTATATGAATTTTTGAGTCTTTTGGTATCTGTTTTCGATTATCGGGACACATCAGTCATTTTTTGTTTTATACTTTGACTATTTCAGAGTCTTATTTCGACCCTCAATTTTCATAATTATGTTTATGACAGTCAATTACATCATATTGACCCTCTTTTAAAATTTATTCGGCATTTACTTCGTATTTTCTATGCTTAGGGGTATTTTAGTCATTTTGTACTTTTACGTGTCTTTTATTCCCGGGACCTCTTTTCATAATTTTGACCTTACCATTGGGTTTGAAATGCCCGAGATAATAAAAATTGACTATTCATTTGCCTCGTTTGGAGTCCGTTTGACCCATTTTTTACTTAGGACATTTTAGTAATTTCTCTTTTTAAAATGTTAAAACAATATTTTATTTAGTTTTCTATTTGGGCCATAGTAGGATTTTTCATAATTTATGGTATCAAATTATAATTTTCAACAGTTCTTGTCTGAACCAGTGGGTTCACTGTGTGAAACCCTAGATCGGTCCAGAGGCATTGTGAACTAGCCAGTTCACATGATTACACAGAACCAGAATAACATATCCAAATGCCCTATCTTATTCTCGGTTTGACTATCCTTAAACCTGATTCTGATTTATTACTTTCATCACCAAACAAGTTGAATGTTAATTTAAAATCAGTTCCTAAACAATATCACTAGACTTACCCTATCTGTGTGTGGTTGGGTCTTGACCTGACCCGACCCAAGTCCAGCCAAACTGTTTTAAACATGATCCGTCTTCACCATGACATTCCTGCCACTGTTCCGGCGTCTTCTTCGACGCCAGCGCCGGCGCCGGACTACAAGTATTTTTATTCATTTTTCTTCCATGTTTGACGTCTGTTTTTAGAGTTTTTTTTATATCAAATTGATCCTATAACCATCCATGATTTATTTAGAACAGTTTTGGACCCTAAACACCTCAGTTTCTAGCACCCACATGGGTTTTTCGGCCATGCTCCGGTGGGCCCTAACATGGTCATTTTTGGACTATTTTGCATTATTCCACTTGTTTTGGATTCCTGAAATGATTTTCTACCATGTTACATGCACAAAATCAGATTTAGTTTTCATTTAATTTTTCCCGTTTTTAATAGTGAGTTAAAGGGCAGTTTTCTTGGGTTTTCTTCAATTTTTCTTACTGAATTTTGGCTTCTAATTATTTTTAAAACCAAATAAAAGGAAGTTGAGTATTTACCTTGGCCTCTTGCCTAATTTTGGAAGCTCCTCTCTCTCTCTCTCTCCATCCATGGCATTTTGCACTGTTGTATACAGCAGCTATTGCTTCTGTCTTCCTCATGCACATCGAGTCCCTCTCTTTGATTTGCTTGTTTAAGTTTTGGTTGTTTTATCTGGTTGTTTAAACTTTAGTTGCTTGGTTGCTTATAGGTTGGCTGCGGCTATATCTATGTGTGTATATATATATATATATATATATTCCAGTCTAGGAATCTTCCAGAATTCCCCATATTGTAGCTACTGCTGGAAGGTTCTCAATTTTTCTCCTGCTTTTCCATAGATATAGATATATATATATATATATACAATACACACACACATATATATATATTATGTTCACAAGGCAGCTGCTTTTGTTTGGTCAAATATGGTGGCTGAAGCTAGAAGCTTCATGGCTAAGTTGTGTTTACTTAATGCATCCAGCAACTTCCATATGGAAGCTTCCCGAAGCTGGATATATATATATATATGTATTTTTGTATATCTTTACACACATATCTATATATATATATATATTTTTTGCTTTTGCATATTAGTCAACATATATAGATATATATGTATTTTCCTTGGTCTATACCGTATACACTTATATATGTATATATGTGTTGTCCACATTATATAAGGTCGTATATTTATGTATACGTCTTGCATGTGATATTCATAGTCCATAAAAGATTATTTTATGGAAGGGTGACAAATTTGGCATAAAGCTCAGTATCATAATTATTTATTTTGTCGAAATTGGGTGCTCGTTCGTGTCTTGTATTATATTCATTTTATTTTGATAATTAATTCTTTGTATCGGTCCCATTTGTCTATTTTGGCACTCGGTTGACCGAATTGTCAATTTTTCGATCATGCACCATCTTTGGTGTTTTAGATTAATTTCTTATCTAAGGGTAATAAATCTCGTTATGGCTTACCATATTTTGAGCTATTCTGAACATTAACATCACATAACTTATTTTTATTAGGTAAAGGTATAGTCTGTATCATGTCAAATTTTTGGGGTATTATATCAATAGTTAGATCTAAAATCAAGAATAGAAATATAATTGTAAGCATGTAACAAGATGGCATAAAATATCTTAGAGAACCTTTATTTATAGCTATTAAAAGAATATGACCGTTTATTTTCAAAAAGAGTTGTTTTCCCTCTTTTTGTTTATTCAAAATTTGAATTTCGATATGTTAGATCAACAAATTCAGTCGATTGAATCATCAACCAATCGACTAAATTGAGGATTGGTTGACTGATTAGGTCAACTGAATTTGTCCAGTGGGTTTGAGGTTCAATCGTTCAAAAACAATCAGTCGACTTATCTTTTGGATCAGTTGACTGGTTTTGATGTACACTGCACTCGGATAGACCGTACAGAATCAAATGAATCACATAGAATGATAAATAATTTTTTCTTTTTCTACATATAAATAAATCACAAATCATTGAATCATGTAATACGGAAGTTACGCCAAAAATAATTCATTTGATTATATACCGAACTCCAACCACCATCAATCAAATATCTCCAAATACCATTTTATTCACCATGACTCATAAATCAAATTTAACACATCTATCAATGATATAATATTAAAAATACCTATTATCTGATCAGACTTGTAGAGTACGCATTCAAATCATAACTTGGAGTTCACCTCATCAATATTATTCATAGGCTCACCACTAGCTCTACTAGTCACCCCATTTGCCCCATTTTGTTCATTCTCTTATAGAGCTACCTGAAAAATAGATATAAATATGGAGTGAGCTAACTTACCTCAGTAAGTAAATTTCCTTACTCTGCCATGGTCAGGGTCAGTATAGAAAGAGTGTAATCAAAGAAAAGCAAAGGATATGGTAATACAATAGCCAGTCACCAAAAATGTGGAACAACAGAAATAACCTGAGGGTCCATTAGGCACGTCCCATGATAATATGATACAAGTGTACGATATGTCACGTCCCGGATTTCTACAAACCCGAGGACCGACTGAACGAAATAAAAGAAAAGAAAAGAAAAGAAATGACAATCCAGTAAATTTAATTGAAATATCCCTTATTATTCTTCAAATTTTTTCCCCCAATATTAAAATTAAATGCTTGTCCCACTTAATGCTCCAATCAATTTAAATCATGCTTAAAAATGGTCCTTAAAATAGCCTTAAAGTATCTCCAAAAATCCCCCTAAAGTGATGTCTCGGATGACTCCAAAATGTCCTAGGATATGGTCAAACGATAGTCAAATATCAGCCCAAAGTTGGCCCTAGTGGACTGGCCAAACATGGCCTTGAAATCTAGGTCACAACAAGGTCAAAACATGGCCCACAAAGGTCCCTATAACAGCCCCTAAATGGGCCTAAACACGGCCCAAAAATTGGCCAAACATGGCCCAAAATATTATTCAAATATAGCCCAAAAGGTGTCCCAAAAACGGCTCAAAAAGGTGGCCAAAAGGGTGGTGAAAAGTGGCGGGACAGCAGGGCGACACAGCAGGTGGGATAGCAGGGCTGCAGTGGGGCAAGGCAGGGCGTCGCGCGCGTAGGCGTAGGGGCACACGCAACACGCAGGTGCGAGCCCGCGGGGGCATGCACGTGGGCGGCTGGCTGCGGCCTGGGCTGGTTTTCTGATTCTTTTCTGCAAAAAGACTGTTCATGGCTGCAACCCAAATGTTTCATTTTTTTTTTTATTTTTTTCCAAAGTTTTAAAGGCCACTTTTTTTCGATTTTCAGCCTAATTCCCAAGGACATTATTCCTCCTGATTTGGACACTTTTTCCAACCATTTAAATGGTGTTTTACATACTTTTCAATCACTTGATTTTTCCAAAAATTTGGGCATAGTTTCCTTTGTTTTTCTAAGTGTTTTTCCCACACATAATTTTCATAATATAAATGGTTATAAATTCATAAATATCCACCCTCGCTTGAGGGCCACAATCCTCATAATCCAACATACATCAATGTAGTATACATTTAAATAGAACATCATGCATTCACTAGTTCCAATACTTCCATGGAATACACCTTTAAACCATAACCATCATGCTTTCATTGGGTCACAACCCATACATTTTAAAAGAAAAGTCCAAGGCCTATTGTTCATGCACCTCTCAAAAGTAAATACAACAAATTGGGCTTATGCCCATACATTCCAAAAAGAAAAGAAAACATATGCCCCAAGGGCTAAATCTTCAACACTATCTATTTCTTCCCACTCTTCAAGATTTAAACAAGTCTCAAGTGTCTGGGACCTCATCTGAAATATAATTCCCACGAATGGGTCAGCTCAACTGTTGGTATAATGTAATACTAAGACTAGAAACAAATTCAAGGGGCGTGGCATGTGCAAGTGTACAGTTCAAGATTATAATACCATTTTCTCCCAATGCTATGCAATGTCTATATGCGTGACGCACACATGCAACTCTATGCCACCCATGTCTCATGATACGGTCCTTCCCCGCTGGCATGAGTACTGCCACGTATGTTTCCTTTTCGGTACGTCCCCGATGAAAAAGAGTACCAACGACCGAATTTTGGGTTTTTCATCACAGGATCTACACCCTCATAATATCCAACACCTCGTGCTGACCCACACCATGTTTCCAAGGAATCACATTATGCCAAGATGCTATGATTTCATCATGCAAGTTCAATGTGACAAATGATCAAACACATGGTGTCCCTTATCCCAAATCATATAACTCATTTCATGAAAGTTAAATTTAAACTTCAAGGCATCACCCTCACAATATATATACATCATAATTGAATATGTCCATACTTATATAAAGCACAAGTCTCACAATTTCAACAAATTCATAAGGGACATAGAATTCTATTAAACATAAAAGCATCAAATCATCACATGGCCCAACCAAAAGGTGTGTCAATAATTACATGGGTTGACAATCTCATGGCACAATTCTATCTATCAAATACACACCAAACAAGGCAAGAAATCACCCAAAATCAACAAGATAAAAAATACTCCTAAACTATCAACTCTAGGCTTTTCAAAAGAGCTACCTCCTAGGTGATCTCCTAATCTTAGATATACATTTACAGCAGTTCAAATACATGTAAAAACACAAAGGAACCTCAATCTATTGCTAGCTTAGCAATACATCATACCTAAAATCAGTTTTTCTTAAACTATGGTGGCTGTGTTTTCTGGACTGCCAAACTATTTGGTGAGAATATAGTACTCGTGGAGACGAACAACTTCTCAGAAGGAAGTTCAGCCAAAATCCAGCTCGAAGTGCGTGTTTCAGAGGCTAGAAAGTTGAAAAAGCTAGGACTTTTGTCTATTTTTCACCCATGGACGAGAGCTCTATGAATTTCAGAATGTATATGTGTATATAATGGCCCCACGTGTTCTATTTATAGTGGAGGACAAAGGGGCTAAGGGCAAATGACCATTTTGCCCTTAATGAGCCCCGCAGCCCCGTTACTCTATAACTCATTGCTAAACGGTTCAATTTAAAATTTTGTTTTAACCAATGTTCATAAAATTATTTTAAATGAAAATTCTCAAAAGAAAACATTTTCGTTTGAGGTCGGGATCATCCCTTTCCACTCGGGCCACCCGGATGCCCTTATTGTCTAATTTTGAAACGTTTCCCGTTTTGGCTCAATTTCGAATAGTGGTTACCTCATAATATTCTAAGAACATTTCTCTTCTATGACACACTCCAAATATTCCTCTAAACATGTCATACGGTGAAAATGATGCATGGAAATGCTTTACCAGCAAAATCGTGCATGAGATATGTCCTACCGGCAAACCGTGCAAGGAACAATGCCCTACCAGTAAAATGATAAATTTTTTCTCATTTTTCAAATCTCTACACGTTAAATTCAACAATGGGGACTTAGCCTATATAATAGTTAGTTGCCACAATTCATAAGGTATCACAATAGCTAAATCAAATCAAATGATAGGCTTGCATGGCATATCAGTAATCAAAACATATCATCAATCAAGCGTATCAATAAACAGGAATACATCATCAGATAATCAGAAGCATGCATAGCCAGCATATCAATAATTAGAGAGTGCAATATTAGAATATCAATAAATGATATGAATACTAACAGAATAGATGTTGAAACACATAGAGCCCGACATACCCTCAAAAGTGCTTATCCAAGGGGTCTGTTGGTCTGACAGCACCCTTACGCGCCCAGGTCCAGCCCCGCCCAAATGACTGGATAGCAATCAAGCTCTTTACATATATCATGTCCTTCATGGACTTTGACCCGTAGGTCCAGAAGCATCTATGAATCAATGGGCGTTGTGACAGATCACAACTCAAGGCACTCATATTAATAATACCATGATCATTAGAATTTCACAAGCGATGTACATATTTGTAGAATAGCATATCCTGAATAGTGAGAGGCATGACATTTTTCAATATCCAAGCAAGTCAATATAGAACAAGCATCAAATTGTGGAGTCAATAAGTATTAGGTATGTATAGGAGTAAAAATTTGGTAGCATAAAAGAAATGACATTGTGACATGGATAGGAACACCACGTGTTAGAGTTCGGGTTTACTCACCTTGGGTTCTTAGCATTGCATTCCCATGCGGTTACCATAATAGCTATTTCATAGCTCTCTTTCCATTTTCATCATTTGGGTGATCCTATAATCACGGATAAAAAATACATGACATAATGAATCAGTATTCATTCTAATCTCAAACTTTTTTATTGACTGTTTTAAGTTCTGTTGAATTTACTTTATTCAATTAAGGGTCTTCAATTTCCCATTTAGGGTTTCCTGACACCTTATAACTTATTTGGCACTTCAAGGGCATTATGGTAATTTACCCTCTTTAATATTCAATATTTCTTCGTATACGATTTACATATTCAGACTCTATTTTGAGTCTATTTGGTCCTTATAACATTTATGTGGACTTATTAATTTCATTTTTATACTTCTAGTAACTTCATTAAGTCCTAAGGATGTATTCGTCATATTTTTACTTATTACCGAGTCTTATTTTTCTCAAAGGAACGTCACCATTACATCCAAAATACCGAATATAATTAATTTAAGCTTTTTTAGATCTCAATTTGCTCATTTGTGGCTTACATTAAGCCTAGTGGCATTTTTGTAATTTTATGCTTTTACGTGTCATATTTTTCGGTACTTCGTTTGCTAAAATAGACTCTACTGTTGAGTCTGGATGGTCCAAAATAGTCAAGATGGGCTACCTTTTATATTTAATTCGCCTTGGATATTATTAAGGGTAAAATGGTAATTTTATGTTTTACATGTCTAAATTTTTGGGACTTCGTTTCACAAAATGGATCCCGCCATTGGGTCCGAAATGTCAGAAATAGTTAAAATACACTCCCTTTGCATTTCATTTGGTTAACGGATCATTTCACTATAATTAAATTAATTAAATTATTTAATTTCATATTATATTTTTATTCTGTTAATATTATATTATATGTGCCATGGTGGCACAATGGTCATTAGTTTGGTCTTAGGGTTTACTGAGCCCAAGGTCTTGGGATCGAGACTTGTTGGCCGCAATTACTATAAATTTTTTTTTTTTTTTTTTTTTTTTTTTTTTTCTGATTTTTAGAAAGGCAAACAGCGGACAAGGGTTATTTCAAGAATAGACTATCCCAATTCGGTCCGCAGATATCAAATCGCATTTATTACACTTGTTTCCAAATAGAACCAACTCTGTTTTTAAAATTAAAACTTAAGCCTTAAAACTGTGCCGTTTTGAAGTATCCGTAATTGGGCCTGGGCGGGTTCCGACCCGAACCTGAATTAGGCCCGACCCGACCCATTCTTTGTTCACCTTCTTCTCCGGCCAAGACTCTGGTGTCTTTTTTGGCACCGGCGACCTTCTCTGGTGGTTTTCCAACCAATTTTCAACGTGGTTTGAATTTATTCCCCATAAGGATTCCACCCATGGTTTTGGATTTGTGATTCGATGATCGTCCACCTTCGAAATAGGGACTTATAGGTCAGCTCCGGCAACCCCTCGCTTTGCTGGCGACTCACGGTTCTTCTATTTCGTGGACTTACAGACGTGCGTTTAACTCCCTTTTCACCCTTACGTGTTTCTGGAACCTCAGGGAATGTTTTCCCGTTCCTAAAACACCACAAATCAAACTCTAATCTATTTATTCAATCTCTCTCTCTCTCTCTCTCTAAAATGTAATTCGTTATTTCACCATGGTTTCTTAACCATTTTAATTGATTCAAATTTTAGAATGCTCCTAGCCTTAGGCTCTCTCGAGCCATGCTAATTGTTTAAAGCTTCAATCAAGTTAGGTAAAAAAACATTTTTATAATATTTCGGGTTCTAGAGTTTTTCAAGCTCAAATCCTCCCATTTCTTTTCCATTTTAATCTCCTCAAAATTTCATTCACTTTTATGCTAATCAAACCTAAAAAGAAAATAGCATTTAAAAGGAAAATTCTAGAGAGAGAAAACTTACTCTTTCATGGTTGTTTTCTGTCCCTCCCTCTCTCTGTTGTCCTTGTTGCTCCAAACCTTCTCTTTTGTCTTTGTAGGTCACTTCTTCATGCCTAAGTGTGCATGCATGCTATATTTGAATCTCCTCTATCTCTCTCACCTTGGTCCTCTTTCTCTCTCTACATCTTTCTAGTCTGCCACAACCATGCACACATGCCCACCTTACACACATACTGCACCACACTGCTATATACACAACCCATTCAATGACACTTCTAATCGCACGCAACCCTCAATACACTCATGGCCTACATGCAATTATATATCCTAGGTGTGCATATATATAGTTATATTCATATATATATATATATATATTCTGAATGTGCATATGTTTTGATTGGTGGGGGAGGAAGGTGGTCTACTAGGGTGTTGCCACCTCAATTTTTAAGTATTTTGATTTCATATTTTATGTAGCATATATATGTATTGGGTGAGACATATAGCACAAAAGTGCTGTAGCCAAGTTGGCTTATTTGTTTAGGCTTAAGTCTTTGCTAAATTCTTGGTCTAGGGATCAAATCCCTTGGCCTCCATTTTTTTTCTCATTTTTACTCTTTTATTCTTTTTATGCCTCGTTTGGCATTTCGAGTACGTTTCTTGAATTTCTAAAATTACATTTTAATTTTCTTAAAGTCCCGTGGTATTCTTACCACATTTTTTATTCTTGCATGCTTTTTCTTTAAGTTATTAATTTCATTTTCAACACGTTTCATCGTACCTGGTTTATGCCAAAAATATATTATTTTTGTCAAGAAATAATATTTTGATAATTTGAGATCTTATTGCCTCGCCTCGATGCATTTAAATATATTTTAATTATTCTAATAGTCCATCACAATTATCAAAATAATTCTGATTAAACGCACTCCCGTCGTGCGTTATACTAATTTTGCTCAAGTGTACTTCGTTCACTAATTTTTCACATTTACTTGTGTGCATAAATCTTCAATTAACACTTGTCGTAATTTCCTATCAAATCATTGCCTTCGGCATTACATTACATTTTCACATCGGTCGTTTCTAATTTAGACTTAATTATTTTCGTCATTTATATCTTTGCTTTCGTATTTACAAGTCACTAGTTATATCTAGGATTGCCCATGGTTATTAAGCAATTTAACTTATGATAATTGTCATTATCGTTAATTACTTTGCTTAATTGGGTCGAGGTGTTACAGTAAGATTGATGGTTCCTTTTCTTGCCACGAATGCAAGAGTTCCATTAGCAACACAGATTTTTTGGTTTCTAGGGCATAGGGTATATGTTGTGAAATAATGTGAAGAGTTAGTCATGTAGTTTATGGCACTTGAGTCTATTACCCAGGTTTTATGCAAAGTACAGTCCTTTGAGACACTAAAGGCTTGAGATAAGGAATACTTACCTAAGTGTGCTAATGAACATGAGCCAACCAGTTTGTCAAATGAAGTGAAGAGGCTCCGGAGTTTCTTAATTTCCTCCTTATTTAGTTCGCCCATATCCGAGCTGCTACTAGTTGAGTCTTAAATAGGTTTATCATCAGCAAGGGAAATATTTGCATGGCTGGCCCATGGAGCATATCAGTTTTTGGGTGTTATTGTTTTTGCCAAATGGTGTTTTTCCCTTCAATTTCCAGTACATCTCCTTAGTATGCCACCAAAGGTCCTCTTTATTGATTAGTGGCTTATACATTTCTCCTTTGTTCTCATTGTTTGAGTTCAGGCCTTTGAATTTGTTTGGAGATAGTGGCTTAACCACAGCCAGGGTAGATCCTTCATCAGCAAGAGTGTCCAACATCCCAGTTCTCCTTCCCTCTTTAGCGTATATGACAAAAAATACTTCATTCAAATGAGGTAAAACTTATTTTCCAAGCACTTGCACTTGAATTTGATTAAATTCCACATTGAGTCCCACCAAGAACTCATAAATTCTTTCGCTTTCCACAAATTTTAACATTATAGCGGCATCATCACTACACTTTATCTCAATGTTTTAATAGTAATTAAGTTCAAGCCGTAAGTCTTTCAAAGTGTTATAGTGCTTGGTAACATACTTTGTACCTTGTTTTGTTGAGTGAATTTTGGTTTTAGTTTCATAAACCAAGGCTGCATCCTTAACTTTGGAGTAGGTCTGTTTCACAATGTCCTATATTTCTCTGGCAGTTGTCAAAAATATACAGGCTCCAATTATTTCCGGTTGCATAAAATTTCAGAGCCATGACATAATTGAGGAGTCTTCCACGTCCTAAGCCTTGAACTTTGGATCATCTTGACTCGGCACAGGGACAAATCAGGTGGCTAAGTTATCCCTTACTGTCACGACCTGAGACCCACCCTATACAGATCTTGTGTTGCGAACCTGATCCGGCTCTACGGTCAAATCGGATCTCAACTTGCTACACAATCAGTGCTACTAACATGCAACAACTATCAAAGTATAAATAGCTGAAGACTTAAAGAAATAAATAAAAGCTGCATGTGAATATATATAAGGTTCTCCAAATACAAACTATAAAATTCTTTAATAACTGTTCATCCCCAAGACGTGGATGGCATGGGAGAGCTACAAGACTTGTACTAAATATTACACTTGCAACTTTGAAAGTAATGTCCACCTCTAGCTATCAGGCTCTACTGTCTATTCTCGATATCTGTGCCTAAAAATGGATGTAGTATCTGTATGAGTTATGAAAACTCAGTAAATAGCCTTTTGCTTTGCCATGTGTACAGGTGTATATAGAAGTGCTAGCCAGTCAATGAATATGTAACTCAATATCAAACGATAGAAGTCAAATGATAAGGAAATGAATCTACTCTACTAACAATGTCATACTGCTACAGTCATGAGCTATATCAAGTATGAAATGTAAGCACTTAAAGAAAAGCTGTAAAGTCTCATGATCATTCATAATAAAATAATATGATCAAGGTATGATAATCAATAAATGACAATGATATCAACAAAAAGAGATGCACTCGTGGAGCCTGAAAATCCCCCTAAGCTCGTATTCAGTTCCACGTGGGCTCTTTGAAATGCTGCTCTGTATACAATGTGTGTCACGACCCGAGACCCACCCTATACGAATCTCGTGTCGCGCACCCGATCCGACGCTGCGTGTCAAACCAAGGGTCTCAACTTGCTACACAATTAGTACTACTAACATGCAACTACTAAAATGCAGAATAAATAATTAAAAGCTGCATGTGATACATATAATGTTTACAAAATGCAGAATACAAAATTTCTTAATACAACTGTTCATCCCCAAGACGTGGATAACATGGGAGTGCTATAAGACTGTCTATACTAAGTATTACACTGCAACTTCGAAAATGAATGTCCACCTCTAGCTATCAGGCCCTATTGTTTGTCCTCGATATCTGTGCCTGCAAAATGTTGTGTAGTATCTGATGAGCTATAAAAACTCAGTAAGTAGTCCTTTATTCTGTCATGTGTACAAGGGTATAAAAGAATGCTAGCCAGTCAATGAATATATAACTCAATATCAAATGATAAAAGTCATATGATAATGAAATGAAACTGCTATGCCAACAATATCATACTGCTATAGTCATGAGCTATATCAAGTATGGAATGTAAGCACTGTATTGAAAGCTGTAAAATTTCTTGATCATTCAATAACAATATAACATGATCAAGCTATGAATATCAACAATAAATGATGGTGATATCAACTAAAACTGAGATGCACTGGTGGGGCCCGGCTACCCCCTGAGCTAGTATTCAGATCCGCTCGGGCTGTATGAATACTGCTCTGTGTACACTATAACTGTACGTCCCATGCCTCGCATAGCGACGTAGTAAATGTTCCACTCGGAACCTAGACCCGAAGGTCATAAATAGCATCAGATGGAGATGTGACTGAGCATAAATCCGGCACTAAAAATATATCAGGATCATGCTATCTTCCACGAAGAGTATGGTGGAATCATAACTGGTTCTAGGCAATCTGACGTAACGATAGTTAGCTAAACTACAGGTTAGTAGACTGCTTCGAATAAAACTGTCTGGCCCTTACGGCCCTAGGTACAAATGTACATAAATAAATCTGTGCACAAGTGTACAATCATGATCGAGATATATATAAAAATCAATCACTGTCTCGCACATGATAGGGCAATATTAATGTGGCTAAATAAACACTGATGGGTATATACAGAGTACAATAGGCAATATATATACAAGGAACTATGACATGGCTTGGAATGTAACACATGCAGAGATCGAATTTTACTTACCTCTTTCTGTATCTGTCTAGAAGGTCAAAACTGTCTTCTTCTCGTCTCTCGGTATTCCTATGATTCAGGAAACTCATCTCAGTTTATGTATATCTATATAACTCATGCTATTCATCAAATTTTATGTCACTTTACTATTGATACTTCTTTTACTTAAATAGACTCTACTATTGAATCCGGAATGCCGAACAAAGTCGGTTTAAGCTTTCGCAGAATTCAGTTTGGACTTTTGTATTAAAAAGGGTAAAACGGTCATTTTGCACTTTTGGATTCTTACTTCTCGAGACCTTTTTTCGCAAATCGGACTCCACAGTTGAGTCTGGAATGCTCGAAATAATAAAATTCCACTATTCTTTTATTTTAATCGGAGTCCGTTGGACTACTCTTCAACATAGGGGCATTTTGGTAATTTCTCCTTTAAATAATAATTTAAATTAAATATTATCTTATTGCTCAGGTCAATTTGCAATTTACCATAATTTCTAGGCATAATTTCTCTTTACATTCTTATTCTATGAACAGAACTATTTTATAACTGTAAATTATAAATTTTTATCCAATAGACGTAACAGTAATTTAAAATTGGTGTTAAATGAAATGGAGAAATGGAAAGAAAATCGTACCACTGGAACAAGACTCGTATTCAAGACAAGTCCACTTGTTCCACCAGCTCTTTCACACATCTGCCCCAATTAAGTGGCTTTGAAATCAAGTCCTCCAAATCCAAACACAATTTCAGAAAATTAACGACTTAGATAATTTAATCTCAGACCCATCTCTCCTCTACTCCATCACCATGGAAGGTTATGACCACCCTCATGAACTGAAATCAGGATAATAGCCCCTAAACCAACATGCTCAATCATATGGTCCAATGTATAGATAAACATAGAGCCCTGTTTCTTGGATTATCTTCTTAAACCTAACTAGATCATATCTCCTTTCAACCACAAGTTTGTGAACTAACTTATCAAGACTTGAAGCAGGACCCGAATTCATATCACCATCTAACGACACGGCTAAAGTCGACAAGTCCTCCAATTCATCACAGCAACCGCATCAGGCCTTCCAAAACAGTCCCTCCTGCAATCACGGTACCACTAACTGAACTCAACTCATCCACACTTGAAAGGCATGTGCTGCCGCATAGTCTACCCCACTCAATCCTGCTTCATTTTTCCTCCTCTCCATCTCGGTCAGCTGCTACACAAGCATACGTATATATAAAATTTCCCTGCTGCTCCAATTTGTTTCCTTCTATATATTTTTTTTAAACACAACAGAACTTTCATCTCCTTCAGTCCACGACTAAGGAGTTCACATGTTACTGCTACTGCTTCCTACCCTGCTGTTGGAGTGATATAGCTGCTGCTGCTCCATCTCTCCTTCGGCTGCTACTCTACCCATTTCACTACTGCTACAATACATCCAACTGGACTCCCACTCCTCACTGCTTCTACTATTGCTGCTACTTCCCTCTTCTTTTACTCTCTCAATTCTTCTCCATTTTTCTTTTGCTTCAACGCCATAAACAAACACATATATAAATTTATATAAAATCTCCCTGCTGCACCAACCTGCACCAACCTGCACCGCCATCTTCTTTCCCCCGTTTTTTCTCAATTTTCTCTTTTCTCTTCTGTACGCAACCCAACACACATACATATAAAATTCTCTCATGCACCGACTGTTAGTCAAAATTGACTACTGCATTCAAGAGTTTTAAATTAAAAGAATTGCAATGGAATAAAATTACAGAATAACTAAATTTCATGCATATAAAATAAAACAATTAAATTAACATGCGTCAATGACAGAAAAAATAAGTTTGGAGTGAGCTGGCCTGTGAGGCGTGTAATCACTGCCCTAAAGCTGTTGTGCCTCCCTACATGAAGGTTCCAATGGTCACAGACAGCTCCAAGATACAACCCAGGTTTTGCTCACAGCTAATCTCCTCAGAGTCCACGCCCATTGGGAGAATGAGATAAACCGTCTATAATCAAAGTTGCCCACACAAAGATAATATAAAAAATACGTAAAGGTTGGATAGAAGAGATTGAATTAAAGAGAATAACAACTCTTGTTGTTGTGTTGTGGAAGAATACATAAGCCTCTATTTATAGGCATTCTGTATATCTTCCACCAAAAAAATATCCCACAAAATCAACCACATGTGGCAAAAAATCAGCATAAAATAATTAACAAGTCAACAACTAACATATCATAAAATCAGCAACAAAAATAAAAAATCAAGAAGAAGTCAAAACAAATTTTGAAACTTTCAATAATATAAAAAATATAACAATCCCCCACAAGTTTCAAAATTTATAAAACTCATAAACCATATATATTATTTACATATATATGTATAAGAAAGTTTGGGCAACTATTATACTGTGTAATAGGTGTAGGTGTCTTCCGGACTTGAACCTCACTTAGTGTTTACAGTCTCTTTCTGAAGGATCATAGTGAACTAAGTCTTGAACTAGACCCTTTGAATCAGAGTTCAACAAGTCACACACACAATACTGATATTAGACATGGTTCGCGGGTTAGTGCTATTAAAGGCCATGCACTTGATCTTGATTTTCATGAGAGTTTCTAGAGAATAACTCAGTTCTCATAGTCGCGGCCTCACGACAGCTCTCACTTAGGTGAGTCCTCCAAGGGTACATGTGACCTGTACCTCGCAAGAGTGTTCATGCCTTGGGCTCATTCAGGGTAAACCCTTCCTAAATGTCACATAACACAGCACACTGCCATAGGGATGAGCAGGAGCATTTTATTAAACAGCTCCTTCTTTAAAGTGCTGGATATATAAGTCACACAATATGAATTGTTACTACCCATTGAACCTCCTTCATGGGGTCCCCAATCACAGAGGTTGGGTTACTTTCCTAGGTGACTTCCTTGTGAGCTTAAGCCCATCCCTCTCGACAAATCTAGGACTACACTCCTAGTTAGACCCCTCGGGTCAATTAATGATCAACAAATATTTATTTTGTTTAATTTATCGGGACAATAATTATATGGATCCATCAAGTAAATATGATCCATTTCTCATATGGGCTCATTATGTAAATATGTCAATTTATTTTAATCGAGGCAATATGGACCTATTTAAATGAAATTGGTCCATAATTTTTCTTTACAATTGATTTAAGGACTTATCATATAACTATAGTCCAATAGGCTACATTAAAGTATTTTGGAATCATTAAATAAATTTCGTGCAACATCCGGCTAGCAAAACTATTCATACTAACAGCTAATAGCCTTACAACTAGGAATCATATCTCATGTGACCAGTAACCTTTTAATAGATATTTTCCCCCACTATTTAATGATTCATATCTTAATTTCATTGTGGTCAATAGTCTCTTGACTATAAAGAACCACAAATATAAGTTGTAGCCAATAGTCTATTAGCTACTAGGAACTACTTTAATTTAATATAAATATGACTACTACTCTTCAATTTATTAGGAACCACTATTTTAAAATTTTTAGTTTTATTTTTAATACACTTTCACTCCCTCATAAAAATTATGTATAGATTTTCTTTTTGTAGTTTCCCAAAACATGTATTACTCAAAAATGATAATCACATCAATTATTTTCCTCCAAATATTTATTCAAAATCATATATTACTTTTAAGTATTTAAATATTTCTCAAGCTATTATTTTAAGATCACATAATATTTAATTTACTTATACATCTTACATTCTTGTTCTTTAGCCACAAGTATTTTAAGTTTCTCTACATAAATTTTAATGTCTATGTATGTTATTTAATTCTATGTTGAACAAAAGAAACTCTACCAAATAATTTTAAATTTATGCCTCTCTTGTCAACATATTCACATGGTGAATTTTTAAATTGACAAGTTAAACTTGAAAAGATAAAGATAATATTCTGGTTGCATACACAGTATTAGACAAGTAAATTATCCCACCATCATTATTATTATTTTTAAATATATATAAATATATAAATTTTTTTTTTACATAGATGTTAAACCCAAAACAAAACAAGATAATATTGATGCAATACATATAATCTCACTGTACGTACTATTTTCAATGGGAGCAAAAGGTTCAATTATATTGATAATGTTAAAGACAAAAACAAATATAATACTCTTGAAAAGATAAAGTACGTTGGCTACACAACCACACAATTTGACTTTGGTTTTCTTTGAGCAGCAACAAATTCACGGCTCTGGCTTGCGGCACTCAATACAGCACGCCCCTTACATCCATATATATATAAATTATATAAAGCCTAACTCTAATTGTATTAGGACTTTTAACTCTAATTAAATTATAATACCACTTTCACTAGGACAAGAATTCGTAGTCTCATTAGGATTAAAATAAATTAAATCCTACCACTACCATGACACAACTTTAAAAATTTTACTAAAAATATAACTTAGTTTAATTAGTTCACAATAGAAATGGCTTTGGGGTTGCACCATATGAGCCGTTCATACTTAGTTTACATATGATTATTACTTGTAGAGGAGTGACTAATAGTATAACTATGAAAGTATGAACTAAAGATAATTTCACACCTTTTGTCCTAATTTTCAAAATAATCACGGTGATCATGCTTATATTACACAACATAGATTCTCACCCATTCAATTTTCTTTATATGATTTCTGTTCTTAATAAAACTCAAAAATAGGGAAGTACTGAATCATAAAAATTTTGTAACCCTTGTTATGATCTACCCTCATAGAACTTATCTCATATTCAACCATTAAGCTCAACATGCAAGCTCCTATATGTTTAATGATGTTCGTATATTGATAGATATTTATTGGGGAACACAAAGTGTCTAACTGAACTAATGACTTAAAAAGTTAAATCTAATTAGTTAATAACAGTAAAATAAATTTCACTTTCTCAAATCCCATTAATTAAGAATATCTCAACAAGTCCTACAAAAGAGAAAAAAATATGTATTTGACTTGTAAATAATAACAACTTAATCCCACAATTTAATATTTTATTAGGATTTGTTACTATTTTTAGAAGCTATTTTGTAGGAGTAAATTATGCATGTAATTCACTGAGTGTTCTCCTAATTATCAGGGATTTTATAAAATAGATACATATTATAATATTTTGGTATCCCATCTCTTATCAAAACTGTTATCATTTTTTATATTATATTTTATATAGCAAAATTAAGTTATTAGATATAATGTGATAAATTTGAATGGTTAACAAAAAGATATACATAAAATATAATTATACATTTCATTTAAATAACGTGGGGCTGCCAATTTCATTTTTTTTTTTTTAATGTTTTGCACAAAGCACTCGCACCTCTTTTAATCGTGAAGCATCGTTTCTTATCTCTCTCTCTCTCTCTCTCTCTCTCTCTATCTATATATACAGATAAGCTTCCAGGATAAGGAATTCTACTTGATATATATATATATATATATATATTTATAGATTGATCCTACTGTTAATTCACAATTGGAAGACGGCAACTTTGATGTAGTTTACTATGACTACAATTTTATTTTATTTTATTTTTTACTTTTTATTTTTAAATTATATATATATATATATATGTGTGTGTGTATAATCCCCAAACAACAATCTCTTCTTTGTTTTCTCAGATTACATTCATCAATGACCAATCAATGTAAAGAAGAAGTAATTAATAAAAGGGCCATGTAATAAATAAATCGACCCAAGAAAGGTTTTTGAGTCTTTGGTGGACTCTCCTATTGGTGACGAGGGATCCGTGAGATGACCCTTAGAAGCAGAAAGATTAAATAGAAAGACTACCAGTTGGGTAGTGCCATATACCAGATTAACTGAAGTCATATTTTTACGGTTTCCTATATATATATATGTAAGATTTATATGTATATAAATAATATATGCACGATTCTGTTTGCAGAGACTATATAAAGATGAATTAGTGTTTTAATTAATCTGTAATTCTTTTATATGACTAAGTATGAAATAGTGTTTTAATTCTTTTATAATTCTTTTATAGGACTTACAACAGCTTTAGATTGTTAGTCAAAATTGACTACTGCATTCAAGAGTTTTAAATTAAAAGAATTGTAATGGAATAAAATTACAGAATAACTAAATTTCATGCATATAAAATAAAACAATTAAATTAACATGCGTCAATGACAGAAAAAATAAGTTTGGAGTGAGCTGGCCTGTGAGGCGTGTAATCACTGTCCTAAAGCTGTTGTGCCTCCCTACGTGAAGGTTCCAATGGTCACAGACAGCTCCAAGATACAACCCAGGTTTTGCTCACAGCTAATCTCCTCAGAGTCCACGCCCACTAGGAGAATGAGATGAACCGTCTATAATCAAAGTTGCCCACACAAAGATAATATAAAAAATACGTAAAGGTTGGATAGAAGAGATTGAATTAAAGAGAATAACAACTCTTGTTGTTGTGTTGTGGAAGAATACATAAGCCTCTATTTATAGACATTCTGTATATCTTCCACCAACAAAATATCCCACAAAATCAACCACATGTGGCAAAAAATCAGCATTAAAATAATTAACAAGTCAACAACTAACATATCATAAAATCAGCAACAAAAATAAAAAATCAAGAAGAAGTCAAAACAAATTTTGAAACTTTCAATAATATAAAAAATATAACAATGACTCTCTGCTCCATTGCCTCAAACACACCATATATAATATATATATATATATATATATATATTTTCCACTTGATGCACACTACACCTGCACCCTACACGCTGCACACATTGCACCGCCCCACTGCTCCTATTCTTTCTTTCAGCAGCTTGACTGCAATTGCCCCACGTCCCCCTTTTGACTTCGATTTCTTTTCTTTTTTGTTTTCTTTTCTGCTTCCTTGCATTTAACTTTATAAGATATATATATATATATATATATAATATAGAACACACACATTACATACTTGCCTCATATGCTGCTGACACTATTGCCAACACACACACACAAACAGTACACGCATACACCATATATATTCCTGCTTCTTCTTTTCTTTTTCTTTTTTTCTATTCTTTTTCTATCCCTTCTTTGCATGCATTTGCATGCATATATATATATATATATATAATAAAAATCTGTGTTTTATTATATATATATATATAATATATTCATTTTTAACTAATATATACATTTATATAATATATGTACATACATAACCTTATACACATATATACTTGTATGTATACATTTTTATATATTTATTTATATATATATATATATCATCTCATATATATATATATATATTCTCACATTTATTAATATGCACTGTGCACGTATATCGAGGCATCTACTGGCCTACGTATATGATTCTCTGTACCGTTCGGGTTTATTGTACGGTACTCCCAGATACTCAGGAATTATTTAAAATTCACTTCTCGTATTTTTAAACTGTATATTTCTAAATTAATGAATCGTACTATCTGTCTCGAACTACGTACCCATTACAGTATATTATTTATTGCGATGCTTCGGGTATATGTCGGGTATTATTTTTATCGGCTCAGTTTGTTCGTACTTGGCTTTCCTTAATCTCGTAATTTCTGAGATTATAACTTCTGCTGATTACCTCATTAATCGTACCTGTCATTGTATTTTACTCATTAAAATAGTTCGGTATATTTTGGGGTCTACTATTCTCGGTTTGGAACGGTCTCTGTTTATCTTGATATTATGATCATTGCTTGGCTAATGTTCGATATTATTATTTGACTCTTTTTAGATAAAATGAAATTATTATATTTCATTCGGAACTCATATTCGGTTACAACTGATATTACGCCACTCGACCCGACCTATCTCGATTTATGTGTACTCGATCGGGTCTACCTCGATTTAAGTGCCATATCCTGGGTCGGGATATTACAATGTGACTCTACGTCCCATGCTTCGCATAGCAACGTAACAAATGTTCCACTCAGAACCTTGACCCGAGGGTCATAAATAGCATTAGATGGAGTTGTGTCTGAGCACAAATCTGACACTAATAATATATCAGGATCATCCTATCTTCCATAAAGAGTATAGTGGAATCATAACATGATTCTAGGCAATCTGACGTAACGATAGTTTTCGAGGCTATGGTTACTAGACTGTTTCGAATATGACTGTTTGGCCCTCACGGCCCTAGGTACAAGTGTACAAAAAGAACTCTATGCACAAGTGTACAATCATGATCGAGATATATGCAGAAATCAATAAATGCTTCCCACATGATAGGACAATATCAATGTGGCTCAATAGATACTGGTATGTGTAGAATACAATAGGCAATATATACAAGAACTATTGACATGGCTTGGAAAGTAATACATGTAGAGATCATATTTTACTTACCTTTTACTGTCTCTAACTAGAAGGTCTAGACTGCCTTCTCCTTGCCCTTCGGTGTTCTTAAGATTCATAAAATACGTCTCAATCTATAGTTACATGAACTATGCTGTAACACCCCGACTTTGTGTAATTAATAATTAGTTATTAATTATTAATTAATACTGGCTTATAGAATGATCTAGGGAATTAATCATAATCCCGGCGGTCATGATAGACCGATAAAATAATTAAATATGTCTGGAGGAAAAGGGTAAAATACCCGAACCCAATTACTGATTAATTCGACGAAATAACACCTGCTTTAACACTAACGAAATCCGAATTAGCTAACCCGAAAAATCCCGAATGTTTAATAAATGACACGGAACCTCTGACACTGAAGATAACTGAAATATGAAACTCCCGGAACAAACCGTGTCGAAAAAGGAGTTACGAAATGAAAGTTATGAAGGAAATACTGAAACTGAATTTCTGCGCAACCAAACGTGGCCTTAACCGAAAATATGGGAAAAATGGCCAAATGGGAGGCCAAGGGAATTGAACCCTTGACCTTTGAGTGAAAAGAAACCTCATCCAAAAAATAACCAACTGGGACTAGTGGCATCTTTGTGACCATATATACAATGAAATGTATATACATACAAATCTGAATAGGCCACCTCCCAAGTGACCAATGAACAAGCATGCAACACATCAGCATGCATCACCCTATGCCCCCTAGGCTATCATGCCTACACATCACATGATGACCCCTCCCCCAACCCAAATGCATGCAAGCCAATGATGGTATATCTCACAAATCAATAACCATTTCATATGTGATATATGGTGAGGGTAAGATCAGAAATTGGGGGATCTGATATACTGATATAGAAGAGGTGATAAGGTGTGAGAACTGATCTGTTAAGAGAGAGAAACCATGTGAGATCAAGTGAGCTTATGTGTGAGAAACCATTGTGAGAATGGTGTGTATGTCCATGGTCTACACATGATGGTGTTCCATGAAGATGCATCAAGAGGAAGGAACCGAGGACCGAGGTGCCAAAGGACTGAACTGAGCCATGAGAGGGAGGAATAATGGCCTGAACCAGAGGTAAACACAAAACTGCAAAAATTTCCTGTTTAGATTTTCATACTGTTTCTAATAATTTTGGTCCATACAAACCATGTATATATGCTCATGTGAGACTTTAGTATTGTCCTAAATAAATTGGGAGGGTCGAATAGGGTAGAAAACACAAAACCGTGTATCAACCTCCATTAATGGACCATGGAAACTGGGTCTGATTCGACCTCTCTAAAACTGAGTTTTGATGGTCCAGAACTGAACTAGACATTTCTAGGACCCCATAAATACTGACCCGCGACTTGGAAACACATGGGAAGGCCCTCAAAACCGAACCTATGAGTCTCGGCCATGAGACCCAAAATCTGGAATAGGCCTCTAAACTGAGATCTAAGAATGGGGAATTGAAGCCCCTGTTACAAGGGTCACAGAGAGACAAACCCCATGGGATTTGGTTGAGAAATAAGGCTGTACGACTGACCTGTAATCCCTCACAATAATCGGTTATACCGAGCTGGAATCTTTGGATTTGAAGCTCTAAATTCATGCCAAAAGGTTGGAATGACTCTCAGAAATGTTTTGGAATCAAAACATGTTGAAAAAAGCCCTTGAAAACCTACGAAATTGAAGAAGAAAATCTGCAGAAACTAGGGCGACACTGTTGGAGGAAATGGGGAAGATGGAGTCGACTCGGCCGAGTTGGCCGAGTCATGCCCAACCGACTCATACACGTGGCAACGCATGAGCGTGCCACTGTTTTATTGAAACTACGCCGTTTTGGTGTTGAAGGTTTTAAATTAAAACCTGACTTTGACTGTTTGGCAACAGAGTTAATAAATCAGAAGTTGGGAAATTGATTTGGGGCCTATCCAAACCGAGAATAAGAAAGAAATTGGGGATAACTGGAGTATCTCATTCCGGTTTTCTTAAGGTCACTGAACCGGTTGGCTTCTGAGATTATTGGACCGGTTCAATTTCTGAACCCCTGAACCCTCTGGTCTGAACCCTAATTTTCTGAATTTATATTTAACCCCCAAATGTTTCTGAAAATTACGGATTAACCCCCCCACTAATTTGGGAAATTGTACTGTGGCCCAGAACAATGAGAAATTATTCATTTAAGCCCTTGGAAAATTAATTAAATAATAAAATAATTATTTTATTATTTTATTAAATAGGTAAAATTACGATTTTACCCCTAGACATTTAATATGTCAAACGGAGTCCAAATAAAGCAAATAAATAGTGTATTTCCACCATTTCAAATATTCTGGACTCAATGGTACAGTCCAAATTAGGAAATTAGGTACCGAAAAATACAGACCTGTAAGTGACAAATGACTGTACTACCCCTGAGGGTACCCAGGCCCAAATAAAAATAAAAGACAGTTTATTCTGATTATGTCAGACGCTCTGGACTCAACGGTGAGGTCCATTTTATGAACTGAGGTGCCGAAAAATATGACGCACGAAATTACCAAAATACCCCTGATACTGTACGAAGCCCAAATGAAGTCCGATTGGGACGAAATTGATACCGATAGAAGCCCAGATACTGGTGAAACTGTAAACATGATTAAATAATGATTCGGAGTCAGAATCTTACAAAACGTAAAATGACCAAAATACCCCTGAGCACAGTAAGTGCAAAGTAGGGGTCAAATAAAGGTCAAACTGATCTGATAAATTATCATAAGGATAATTATGAACACTGAAGGGCTAAATAAGACTCCGAGACAGTCAATGCGTAAAACGAGAAATGACCGATGTGTCCCGATGACCAAAAGCGGATACCAAACGAAGTCCAAAGGACTCGAAAATTCACATATAAGATATATGGGACATTCTGAGGACCATGATAAGGTTCGGGGTAAGAATGGCAAAATTACCATTTTGCCCCTAAGGCTAAATAAGCACCTAACTGATAGCAATTTAAGTCTAAAAGACTTAGAACTTCATATATAGGATATATGGGATATTCCGAGGACCACGACTGGGTCCGGGACAAGAATGGCAAAATTATCATTTTGCCCCTATCGTTAAAATAAGAACCTAACTGATACTGATTGGAGTCTAAAAGACGTATGACTTTATATTTAAGATATAAAGACCATTCTGAGGACCTTGACAGGGGTCCAGGGCAAAAGTGACAAATGACCGTTTTGCCCCTAAGACTGAATAAGTAACCGACTGATAACGATTGAAGTCTAATGACTTAGGTCATAATCCTGATGACTGCTAAGCCTAATTTAAGAATAAAATAGCCCCAGATGAAACCCGATAAGAGGGCGATAGGCTACTAGGTTATCTTAGGTAATCCGATAGACACCTAAGATGACGAATATGACCTGAATGGATAAATTCTGATCTGTTTGTGATTAATGATGATTGTTCAGGATATACATGGTGATGCCTGACGTACTTGGAGGTTATCAGATTGTTTGTGCAAGGAGATAACCATAACAGTTTGTGAGTAACCCTGACTCCTGAATTGGTGTATAAGCACATCGTCCAGTTACTGTATTTTAAATACTGTACTGTACTGTTTTACCTGATACACTGATTTCATGCCCTTATTCAAATGCATGATTTTTTTTACTGTCTGATTCCTTTGTTCTGTACTGCAATAAACCTATCACTGTTTTTACTGAAAGAACAACTGACTCTTGGTACCACTTCAGTCTTGAGCACTACATGAGCATACCGCACTGTTTAATCTGTGCATACTGTACTGTTTATTCTGTTATACTGTTCTGCTCTGCTCATTACTGATCTGTTCTGTTACTCTGATGTTTTAACTGATCTGTTCTGTTACTCTGATGTTTTAACTGATCTGTTCTGTTACTCTGATGTTTTAACTGATCTGTTCTGTTACTCTGATGTTTTAACTGTACTCTTGTTTTTAATACTGTTCAAAATGAACGTGTTTAACTATCTGTTATGTTTGATCTGTTCTGTTCTGTTCCGCTCAACACTGACATGTTTTGTTTGATCTGTTTTGTCCTGACCTGTTCCGTTTGATCTGTCTGATCTGTTCCGTCCTGATCCGTCCTGATTTGTTATGTCTGATCTGTTCCGTCCTGATCCGTCCTAATTTGTTATGTCTGATCTGTTCCGTCCTGATCCGTTCTGTTTCGTTATGTTTGATCTGTTCCGTCCTGATCCGTCCTGATTTGTTATGTTTGATATGTTCTGTCCTGATCCGTCCTGATTGATATTGTACCAGTTTGTTCCGTCCTGATCCGTCCTGATTTGTTATGTCTGATCTGTTCCGTCCTGATCCGTTCTGTTTCGTTATGTTTGATCTGTTCCGTCCTGATTTGTTATGTTTGATATGTTCTGTCCTGATCCGTCCTGATTGATATTATACCAGTTTGTTCCGTCCTGTTCAATTCCGATATGTCTTGTTTTGATAGATGTATTGTTCCGTTTTGTTTCGACATGTTCAGTTTCGATATGTCTTAATCTGATTGATGTATTGTTTCGTTTTGTTCCGTCATGTTCAGTTCCGATATGACTTGTCCTGATTGATATTGTTTCATTTTGTTCCGTCATGTTCAGTTCTGATATGACTCGTCCTGATTGATATTGTTTCGTTTGTTTCCGTCATGTTCAGTTCCGATATGACTTGTCCTGATTGATATTGTTTCATTTTGTTCCGTCATGTTCAGTTCTGATATGACTCGTCCTGATTGATATTGATTCGTTTCGTTCCGTTGATGATATACTTGTATCCTTGATTGATATACTGTTTCCACCCAGTTTTGTCTTGTTCTGTTTTGATGATGATATACCTGTATCTCTGGTTGACATATTGTTTTCGCTCCGTTCTGTTACGTCCTGTTCTATTTTATTCTGATTTGTTATGTTTTATTCCGTTCTGTTCGGTTATGATTTGCTATGACCTATTCCGTTCTGTTCGGTTATGACTTGTTATGTTCTGTTCCGTTCCGTTCTATTATGTTTTATTGTGATCCGTTCTGACCTGTTCTATTTCGACCCGTTTTATTCTGACCCGTTCCATTCTGACCTGCTTTGTTCTGATTTGTTGTGCTTTGTTTCGTCCTATTCTGATTTGTTATGTCCTGCTCTGCTCGGTTCTGCTTCGTCCTGACCTGTTGTGTTCTGTTCTGTACGGTTATACTTGATATGGTCTGTTATGTTCTGTCTGTCCCGATCTGTTGTTTTATTTTGTTCAGTTCTGCTTTATTCTACTGAAACTGCATTTAAAGTAGATTCATAAAACTGCTATTTTAGAAACAACTGAACTACCCTTGTGCTTTGTAAACAACAATGGTTTGAAACCCATGACAGGGAACCTGTGTTACTCATTGGGCTTTTCGAAGCTCACCCCATTCCCTAACATTTTTCAGGAACGATATCTATTGGATCTGATGGCACTGATCTGTGGAGACTGGATTATTGAGGATTGAATCTATTTAATCGGGTGAGTGATGTACTATGACTGACTTGACTGATATGTACTGAATATTGATATGGCTCATGGATTTAAAAGGTACTCTAGAGATTATAGTTTTGCTCTGTTGTTATATGTCGAATTATAGATATGCTCTGAGGTTGAGTTGTTAGTTGTTGGATTTTAGACTTGCTCTATGTGATACATATCCTACAGTGGATACATGAGTTGCATTCCCGTGATAAAAAAGAAAAAAAAAAGAAAAGTTTTAAATTCCGCTGCATCTGACCCTACAGTCGGAGTGACAATTCACTAGAAAGTTCAGAAATTGCCTTCGGTTGGTCGCGCTGGCGGCTAACTGGCATCACGTCCTCGACATCCGCGTAGGGATGGGGTTCGGGATGTGACAATGCTATTCATCAAATTTTATGTCTCTATGCTATAAGTTCCTCTTTTACAAAAATGGACTCTACTATTAAATTCGGAATGTCGAAGAAAGTCAGGTTTAGGCTTTTGCGGAACTCAATTCGGACATCTGTACTAAAAAGGGCAAAACGATCATTTTGCACTTTTACGTGTCTTTATTTTTTGAGATCCCATCTCATAAAATGGACCCCTCCATTAGCTTTAGAATGTCCGACATATAAAGAAAACACTATTCTTTTATAAATTTTGTACTACGTTTTTATTTTCTTTAATTACCTTAATTAAATTAATTTATTTAATAAATTAAATAGATTAACTAATTATAAATTATATATATATTACAGTAGCATAAGACATATGGGCCTCAGTGGCCCAGTGGCTTGAGTTGGACCCCTCTCCTATTAGGTCATACGTTTGAACTGTGGGGGCTAGCCTTCTGCGCATTTTTTTTCTCAAACTGTTGGAGCCAAACAGTGGCTAATTCCCAATCCTGGAATAGGATATCCCCATCCCCAATTTAATTCCAATTTCGATTCCTTACCCTTAGAACCAAATAGTCCCAATTACATTTTAAATTTAAAACAACCCTCACCTAAACGACGTAGTATTAAGGCAATATGCCCCAACACGGTGTCGTTTCACTTGACCACTATTCATTGTCATTCTCGACTTCCAGGTAGGGTTTTGGTGGGTCTCCGGTGTCTTCTCTGGCGCCGGCGACCCTATTCCGATCATATTTCAACCCTTTTTCAATGGGGTCTTCTTCTATTTTTCATGAGGATCACATATTTAGGGTTAGTTTCTCATTTGGTCTATTGTAACTTCACGAAATAACGAAGAACAGTAGCTCCGGCCAATTGAGTTCTTGTTATTTCGAGCTCATTTCTTAACTGTTTTCCTACCATTTTTTTTCAAATCATTTCCTGCACTCAAGGGGATTAATTCTCCATAGTTCAAACTAAGTTTAGAGCATAAAATTACATAAATCAGATTTATTCCCTTAAACCTGGAGCTCCATTTTTCAAGCTTGTTTTCCACCTTTTTACTTCCTTTCTTTTGCATTCATTTTCTACTTTTATATTATACTAAACCTTATCATAAAATCAAACCTTCATGCTTTAAAAACTGAAAAACAGAACTAAGCTTCACTCACCTTTTTTTTTGATTTTCCTGTTGCAGTATCCTCCCTTTTCTTCTTCTGTTCCAACTTTTGGATTCCCCTAACGCTCACAACTTCTACACAATGATTCTTTCTTTTCTGTTTTCTCTTTAAACCACACACGTATATATATATATATATATATATATATATATATATAGACCCAAATCTCCACCGCCTTGGTCATTCTCTCTCTATCTCCTTTCGGTTCTCCCCCCTTCAAGCCCCTTTCTTTGACTTATTTCCCTGATCTTTCCTTATCTTTTTCTGTTTTCTTTTCTTTCATTAGCTTAGGATATTTATATAGTATATGTATATAATATTACACACACACTAAACACACACTTGTCGACACACACAACACATACTAATCACACACTGGTTATGTATGCTACACACACACACACTTTGTGTATTTAACTTGTGTATTGTGTATATATATCTATATACATACTTATATACTTCCCATATTATACTCATATAATCGTATGTATATACTTACATATATACATTATTTATACATATCTATACACACACACAGACACAAATATATATATATATATATATATATATTCATATATACACGTGTATTAGATTCCGAGTACACACACATTCACTTATTTTTAACAGTCTATTCATATACGTATACGTACACATGCATGCATCGGCGTACGTACATGCATTACGATGCTCGATTTTGGGTTGCACGGGTGTCGCCCGACACTGTCTGTACAAAATAGGCTATTTCAAATTCCAAAATCATTCAGTCCATATGATATCATAATATAGAGCTTTAATAGCTCAAGTTACAACTGATAGTACACTACTCGACCCGATCTACTTCGGTTTACGTGCTAACTCGGGTCAGGGTATTACACTTACCCTTCAAATACGTCCTTACCCATTAAGACCATACTGGGTAATTTCTTCCATTGAATCTTTATGATGGTTGTAGGTTCTGAAATTCACCATGTGAAGTCTAAACAGATTGATTTGACTCAGTGTTGGTTGGAACAATGGTTTCAAATGTGACTGACATTGTGAGATTTTTCGAGGTAGAGATTGAAGTATTTGAAGACAATAGAAGGCCAATGATTACACACAATGAAGGCCAAGAGATATTCTACAATCAGCAATGAATGTTGTGTAGAAAAACAATTCCCGTTATAGAAAAAGAAACGGGAGCAGAAAAAAAGCTAGGGCTCTGATACCATATAGACAGATATCTTTCCTATATTTTAATTGATGAAAAAAATACAAAATATATAGAGTACAATGGCCACTATTTTAGGAAACTAAATCTACATGAAATCAGGAAAAAATCTTTAGAGATTAGGGCCTAATTAACAACAGTTATAAAAGAAAAAAAAATTAAAGTTTACAAGTTGTACAATCACAGTTTTAAAGGAAAATAAATTCTCTATTTACCGAGTCAACCAAATCAACTAGGGATTTGTTTCCCTGTTTACCGAGTCAACCGAATCAAATAGAGATTTGTCAACATGTTTCAATTGCTTTGAAAACCTCTTGGTATTCTCGCCAGGTTTTTAATTTTTTTGTGTGCTTTCTTTTTATGTCATTAATTTTATTTTTGACACGTTACATCGTGTTTTATTTATACGACTAAATTTGTTTTACTCGCATATTGCTCTAAGTCGCCTAATTTCTCTTGGTATACTAATTTTAATATTTACGGGCTACTAATTTTCAAATTAAGATTTGTAATTAATTCATATATAAATAAATTTCATAAAGATGGCGTTAATGTAAATTACTTTACCTAATCGTGTCGGGATATTACAGGAAATGTCCTTCATGGTCACAACTCCTTAGTTATTCAATGATGGGGGCCCATCCATTACTTATAAAACAGGTCTGATTCTACTTCAACATTTACCAATATCCAAAACTCTTTCCTTGTTCCAATAATATCCTTTACTTTCTCCCACAATCACAATCACAATCGTTCTTAGGTCTAGTCTTTTCAGATGATGCTAGCGATTGATCGAAACTGATCATTCTCCAACTTAATATCACTAATCCTTTTAGAGACTTTAACCTTGAAGTCCAAATCTACACTACCAACACTAACTATCCTCTTAATTTCCCAAAGATCCTAACCTTTGCTCTGATACCACTTTGTCACATCCCAAACCCTATCCTTTACAGAATTCGGGATATGACCGACCAAGAAGGCCTTCAATTAAGCTTTTGGGATGGAATGGGTTGTGGCCTTAGGTGGACGTGACTATGGTGGTTTTAGAGCCTAGGTGCCTGGTGGCGAAAGCGTGGTGGAGAAGTCCCATATCGCATGCGTGTGGCTAATAGGTCCTAGATATAAACTTTGGCGGTTCTCCTACCTAATAGCTTAAGCTTTTGGGATGGAATGGGCCATGGCCCTAGGTGGACCTGATTATGGTGGTATCAGAGCCTAGGCGCCCAATCACGAAAGTGTGGTGGAAAAGTCTCACATCACCTGCATGTGGCTAATGAATCCTATATATAAGCCTTGATGGTTCTCCCACATAACAACTTAAGCTTTTGGGATGGAATGGGGGAATTGAATGGGTTGCATGAGATTTTTATTTATTTATTGTGGAGGTATCACTCATATAATTTAAATTAAAAATACATTGATTTTAAATAAATGTAACCACATTCGATCAGAGCATACCCCAATTTCCCTACAGTAACATGCTAATAATTTACTCACCAATCCCTTGGCAAGATACAAGTGATCATCGTGTGCTTTCATATTACCTTCATACAATTGTATCCTTGACCCTTTTTTTTTTTTTCCATTAATAGCAACAACCTTCCTTATCATTTTCTAGATCAACATCCCGAACAACCACTGTTACTAATGTTGGCAAGCATTGAGCCAACTAACCTTGCCTGCCTATATTATGCTTCTATGATATTCATCCTTAACTTGCCACTGACATTATTTTGCATTTGCAGCACCATTTTTTTAGTTTGTCACTAGCAACATTTTCGGACCGTTAGACTTCATTCATTTTCAAGCTTTATTAAGCTTTACTCTATCCTTATCCTTTCTTATCTTGCAAAACCTAGGAGAATGGGAGGAGGGAGGATGGGGTGAGAAAAACCATTAAGCTCAGTGAGTAAATCTAGCCTTTATTATGAGTTTTCATAACAAGCATTTATATACACCATGGATAGTAGAGAGAATAACATTACTTTTGAAACATATGCAATTTTATAACACATTTGAAAAACTTGAAAACACATACTTTATAAGCTTTTTTTTTTTCACTTTAAATATAGCTTACATATCAGAATCATAGCATCGTATCTCATATCATTTCATAACATAGCATGCCCATTAATACGAACAAGACAACATAACATAACAGAAGAACTTGTGTCGACTCAAATTCTGAACAAAACAGATGATCTGGCCACATATAGTGACAACGGAAGAGATCTCTGACCACTTATAGATCTACCGGCTTAATTTACTTTCTTAATTAGAAAATAAAAAAAAAAAAACCAAAAAATAGTGTTTAGTTTGTAAAGAAAAATACTTTAAAAAATCAAAAACAAAAAAGAGCAAAAGAAAAAATACTTTTAAACAAAACATTTTTTTTTTAAACTTTTTATAAATAAAAAACAAATTACAGCACAACTAGCACTACTACTACTACTACCGTCACCCACACTGCTACCGCCGCCACCCCCCACCATTGTCATCACCACCAACCCACCCTCACCACCATCAACAGTACAATCTCTTATTATTTTTAAAAAATAATTTTAATGAATATGTTAAAAAATTATTATTGAGATAAAAATGATTTTTAAAAAAATTAACAAACTTTTTTTTTTAAGCAAAAAAACAAATATTATAAAAGTTACTTTTTTATTAATTAAAAAATATTTTAAAAAAGAGTTACCATACAAGCGTTCAGTTTTTTCATGTGCATGCCTGGTGGTTTCTTGTTTCTTTATATGAAGTACAAGACGGGGTGGAGCAAGGGAGTCGTTTGTGTGTGTATCAGGATTCCTTTGGAGCCTTTGCAGATAAATTAGAAAAACAGAAATCAACTCTTTTGGAGGAACAGCGGAGGAGGATTATGTATGAAATGTTTGAAAATGCGGGGATGTGTGTAGTGTTTTGAAATCAAATGAACCTAAATTCTCGAAAATCGAAAAATATCATCATTTAAGATCGCCAGCGCACTGCTTCAGGATGAAGTAGCTTTTTTCTTCACTTTAAATGGCTCATAAAATGTAGCTCCTCCTGGAGTAAAGCCACGTCTGCCCTTTGTCCCTACAATTTAAGTCAAGTCCCTGAGCTCAAATTCTCGTAATAGCTTCCCGTTTTGTCCCTGTATGTAGGCCAACAGCCTTAATTTTTCTTAAATATAAATCTATTTATTTTGAAAACAAAAGATTAAAAAAAAAAAAAAAAAAACCTACTTTAGAAACAGGCTGTCCTGGAAGTTTTATAGACAATGTCAGAGTTACAACAGCAGAAAATGTAAGCGAAAAATACTACGGAAAGAAAGGGAAGGAAAAAATCAGTAGCTACGGTCTCTCCCCAGTAAATCTAGTTTTCAATCTTCCAAGCTGACAACTTGTAGGACGCGGCCAACTAAGGATATATTGGCAGGATAACCCCTTTTTTTCATTTGTATTTTTGGCAGTATTTCAAAAAATCGCCACACTGAAAATGCATTTGATAGAACCAAAAACAATTGTCCAAAATACAAAAATGATGGGAGGAAAAGAGGGAAAGAAGGAAAAAAAAATAGGAAAGAAAATGAGGAAGTCTCAATGAGTCACTCCAATGAAAGCAGCAGAAAGAAACAGGCCTGCAGCTTACTCAAGCACCCACGTCAAGCAACCTTCGATTGCTTGGCTGATCACCCCTTCATGTAGGAACATATATTTGCTAGTGCATCCAGTGATCGGTACCCTGGCATTCTAAAGCAACTCTAATTTAAATATGAGAGTCGAGATAAGTGTAAGGTTGAATGTTGCTGATCCGGCCAAAGAAGAACAAGGACAGAGCAAGCTTAAAATGTCGTATAATTGGAGAAAATGTGAATCAAGTTATCCAAAGCTTCAGGGTGGAATTTTCTAGCAAATAAATGGCAAGGCCGCTGCATTCCATTCCACATGCAATGTTTAGTCAACACTTCCTTCTGCAAAAGCAAATAAAAACCATTGGTCGTTTTCAATTTTCCTTTTGAGTAACTATTACATAAAAGATCCCAACGCCATCGAAACATTTAAAGAAAACTGCAAAAGGTGAAAAAAAATTACTACACAAACATTAATAGAATAAACTCTGTACCTTCTCATCACTTGTAACATGCACGCTGTAATCAATAGACTGCAATGGACAACCAATATGAAGGGGTAACTACATTAGTAACATATAGCTGCAGACATTAAATATAGAAGGATGGAGTAAAATCCTACGGTAATGTTTTTAAGGAGCTCATATGTGATATCTTGAGCCCTATATGATCTTGGATGCCACTTCCCTTCAGACCAATCGACATATGTTACTGACCAATTTGCGATACCAGCAGGATCAATCATCTGAATGACAAGTGGAGAACAAAAGTTGGCAACTAGAATATAATAGAAGAATAAGATGTACTTTAATGGCAAACAAAATACGAAGTTTGATATGCTGACATGGAAAAAGGTTGGCAAGTAATGTTCGTCCGCATAGCAATTGCGCCCATCCATATTTGGCTGCAGAAGTCATACAACTCTGTCAGAACGTTTGGTCACAGAAATACGTCAAGAACTTTTCTTTGTCATCTATATAGTTTTCAAGTGATGTTTGTTTCATGAATTGGATAAAGGTGGATTAGTTATGCGCTTCACTAATAGTGATAGGATTAGTAATCCCTCCCCTCCCCTCCCCTCCCCTCCCATCCCATTATTTTATCCATACTATGGGCCATTATTTACTCCCGGTATTTTTTTTTACCAAACCCCGGCTTTACAAGACCATAGAAACTAATTTATCCAATCCCCTCCCCAAGCCAGCAAACATAGTCTCAATGTATTCATACAAAAAAGATGTTTAATAAAAAAATAAAGAGAAATGTAAGGACAACGATTTATTTAGTAGTTACAACAACAACATTGGATCCATTCAACTTGCACTTTATCAGAAATCTTTACATTGCAAAGAAAAGAGGGCAGCTAGTCATCCATTGAACAAACAATACTCCATTTCTAATCTATCACATAATTCTTGTAAATCAAAAGTTAGTGAAAAAAAAAAAAAGGGGGAACATGAATTTTTCCTAGTCACTACTTTCACTGTTGGACTAGGAATTTTTCAAATGAAGCATGCATACATGCAATTAAAAATAGTGTAAATTATTTTAATATCTGGTATCATAAAAAATGGAGAAAACAAAAAGTCATCTCTCGTCATTTCATCTCCAAACAGACTAGAAAATGGATTGAATGCACAAGTTAATAACTTAATACAGAAAATCTTCCTCGAATTCCAAGGGGGCAGAAAGAAGGATTCTTTCTTAGATGAGATTCATGTGATGTTCAAATGAATCAGGCAACTCTTCTGCAAAATGATACCTGACATGTTAAAGAACTTCTGAATTCCAACCAAAAAACTAGAGAAAATGGCCACCCCAAAAGTAACAGAAGCAGTAAGTGTGGGTGTGTGTGTATTCTCTGAGAGGGTAAAAATCCAATCATCATAGTGCAAACAATGACTAAGCACACATATACCTTGCAGTAGAGCCTGAATTTTTTGTAGTAAAGACTGTCTGCCATAACTATTATAGCATGCTGCCTCTTCATGCTGAACCACTGTAACAAGAACAAGGATCATAACCATATCTTTGTGAAATATGTAACGTCACTGCCATATAATAACATTAAGACACTGATTTGATCAAATGCTTCACTAATTTCCACAAGTGATGGTGAACACAGCTACTCTATACATTTTAACAAGTAAAAGCAGTGAAATAACTGAACCAGCATCAGAAGGAAAACATAAAAAGCGTTCTCTGCAGAACCAATTATAATGAAATGCCACCATGTCTTTTACCACGATTTTGTTAAAAGTGCATGCAAAAGATATGGAAGTTTACCAATATTGATAAATTTAGCATAATATATGTAAATGTATCATGACTGCTGCCAGGATATTTTGCAGTTGTACCTTGCGAATGCACAAATCTCCAAGACAAAAGTGCTCTAGATAAAAACTATCTGAAATTTCTGTCCCTTTATTCATTAAAATAAAGAATATTCTATGAAAGTGAAATAGATAAATTTAGGATAAATTACACTGACCTCCCCTGAGGTTTCTAACAATTACAAAGACCTCCCCTGAGATTTTTGAAATGACATTGACCTCCCTTACTTTTACTGAAAAACTACAAACACCTCCGCTCTAGCCTCATTTTTTTTTTCAAAATGACAAATGGAAGGGGCACTTTTGCCAATTTTTTAAAATAAAAATAAGGTGGGAGGGGAGGTCTTTGTAGTTTGTTAGTAAAAGTAAGGGAGGTCAGTGTAATTTTAGAAATCTCAGAGAAGGTCAGTGTAATTTATCCATAAATTTATTAAGGCTGATACAATAGATGGTATTAGAAATGAATTATAGCAGAATGCTGAAGTTAACATAATTACAAGCTAATGAAATCATAATAGAAAAAGGTTGACAAGACATCAAGTGATGAAAATAAAGGGTAAACACCTGTCTAGTCAACAGATAACCCATCAACAGAATTATAGGTTAAGAAGATGATGAAGCACGGATGACAAGACAGTTGGAACTTGGAAAAAGCAATAAGAATTTGAGATAACAAAAGAATAAAATTATAAGCCCCAGTTGTAACAGCCATTATTTGACAGGTTGTCTTTGACTCTTCACTTCTGTCATACCCACCCTATGCGCAGACATCTTCCTACCTTGTCATAGTGTCAATTCCAGCAGTTTATGTCCAACCATAATTCATCTATAATATATATATATATATTTATAAGTATTATTTATCAATAATATATGATATAAATGAAAAAAAGTCACAAAATTCTTGAGAGTTAATATCACTACTCTTATTAATGGTAAACGAAATAACTCAGCTTCTATCTCTATTCTGCTTTGGACGTAACAATCTTTATGCCCAATGTTGAAAAAAACCTCACATCCAATGCCAGTCATAGAAAAGCTCCATGAAAACTGCATATAATTCAAGTATTGCCTAGTTTACTACAAGTACATCCAAATCATACAATATACTAAATCAGCCCCCTTAAGTGTCTAAATAGAAAACATGCCTCAAAGGTCTGATATAATACACAAAAATCCATATGGGATAAATTTAGTGTGGCAGATTCCATTCACATAACCAAAAGGACAGAGAGGTCAGAGAATTTATTAGTCATAGTCACTTAAATTCAATTAACATTGCTAATTTGCTACATAATCTATAACATAGTAGTTACGAACATTAAGGCCATGTTTTGTTGTTCAGTACTGGAATGGAGAACTGTAAATTGGAATTAGTATAAAATCAAAATTTAGGAATCAGAACGGGTGATTTGGATTTCATTTTTGAATACATGTCAGAATCATTGTTGAGAACATCACCAGACTGAATAGTATCAGTCTGCAATCTTCTGTTGGAGATTCGACCAAGCCTCACATGTTTCTTAGATTCGATTCAAGAAAAGTACAAATAAGTCCTGATTTCCCATCCAAAGAGTAAGTCCTATGTACTTTTAACAAGACCAAAGTCCTATTTTATGAAAATGATCCAATAGAAGTACATAATCTTTGACATCTTTCTCTACCATATTTTAGATAACAATTGCAGCTTATGATTGACTTTAAACAAAATGTTGTCTAATTCATGTGTTAGTGAATAGTTTTCATGTTACTTCGTTTCCTGTCTAAATTGTAAAATATGTAGTTATGCAAGTATTTGACATTTCAAAATTCAATACACTTTTTCCTCATTGATACAAAGTCAACTTCACCAGCAATGTAAAAACCTTCTGTAATTTTAGAGTACTTGATATCATTTTTAAAATTAAAGATTTGTTTTTCCACTCAAAATGAATGTCAAATAAATTTGGCACCTTTGATGAAAAATATTTTATTATCAGCTTAAGGGTTTTTTTTTTTAAGAGAGAGAGAGAGAGGACGTTCTAAAAGTTGGTGAGTCAAACAATATTGTTTTTCCTGATAAAATTCGAGATGATTGTAAGAAATATGAGATGATTGCAATTTTACCTCAAAAGAGTACAATAGCACTTCATGGTCTTATCAAAATTCGTTACAATTTATTAGCCATTACAAATAAATAAATAAAATAACAAAGGGCTTATCCATGCTCTCCCATTTTTCATTCCCTTGGGCCTCCTGTAAGAGATTGAGAATCAGATACACATTTGGGGATACTCCATTCCAAAAGGAATTGGATTTCCCTACCCAATAACCATGGAGTTAGATATCAGACAATATATAATGGGATTTGCAGGTCCCATTACCATTACAGGCCAATTTATGAGCTACAGGGAAAATCATTGCAGCAGCCATTATGCATCCATAACCGCCTGTATGTGATGTAACAGAAGCGTAACAGCCGTTACAGTCTTTTTTGGCAGACCACAATATAATTGCTCATTTTGAACTCTCTTTTTTTAGGGTTTTTTTTTCTATCCCTCCCTTTCTAATTTCTATGTCAATTACAGGTATGCTTTCAGTAATATACCTGTGAACCCTTTCGAAAATCCTTACTTTCAACTTCCGGCAACATATGCTCTGAATACCTGCCACCTCCATGTGGGCCTGGATCAATAAAACTATAGGGAGAGAGAGAGATATGGAAGAATTAATCAGTATCTTATCTTTTGAATGATCATTAATTGAGTTTGCAGATTGTATAATACTGAGTATAATTTTAGAAAGTTTGTCAGAAATATAGACTAATGAAAAAATAAAATAAAATTGAGGTATTGAGGTTTAGTTTCAAAAAAAGGAAAATTTTCTTACCAGTCAACAAAACTAAGATTTGTGAACACAAGGTAGTTGTACACATAATCAAAGTTGTGCACTGGAATACAACTGCACAAATGAAAACAATCAATTTAAAAAACTTACCATACCACCAATAAACCAGAAATACAGCGAATAGCAAAGGTAGATAACCCAATTACCTATCAGATAGCAAGACAAATTGCTGATTATCGGGATCTTTAAGTGCATTTGCCAAGAGTCTCCTTTCTGCATCTACCATGGAAATTTTTCCCCAAACAACCTACATTTTGGCCATATAATAAAATTTATAAAGGTAAAATTGGATAAGAGCACCCTTCAAAAATTCATAGCATGAAACGTATATATTATCATTCTTGTGGGCACTATCAGTGTGATTCTTCCATCTCTCTATGCCTATCATCAGTAGAATAAGTCCACGTGGAAAGCTCCCTGGAAGGACTCTTACACTCAAAACCTTTTTTTCCAATGTTTCTGGAGGGAGGAGAGAGAGAGACTTTATTGAAGTTTGATATAAGAGCTCCTAAGTATGTAATCTACCATATATGGATGATGGAACTGAGTGTTATATATATAATCATTTGTCAAAACCTACATAATAAAAGAATGACTTCTTAATAATTTTATTCTAATGGCCTAGAAATGATAAATCCAAAGATTCTCCCAGTTTGCAAAATTACTCTGGCTGAAAATAAGAGAAATATCTTGTAAATTCACAAAAATAATTATATGAATTAAGAAATCTTACTAACCGGTATGCTAAGAGATAATCACTTCAGTCAACGGCAAGCTAACAGGATGTGTTTAAATTTTAGCACACCTAAGAGGTCTATTGTTATTCAAGAAATGTTTGAAGAGGTCCATATAATATTTAGAAATCTCGAGGGGGGGGGGGGGGGGAGCACTAATTTTTTTCCAAAGGAGAAAAAAGTTTTATCAACCGATAACTCTAGACACAATTAAGATAAATGATCCAAGTGAAAATTATTGTTAATTGTTGTTGGATATGAAAAGGCATAAGATGGAGAACCTTTTATTGGTATAATAAATTTTAGTGAGTTTAAAAGACAAACTTGGTTATTAGAGGAATCTTCTATTTTAAATGATGCTCACACCCTGGAAGCTCTCCGTATGAATCAAACCTTTAAACATCCTAAGGCTAAGCTCTTCCTCGGAATCACATTCATACTGCTACAGTCTCTATTATTTTCTGCTTATTAAGATAAATAAGACAAGTAACAATGTAAAAGAGACAATGAATTAGGTATCCCAATTTGACTTGGATAAAATATGTTTCATACAGCGACCAAGATTGCACGTTGGATTCAGCCAGCCAATTGCAATAATTTACTGGGTTGGCCTGGGCCAGCACCACGCCTTGATGTCCAAAGTTGATTTCAGGTGGAATTTGGAGATACAATAAGTCATTGACACAACCAAAAATCTACATGAGCCCGCCTAAAGGAAATAGATTAGAGTTATGCCCGACAAACATAATACAGTTCTTATTAAATATGTCAGTAATAAATGTCACATCTTTCTCATGCAACGTTTGTGGACATTTGATTATCAAGAGAACTTGTATGGCATTTAGTGTTTAATAGTGCATTACTAGTTCGAAATATAAAATAACTCAACTGGTTCAATAGAGTATATGAGAAACTGTAATGACAAAAATAGGACTTCTACTTGTAAATTGCAGCAAGAATGAATAAATATGCAATGCCCACTGACTTAAAATCCGCTCACATGAGAATAGCATGGGTGCATAGCATCTTTGGTTGACTCCAGAACTGATCAATCCCAGTGAATTTAGTCTGTAGACCTTAGTCTATGAAATTCTGTTATATTTGGGCTGAAAATAGGCTTGACCATACTAAAAGTAATGGATTTAAGTGACTGCCTTAGCCTAGCCCAGCCCAACCGGATGTACTAGCAGCCGCCTCAACTCAACAAAAGGCTTAACCAACTATTTGTGGTCGGCTACATGAATCTTGTCTCACTATTTTACTCTAGTTAATACCATCCCCTCTTAATTTTTGTCCCCCCTAGCCCTTAGCACGACCCTTGATATAAACCATGTCGGTCTTACTTTTATTGGTCATCATTTAAAAAACTATACCTCCCGAGTCTCCTATAGAAATATGAAAAAATTTGGGGAGACAAATCCTATTTATTTTTTAAAACATTCTATAGAAAAATAGGGATAAAAAAATTATATTTTGAATATCTTGGGGGGCTAGCCCCTGTTTAGATTTCCCTTTGCCTCCTCCATCGGTTTTTTCTCATTTTATCTCCTATTAGTGCTACTCTTACCATCTAACAAATTTATTCATTTTTTATCTTATATTTTTTATGTCTTACCGCACATCCATTTCAACATTCTCATTTTGGCCATATTCAATTTATTAACATGTTGTTTCTTAACTACCCAACATTGTGTTCCATACAACATCACCAATCTAATAGTTATTTTATAAAATTTACCTTTCAATTATATAAGTACCTATCGATCACAAAATATGCCGGATACACTTCTCCACTTAATCCATGTTGCTTTAATTCTACGAGTAACATCAGCTCTAATTTCTTCTTCCTAATGGATAAGTGAACATAAATGACAAATTTTTTATTTTTTATTATCTCTTGATTTTCAATTTTCACTATATCCCCATTTGTACTCCTAATTTTACTAAAGTCACACTCAATATATTAAAATTTCACCCTACTTATCTTGAAACCCTCTTAATTTTACAGCCTCTCTTCAAACCTTTAATTTAACATTCATTTTCCATGTGCTAAGTCAGCTCATCCATTACCAAAGTAAAAAGGTAAGCACTCAATGTTGAGTCCAGAACCCTGATGTAAGCCTACTGTGATTGGAAATTCACTTTTTTTTTCCAACAGTGGTCCTTACAAGAGTCACAGTCCCATTATAGACGGCTTTTATAGTTTCGATATATCATTCTGTGACTCATTTCTTTTCTAAAACCCACCATATTAAATCTTGAGAGACTCTATCATAGTCCAAATCAATAAACATCATATGAAGTCTTGGTTTCACTAAATCTTTCAATAAGTCTTCCTAATAGGTAAAGAGCTTATATTGTTGACCTCCATGGCATCAACCCAAACAAATTCTATGATGCAATTGTCTCAAGTCATAACTAGTGCTCAATCTCAAGTCTTGGTTGGTGCTCAATCTCTCTCTCTCCATTAAAAATGCTTAAGCAGATAAAGATAACCTTAAAAGCTTAAACTAGTTACTAAACACAATCTAAAAATTACTTATCACACCCCCCTCCCCAAATATTTAGTGCAATAATTTTAACAAGAACACATTTGTGAAATTATATATGAGCCCCTAATTTATATTTCTCCAGCATCCTTGAGCATTTGGAGAGAGAATATAAACTAACATTATGGTAATCAATAAAGAAAATGGCGTAGGACAACACTAGAAAAATCAAAATAATGCCACCTGATGTTTGATTTATGGTTGGTTTACATTTTGGTACATGTATTTAGAATGATAGCTCAAGGATTGTTTAGGCCTGGAAGAGTTGGGAAGAGGCTTGGGTAATAACCCCAGGGTCCCAAGTTCAACTCTCACCCCAGGGGCCACTTAACTATCAAAAAGAAAAAAAAAAGTTGTGTTGGATATGTTGAGAGCTTAATATACATTGTTGGTCCATTCTCTAACAGCTTAAGCTTTTAGAAGAACTAGTGATCCAACATGGTATCAGAATCTTGGTTGTTAGAAGTCTTGGGTTCAAGTCTCTTTATTTGCATTTATTTCCCGTTTGCATTTGCATTCTCTTCTACTTTAAATTTTTCTTTGATTTCTTTGTCTCTCCATGTGCGAGTCCGGAGTTGCAAGTGAGGGAGAGTATTGAGAGCTTAATATATATTATTGGCACATTTTCTAATAGCTTAAGCTTTTAGAGCAATTAGTGATCTAATAGTGTAGACTTTGGAGGAATGAAGTTAAGGTTTTGGAATGAAAAACTAAACAAAATAAGGAGCTCGTCGTTACTAAAACAACAAAGGGTAACAGAGAATTATAGAGAGAGAGAGAGAGAGAGAGAAGAAAAGAAAGTAGAAGGAGAAGAATATTCAAGGAATCTCACCAATAATTCTTTGGATTTCCCCCGAAGGTTAGGGTGCATCACGCGTCACATATCACACAATCTTCAATGCTCTAAAACTCAACCCCTTCAATTAAAAGAATACACAATCACATATAGGCTGGTACAATTTGCTCCCTAGGGTTGTGTTATATGTCACACAAATCTTCAATGTTGTAAACTCAACCACATCTCATCAAAATGATACGAAGACAACATATAGGTTGTTGGACTTTCTTTGTCTTCTTACAAGTGACTTTCTCCGACTTCTATCAGGACTCCATCATAGCAAATTTAGAAACTTTGATTGGTAAGAATATTATTGACCTACCAGAAGCCTTTTATGATTATTGGTGACAAGAATTGAACCCTTAATCTCACCTCTCCTTTTCAGATGCCATTCCCACATTATTTGGCTAGAATTGTTAGAAGCCACCTATGAAGATCCAATAACAAACTAGATACAAAACATGACCCATGGTCAACTACTATTGCAGCCTATGCCTAACAAATTTAGAGATTTTTTTCTTTTATAAGTTAATATGTGTGCATGTGTGTGTATCAAAAAGCACTTTAACCTAAAAATAACATTAAAAAAGCTGAAATTAAGCAAAAAAATTAATTAGGCAGGATTTCAAGTGGGCTTGATATGAATTTCATAATTTGTCCCTTTCCTTGCTTTGCATCAGCAACTGATCACCTCATCTAGGTTTTGGGTTTGAGTTACTTGAGGGGGAATACTATGAGATAATGTAACGATAGCAATTAAGTAGTTCGAAAATAAAATAAAAAAGCAGGAGTCCACTTTCAAGTAATTTGTCTTATAACTATTTGGTGTCCTTTTAAATCAACATATTTTTACATCACTAATATAGAAGGAAAATAACAAGGCCACTATCCCATCAAGTTACAATAAGAAAACACAAGAAGAATTGATATTATTGATAATATCATTATACACAGGTCAACTTAAAGTAATTCGAAAAGAACTCCTTATACCTTATCACTGCGTATGTCTCTACCAGCAAAATAACGACTCAAATGTACTGGTCTTTCCCTCGAAGAATGTACATAAACAGAGAATCTGTCCTCATGGCCCTGCAGGAACCATATAGAAATCCTGTCATTCTCATTGAGTAATTAAATGTTGAGCTAGATGAAGAAAAAAACTGCTTTAGAATTGTAATATTTTTTTCTTTTTCTTTTTTCGGGGGGGTGGGTGGGGGAGGGGATAGATCTTTAGAATTGTAATGATAAAGAGAATGATTGCATTAATATTCTTTAAGTAGAAACCCAAAAGGTGTCAGAAAGAAATACATTTCATAAAACAACAGTTGCATATCGCAGGAAATACAATCATCATTTATAGATGAGAAACCTCTACATGGGCAATTTTGCACAAACTAGCCCTTGATTTGGCCCCTACAGTCATGAGAGTTTTTCAGAATAGACAAGACCAAAGTCAGGTTTCCATTTAGGCTATGCATATATATATATATATATATGTATTTTGTTTGGATTGAGAATCAAGAACTTTATTAGATAATTAGAGTATAATGAAATTTGATAGGGCATGCCTCAACTCTACCTCCATTTGCAGTGAAAAAAGCAACTATGGCCTTCACACTTCGTCCATAGAATCGAACTCAAACTGACAACTCTCTCGACCCATTTTACAGATTGAATTCATGAACCATTAACCATATGCATAAATACTGCAATAGTAAAGAACTGAAGAATTGATGGTCAAGAAAAGAAACCTCACATGAAAGAACATATCCCACAGCTTTTCAAAAGGCAACGGACCCGGTGTCAAAAACATGAAAGCAATTTTTGGGTTCTTTGATTGAATACGAGTCGTCTTCAAAATTTCCCTAATTACAACCCGAGATGCAGTCTCTTCATCAGTTAATTCTCTGGAAGGAACAGGTGGAAGCTGTTCGTGCACAGTACAAGCACTGGAGGAAAAGATATAGCAGGCTGCAGAGCTTCCAGGAGAATAAATATACGCGCCAATCAGAAAAATAGTCACCAAACAAACTAATATAATAATCCATATTGGCCTCCTCAAATGTGGCCGCTGGCGCGACCCAGAGGTGATCAGCATATCTCTTACACGTAGCCGCCATGCCCGAGCTGTCTTCATTTAGGAAAAAGGCATCACAGCCAGTATCTCAGAACATCTTTCTAATTCTCCAGAATCGTGGACCACTGTGGTGTTAAATGGGGATTGGGGTGGGTGTTGGGGGAACAAAAACAAAAAAGGTTTCCACCAATAAGCAACTTCATAATATTACAAAATTAGAATAGTTCCCAAGCAAAGGAACCTTTAGTTTCCATTATTTAAAATCCAACGACAATAATGTTAGAAGTTACAGTTGTAACAGCAACAACCAAACCAATATATAACATTAATAATTCAAAAAAGTAAAATTAAGAAGACTGAACTATTTAATATAGTCAGCCACTCAATTGAAAAACCAAACTGATTATCTGAAGCATGCTTTTATGAATCGACACAGGGCCTCAGGTTGATTGTCTGGCGCATGTTTTTATAATTGATTCAGCTCAGCAGTGGAACATGGAATTGGTGAAACAACTTGTTAGTGGATAAAAAATTATGAAATACAACCAAATGTAAATAAAAAATTTCAAACAGGATATCATTATGGAAAAAAAATGATTAAAAATAAACATTGAACAATAAAATGTGTACACTTCAAACTTAACATTCAATTTTTTTTAAATAATAATAATAAAAAAATTGCATCATGTTAGGACATGTTGAAAGGTCCCGTAGAAATCTAATGGTCCCATTATATTGTACATAATATTTCATCTTAGGAATATGTCATCTGGAATGGATTCATTCCTTGAAATAACAACCAACTCAATGATAATGATAAAGAAGTTTGGAATGTTGTCATTTCAAGAAAACTGAAAAATGCACTGTTACCATCAAATGTCGTGTCTCTATTTTCTTTAGCAGCCCATTCTAGATGACGAGTTTTCACTTCAAATACTATGCCTACATAAAATGAGACAATGCATATTCCAAGGAACAGCAAAACATGCCCCTTGGTATACACAGCAGCATGAGATGTGTGGAATTTGCTTTACTACAGCTAGAAATTCCCACTACATCTTTCAATGGAGATTTGAACTACCTCATCCTAGGACCTTTCATGGGAGCAAGTTCCTCCAAATACCATTTTCTCTACAAGTCTTGTGGTTTTAGAAAAAAAAAAAAAATTGAGAATTATAGTTGGCATGATCCTGTAGATGCACCCTTAGCCTATTACTGATCTTTTCTTTCTCCTTTTAAACTTCAAGGTGCCATTGAATTTTTTATTTATTTTTGGATAAGTAAAATTTATTAAGAAGACAAGAATCAAGGAAACACGGGCCGAAAGGCCAACAGAAAAAAGAGGTGCCATTGAATTTACTATATGCAAAAAGATGCCAAGAATCATCCACAGTGTTTTTTATTTTACAAATATACATTTTAGTTCCATGTCTATTGAATGTCAGTAACAGCAAAAGTTACCGTGATACATCAAGGTATTGCCTCATACTCAAGACATTATATGTTTACATCAATTGGGTATCAAAACATATAGCTATGATGAGAGCCGTTTGGTACCAATATACACAGAGCAATACATCCCAGAATTTTTATGATATATGACCTAAAATTCCTAAACAATTCAACACGTATGCAATCATATGTCAAACAATTGTTCCAAACACAAGCAACTGCACAACATAAATAATGCTATGTTAATTTAATTTATATTGATGAGGAATTCAAATGACAAAGCAATTACTCAACCACATGTGTACGCTTATTCAGAAGCCGAATTTTCTGACCACAATTGATAGAACTCAGTCACACAATTAACTGACATTGCAATGCATTAAATCACAAAATAACACAAAAAAAAAATAATAATTAAACCAATAGACGAAGCATACAAAGCATAAATCGGAGAGAGATATCGATAATGCGGCGTTTCAACAAATCAATAAAACTCAGAATTCGAACAAAACAAAGGTGAAAATCTAGAAAATAAGAAGATATACCTCTAATAGGATGCAGTTGAAGGAAAGATTATTGAGAGATCTCAGGGGGTTCGCAGTGTCTGAGATCTACAACGAACAAAAAGAAACTAATAATGAAAGACTATTGGTCGATTGATTATTATATGTTATTATATACGCAGTGGTACATGTGTTTCCGGATGATTCATCTCCCCTCTCTCTCTCTCTAAATATATCCACACTCTCTCTCTAGAAAATGCTCCACAGTGGCTCCGTTGATTGACTTGGTTCCGAAGGAGAGGAGAGAGAACATTTCAGCAGGCGAATTGCAGTATACACATTCTACACCACGTATTGCCCTTACACACCTTCTGTCTCTCTCTATCTCTCTCAGTACGATTGTCGTGAAATTGACTTTTCATTTCCACTATCAAACTTTATACTAATACATACTAATACTTTTCAAAAAATAGTACCGCTGGTTGAATATGATGATATTGCTTTTTGACCAAATGGAGACTGTTGAATTACGAAATTACCCTTGTCCTGGTATTTAGAAGCAAATTAGTTTTTTTGACCGTCGGACCACCATGAATGTGGGGGAGCTCCCGATGGTATTTTGCCACCTCCATCTCACTCGCGTCAATCTTTAACAGGAGTGCCAATAGGGTGGGGTTGGAGTGGGATGATCATTTTTTAACTCCGATCTTGTTTATATTTTTCGTCTTTTTATTTCTTTCTGTTTCATTTATAAGTTTATCACCCACCTTGACCCTGACCCTGACCCCGATCTCGACCTTATTTATATTCTCTAACTCCATCCCGTCTCGCCTCGAACTACAATTTTTTAAGTAAGTTAAAATTTTTATTTTAATTAATAAATTAATTTTTTATTGTCAAAATAATTAATATAAGAAAAAATAATATGAGTGTGATATGAAAAATTTTAAAACTAATTTTATATAATGTTATTTATTGGTAAATATAGTGTATATAAGAATAAATAAATAAATAATTAATATATAAACAGGGTGGGGTAACCATCCCCTAAACCCATCCCGAACCCGACGAAATTTTAAAAGCCCCACCTCAACCCGACCCTGACCCCGTTTATGAGCATCTCATAACCGCCTCATTAGGGGCGGACGGGACGGGTCCTTGTAATACCCCGGTTTAACTAAAGGATATTAATAATATGTTTACACTAACTCGAAATATTAAATTACCCAAAATATTGGAATGATAACCGTTGGTCATGAATAAAATTTAAAAATGGGTAAGCAATATTAAATTGTCCAACGAGACTCACAAGTTGAAAATGGCCAAAACAATTCGACCCCGAAAGCCGAAACGAGAAAAAATAAGTAAAATGATATAAAAGGAAAAATAATAATAATAATAATAGTAATAAATAGTAACATAATAAAATAATAAGAATAAGAATATGAATACATAAATACTAAGAAAATAAAATAAATAAACATATATATTTGAAATTGAAATATATTTGTAAGGATTCGAAATTTTTGGAATAAAATTTTTGTTTTATTTTTGTCATTATTATTATTATTATTATTTTTTTCAAATGTGTGTAGATATTAGTAGTGAAATATATATATATATATATGTATGCACATATATATAATATAATATACATGTATGGGGTGTATGTATATATGTGATACGTATGGATTATGTATGATGTATGTGTACATGTGTATGCACTTATATATGTGTGTATGTTTAAAGATTGTTTAAGTATGTGTATATAAGTATATTTAATACATTCAAATAATTATATATATATATATATTTGATTTTGTGTGTTACTGTGTGTGGGTGTCAGCCAGCAAGGTCGGCTGAGGGTATAGGTAGGTGTGAGGCATATAATATAATAATAATATATATATATATAGATATATATGTAAACTACACAAGTCAACTTTGCATTTAATGCAAAGCTGTTTGTGAAGGGAAATGAGGACTTGAATAGAGGAGAGGTCAGAGCAGTGGGGCTGGTTACAGGTGGTAGCATGAGAGGGTGCACATACTTGAGTGTATATGAGTGTGTGTTCGTCGGGATTGAGAGGGAAAGAAAATCAAAGAGAGAGAGAGAGAGAGAAGGAGGAAAGAAACCAGAAGCAAACCAAGGAGAGGGAGAGAGGACACCATTGTTGTGGTCAATACTGTTAAACCGTTTACTTTCTCTCTCTCTAAACTTTCTATATGCATGATCTGTTTTTCTTTTTTTTTTTAGTATGATAGTTTATTTAAATGGTAGGATCATATCGAGGATGAAAAATGGAGTCTAATATTGTCACGTCCCGAAACCCACCCTGTGCGGATCTCGAGTCGCGACCGCCGCCCCAAGACCCGAAGGCCTTGGGACAAGGCTCGCATTTGTAGCGGTATCGAATAGATGTGCTTCATGTGGTTGCGGAAGCGTGAAAAAATTTTTCTTTTCTTTTCTCATTTTAAAATTTGCACATCCGTCCGATACTGCCGCTATTCACAATGGTACACGTGATCATACATTCAGAGCATAACTAAAAACTTAAAGGCTTTTATAATGGATACATGTTCAGCTGCCCCTTGGGGCTTAATACATAACAGTTCGCTACCTTACTAAAACAAAGGTTACAACTTAAGTTCCTGATACTTAACAAAAGAACTACTTAGATGTCCCTCCCAAAAATAGCTAGGCTCATCCTCATCGTCTTCCAATCAGCCCTATTGTCAATCACCTGAAAAGGGGATCCGAACAAAGTCCGGGTAAGCTAATCTAAGCTTGTGAGTAATTCCTGCGTTCGTTATGGGGTTTTCAACTGGCAGTGGTTTAACACATGAGGGTTTATAAAATACCCACTACCAATTGCTCGTACATTTTAGAATATAGAGTATATGCATTCTTAAAACAGCTAGCTTTGAAACACTTAAAGTATTCAAGCTATGCTTATACTTATGAACTTCAAAACATATATCTTAACATGTATTTCTTAGATAGAGTATATAAAACTCAAAACATATGCATTTCATAAAACAGATAGCTTTGAAACATTTAAAGTATTTAAGCTAAACTCGTACTTCGTCAAATTGAGTGTATAACTCGAACCATATGCATTTCATAAAACGGATAGCTTTGAAACATTTAAAGTATTCAAGCTAACATATGCTTTTTCATATAAAACGTATAACTCTGAATACATAATATATGCATTCCATAAAACTCATAGCTCTAAAACATGTAAAATGCTCAAGCTAAAAAAATGTGTTCTTCTTTATATAGAGTACATATGAACTCAAACATGCAAATATGAAAATGAGGATTTAAAATCTACTTTCATTTTCAAATATCTCTTCTTCTCACTTTAACTCTTGGAATCTGTTTCGAACCAGAGTCCCATTTTACGTATACGTGGAGATATCTCATTTGTCTGGGGGATTAGATCCTGCTACCGGGCATTTCACATGATAGATCCGTTGGGTTCCGTACAACCCTACTCACTATCTATGTGATGATGCACATGATAGGTCCGTTGAGTTCCGTACAACCCACAACACTACCTATGTGCTTATTATTTATCTTGCAAAACATTTGTCATATTGCTTCTTCATATTGATACTTTTCATGAGTATTTAAAACATACAACATATAACTTTTGTAGTGATGCTTCAATACTTGCAATAATCAAATTCAGAACACTTTACATAATTTGGCATTTAAAACTTTAGACATACTGAAATATGTTTGAAGAAAACTATGGTCCATTCACTAAGCATGTCATAATAGAGTTTATAAAACAGAACAATTTAAAACTGAATCATGTAAATACTGAATTCGGAATTTCAAACACTTCATATCTTTGCATTTAAAACCTTTTCAAATCCATGGAGTTAAATCTCCACTTCAAATACAGGGTTACTCACCTTGGTCCTTTAGGGTTAGTGCTAATAATGCGCTTTCCCACTTTCCTTATAGTTCCTAAGAACAATTCATAAACATTTCATCAACTTCACATTCATTGTAATATCATCTTGAGATTTCTTAACTTATGCTTAAATCGTATTAGATCCTAAAACGATTTCATAATTTCATATGAACTTAACTTAACTCGTACTCTTAACCTATGACACAATTTAATGTGTTAGAAATTAAATTCATTTTAATTTATACTCTTCTGGTAGCTCCATTAACTTTAATTTAAATTTATTTACTTCACAGATTTACGTGTCGTGTCTTTGCGTAATTCATTTCTCGTATACGCCTTAGATTAGTACTTTGGCATTACTTTAATTTATAGTCATCTGACAGATGCTATTCAACAAATTTTATGTCTCTTTATTTTTGACATCTCTTTTGGTCAAATAGACTCTACCATTGAGTCCGGAACGTCGAAGAAAGTAAGTTTAGGCTTTCTTAGAATTTAATTTGGACTTTTGTATGTAAAAGGACAAAATGGTCATTTATCATTTTACGTGTCATATTTTTCATACTTCGTTTCGTAATTTGGACTCCATTATTGAGTCCAGAAGGTCGAGGAAAGTCAATTTAGACCTTCCTTGGTTTTAATTTGGCTTTTGAGGTAATAGGGGTAATTTGGTCATTTTAGCATTTTTACGGGTCTCCAATTTTTTGGGACCTCGTCTCGTGTTGTGGACCTCATCATTGGACTCAGAAGGTTCGAGATAGTAAGAATACACTAATAGCTTGTTAATTTTGGTCAAAGGGTATTTTGGTCATTTATCCCTTTACGTGTCTTTATTTTTCGGGCCTTGTCTGGTAAAACGGACCCTACCATTAGCTTCAGAATATCCAAAATAGTAAGGATACACTATTCATATGTTTAATTTGGACTTCATTTGCTTCATGTATGACATAGGGGCAAAATAATAATTTTGCTTTATTTATTAAATAATTAAATTAATTAATTATTTATTTTTCTAGGGGCCTAATTGCATAAAATTTTCATCAGATAGGCCACAGTGGGATTTCTCATAGTTTTGGGGTCAATCCGTAAATAAGAAAAGTTCTGGTTCATTAGATTTAATTTAAAACAGAAAACCAATGGGTTCGGTTGAGATTTAAGTGAACCGGTCCGGTCTGATTGTAAACCAATCGGTCCGGTCGGTTTTTGACACAATGCTGACGTCAGCCCTAAATGTTTTAAAATTAAAATATTCAAACCTCCAAACGTCACCGTTTAAATAACCCGTTGGATCCGGATTTAACCCAGACCCGTAACCGACCCAAGGTCCGACCCGAACAGTGTCATCTTCCCCAACGAAGCCGACACTGTTCATCTCAAAACCCTAACTTTTACAGTTGAATTTCGTGGCATTTTAAGGACTTTTTTCTTTTGTTTTCTTTTCCAACAATCCCCTAAGACCTTAAGGCACGTTTTAGTATCGATTTAGGGCTTCGAAAATGGCTCAGGTGCTCGGTCCAAGTCGCGATAACTGGACCTGCAACTCGAGGGTTCATGCTTATTTCTTGATCATTTCCTATGAGATTGGGCTCGTTTTAATCCCCTCTTCATGGGGTTTCGTATTTCATTAACAAGGGTAGGTTTAATCTCATGTTTTTGATATTTGCTTTGGGAACCCGAACCTGTAATTTGGTTTTTGGAAGGCTTTCTTTGGGATTTTTGATCGCGTAGTAGGGTTTTTAACACCCTTAGAGGATCTAGTCTAGGTCCCCATGAGCCAAACAAGGTTTGATTGCCATGAGTTCAGACCTGCTGTAAGCAAGGTCTTCCCATGGCAGTTCTTCATGGTTCTGCATTTTCAGAGTGTTCTAGAGCCTAATTTCGTGCTTGTTCTTGGTAAAATATTGTTCTAAGCATCATATGTACAAAATAAATGCTCAAAATAATTCATAAGTAGGAAAATTTCTAAAGAGAGAAAATGATAAATTTGAATATCTCTCACCTTTTTCACTATTTCTCTCTTTCTTCTACTTCCTCTGAGATCTCCTTTCTCTTCTTCTGAACTCTCTCTCTCTCTCATCTCTTTTTGTGTGTATCTAATATATGCATATATGCATATGTATTCATATCAATGGCCATCACCAACTCCTTTCTTTTCACCCCCTTACCCTATCTCGATCAGCCTCACTTTCTGATTTGGCCATGCCTTCTTTCATTCCCCCTCACCTAACAACATATATTATACATATATTGTACATAGGCACCTTACTTTCTCTCACTTCCCACCATACTTCCTTGTCTCCATGTATATATAAAATATATATATATATATATATAATATATACCACACACACACACCCACACTCACGGTTCCATACACACACATATACATATATATTTAATTAATTTTTTTTGTTTAATTAATTAATAAATTAGTTATTCAATTAATTATATTTTATAATTTAATCATCACATTTTATATTAATTATAATTAATACTTAATTTCTCATATTAATAAATTAATTACATTAAATTAATTTATCATATTCTTAAGGGCATAATATTTACACTCATTTTTTCATAACCTCGTAAAACGCGCCTTATTACCCGACATTTTCGGGTCGGGGTATTACAAACACAACAAGAATGAGTTTAAATGGTTAAGGATTGAGGGAGTTAGGAGCAGTTGCAGGTCGTCGGATTCTTAATATTTTATATATAAAACTTAGTTAAAATGATGGGAAACTAACCCCCTTGAGTGTAGAAAAATAATAGAAAGAGATTGGGGCCAAAACAGTGAGGAGACAAGCTCAAAAATGGAAGATCTCAGTTGGCCGGAGCTACGGTTCTTGGCCATTTCGTGGAGATCTAATGGATGAAAGTGAAAACAAAGAGTAGAAATGGAATCTGGGGAAGAAATGGAAGAAAATAGCATTTTGAAAACACTGAAATCCGATCGGAATAGTGTCGCCTAACGTCGGAGAAGACGCCGGAGACACACTGGAACCTTACCAGGAAAATCGGGGAAGAAGGCATTGTGCAATTGGGTTTGGTTTGGGTCTCGAGTCGGGCCAAGACTGACCCGCACCTGCCACGTGTCAACCGCATGTTTTAAATTAAAATGGGGATTGAGAGTGTTTGGATACGGGTTTATAAAATTGAAATTGGAATTAAATTAGGAACAGGGATATCCTATCCCTGTTTTGAGACATTAGCCACTGTTTGGCTATCCATGGTATGAATAAGAAATTTAGAAATTACAATTTGACCCCTGTACTTTTTGAAACTAAATTCGAACCCCAGAACTTTTGAAAATTCAACTCTGACCCCAGAACTTTTAAGAAATTACAATCTGACCCCCTGAATAAAATATTAATAAAATATTAAAATTAATTTAATTAATTAAATTATTTAAATATCACAAAATAGTCCAGAGTCCAAATAGGACAAGTCATTAGTGTATTTTGATTATCTCGACCATTCTGAGACCAATGGTGAGGTCCATTTTACGAGACAGAGTCTCAAAAAATAAAAGACCCGTGATGACATTAAAAATTATCAAAATACCCCTGAGTTGAAACATAGTTAAACGAACTCCGAATTAAGTAAAAAAATAATGTAATTTTATTATCTCGACCATTCCGGACTCAACCATGGAGTTCAATTTGCGAAAAGAGGTCTCGGGATGTAAGGACCAGTAAAAAGTGTAAAATGACCATTTTGCCCTTTTTAGCTCGGATGTCCGAATTGAATTCTGCGAAAGCCTAAACCTATTTTCTTCGACGTTTCGGACTCAACAATAGAGTTTAATTTGGCAAAATGGAAACTCATAAAATAAAGACATAAAATTTGATGAATAACATAATTCAAGTAGCAAATGAATTGAGTTACATTTTATGATTTTAGGGACACAGAAAGGCAAGGAGAAGATGGTCTAACCTTCTACATTCCACTACTAGTTCCGCTACACTACGAGTACGTCTTCCTGAGTTGAGACCGACCCATCAAGTATGATATATTGTGCTAAGTAAGAAATAGAATTAAGTTTAGGAATAACTGCCATGTTGACTTGATGATTCACATGTTTGTTTGATTGTTCACATGCCTATGTGTTTCATGCTATCTTTTTGAAAGTTTGGTGATGAATGTGGATCATGACTATGTGTATATCGCATGTGTTAGTATAATATGTGGATTATATTCTTTGAGAATTGTTGAGATTATGAAATATGTGATTTAAAGCATGCTTCATGTGTGGATGTGATGCCTTGTGGAGATTACATTGTGGCATGATAGAATTGGAGCATATTGGCATAGTGTGATTCCTTGGACATGGTGTGAGTTGAGCACGTGGTGCTGTGCATTATGAGGGTGCAGATCTTGTGGTGAAAAACCCAAAATCGGCCATTAGGTACTCGCATGCCTGACGAGTTCCGGATCGTGAAGCGAGACATACATGGTACTTGCAGGCCATCGGGGAAGGTCCGTAAAGCGAGACATGGGTGGGCATAGAGTTGTATGGGTGCATCATGCATACTATTCATATATTGCATTGATGATATTGAATGCCATATAGATATAAATGTACACTTGCACATGCCACGCCCTTGATTTTGTTTCTTGCATTAGCATTATATTGTACTAGCAGTTGAGCTGACCCATTCGTGGGACACCATTTCAGATGACACTCCGGCTACGCGAGATTTGGAGATGCTTTGATTGAGAATTATATTTGGCTTGTGGAGTGTGTTTGATGTTGTACAAGGGCATAAGCCCTAGACTATTTTATAACTTTTGTACGTTGTAAAGTAATAGGCAAGACCTTATGCATTGTATCAGAACAGGAATTGGGTTAGCGTATGGAATGCATGTGATTGTCCTTTATTTCTTTATTATTTTATTTCCCTTTCGTCTCAGTCAGTCGCGCCTTGGGTTCGCTGGAATTCGAGGCGTGACAATGTTAAGGCATATAAATATATATGTATGTATGTGGGGCAAAGTATATATATGAAGATATATATATATATATATATATTTAAATAAGTAAATAAAAAGGAAAGAAAAGAAAAACTAAAAAAGAATTGCAAGTAGAAGTAGTAGAAGCATGGAGAAACTAGTGGAAAGAAGTAAAAGTGGGAAGAACAGTGTAGAAGCAGTGAGAAACAAAAAGAAAAAATAATGAATGAAAAATGATATGCATGTGGCCTGTCACCGACTTTAGGTCGGTTAAGAAAAGAAAATAAGAGAGAGGAATAGAGAAAGATAAAGAGAAATAGAGAAGAGAAAAGAAATTGAAGCATGGAAGGAGAACAAAAAGGAGAAGAAGAAAAAAAAGAAAAAGTTGGCAAAGATTTGAAACTGGAACTCAGGCTCAAACAGGTATTACCTTACTGTTAAATGCTTTTATTTGTACTTAGATTGTTGGATATGAAATTTTGGATTTTTTAGAGTCAAAACCTTAAAGAAAATTTTAGAAAGGGGAGGTCTACAACTCGACCAAAAATTGGGGAATTTTAAGTAATTCTAAACTTAATTTTGAGGTTATACATAAGTAGGAAATTGTAGCAGAAGTTTAACGCAACAAAAATGGTGGAAAACGGTCCAAAAATGGCCATGGTACAACCAATTATTCTCACCGGTGCAACACCGAAAAAATCAAGTTGGATGTTGGAAACTATAGTTTTAAGGGTCAAAACAACTCCAAATGATTAGTTGAGGCCTTTAGAATCAATTTGATGTAAAAACCATAAAAAATGGACGTCGGAATAGTGAGAAACAATAGGGGTACTATAGCAACTTCGGCGACCGGTGTCGGAAGAATCGCCAGAGAAGACGACGGAAAGTCGTGGATATCATACGCTGGTTCTCTGATATAGGCTGAACCGGTCGGTTTGAACCTGAATTAGACCGGATTCAGGGTTGCAAACCAAAAACCCACTGGTTCACTGTTTTAATTAAAAAGGGATAAATCGAAACTTTGGAAAATTCAAATTTGACCCCAGGAATTATGAAAAATTATACTAAGGCCCAAACGGTAAATTAAATAAATATTATTTTAATATTTTAAAAAGAAAAAATTTCTAAAATGCCCCTAAGTCAAAAATGGGTTAAACGGACTCCAAACGAGGCAAATGAATAGTCAATTTTTATTATCTCGGGCATTTCGAACCCAATGATAAGATTAAAATTATAAAAAAGGTCCCGGGAATAAAAGACACGTAAAAGTGCAAAATGACCATTTTACCCTTTTTAGTCCAGGAGTCCAAACTGAGATCCTGAAAAGGCTATCTTAACATTTTCAAACGTTTCAGACACAATGAAAATGTTAGATTGAACATTTAGGGACTTTGGGGTGGTCCCACCATAAGATGTAAAATTACTAAAATACCCTTAATATATTACGAAGCCCAAATGAAGTCCAAATTGGACGAAATTGATACCAATGGAGGCCCAAATTAATTGTGAACTCGTATATATAACTAAATAATCATTCGGGATCATAATTGCATAAAATATGAAATAATCAAAATACCCCTAAGCATAGAAAATATAAAGTAAAGGCCGAATAAATTTTAAAAGAGGGCCAATATGATATAATTGACTGTCATAAGCATAATTATGAAAATTGTGAGTCGAAATAAGACTCCAAAATAGTCAAAGTATAAAATGAGAAATGACCGATGTGTCCCGGTAATCGAAAACAGATACCACATGAGATCCAAAAGACTCAAAAATTTATGTATAAGACCCTGTAATAAACAAAGAAAATGATGAATGCGTCCTTATAACTTCATGAGCTTACCCAAAGTATAAAGATGAAGTAAGTACTGATTAATTGTCGCTATATCTTTTTAATCCATGATTATAGGATCATTCAAATGATAGGAAATGAAAAGAGAGCTATGGAAAGCTATTGTGATAATCGGATGAAAATGCAATGTTAAGGACTCAAGGTAAGTAAACCCGAACTTTACCATGTGTTACTTTTAGCCATGTCACATTCACTTCTTGATGCTGCCATTTTGTACTCTACACATGCCTGATGATATTGATCTCCATGATTTGATACTTGCTCTTGTTGTTGACTCGTTGAGATCTCGATTATTGATATCTTTATTTGATTGCCTGTATTTCTATATCCCGTGGAAACGTGATGATCATGATTTTATTGAGTACCTAGAGTTGTGATTTGTCACAATGTCCGTCTGATTCACAAATGTTTGAGGACCTACGAGTCGATGTTTGGGAGTAGCCTAATGTTTAGTCCATGAGGGACATGTTGTATATAAAGAGCTTTGATGTATGTATTGATTTGGACGAGGCTGGACCCGTGTGTGAAAGGGCGCTGTTAGACTAGCAGACCCTAGATACAGTGATGTGGGCGAGGCTGGACCCGCGTGTGAAAGGGCGCTGTTAGACTAGCAGACCCTAGATACAGTGATGTGGGCGAGGCTAGACCTAGGCGCGTGAGGGCGCTGCCAGACCAGCAGACCCTGGATAGGCACTCTTGGGGCATATATATGTCAACATCTATTCTGTTAGCATCTTATATCATTCATTGATATTCTGATGACGTACTCATGACTCATTGATATATCGGTACACTTATATTGATGATATACTTATGATTCAGATACTCCTTGTGAGCTTGTTGATGGTTTATCTGTTGATATACTATTTGTTGATGACGTGCATGTCTATCCTTGGATCTAGATTAATATTTTATCACTGTTGCAGTTATATGTTGTTCAGGTCATTCCTTATATTTATTCTATTGATCTATCTTGAGATGTGCCTTTGAGATTTATCCATGTATTAGTGTCACGCTCCGAATTTCCACAAACCCGGGGGTGAGTAATGAAACAAAAAGGAAATAAATAATAAAAGATAATTACATGCATTTCCATTACTAAGTCAATTCACTGTCTCATTAAATTCCATAAGTACTGCCTGTCATTTCATGACATACAAATAAACATAAAGTAGTCTAGGGCTTATGCCCTTGTACACTCATCAAAATACACCCCACGGGCCAAACCCTCCATAACTCGTGTCTCCTCAATGCTCTAAGACTTCCTCAAGTCTCAAGTCTCGGAAGCCTCATCTGTAATATAGTGTCCCACGAATGGGTCAGCTCAACTGCTGGTACAATGTAATGCTAATGCAAGAAACAAAGCTAAGGCGTGGCATGTGCAAGTGTACATTTATCTCTACATGCCTCTTAAATCATCCATGTAACGTGCTGGCAATATACATGATGCATCCTTACAAACTCTAAGCCACAATCCATAAATTCAACAATACAATGTAATGGGAATATGCATTACACACCCATGACTAACTTTATGGACCTTCCCCGACGGCATGAGTACCCACGTATGTCTCATTTTACGGACCTTCCCTCGACTGGACATGAGTAACCACGTATGTACAGCACCTAGTGCTCAATTCACACTATGTCTCCAAGGAATTCGCCCTATGCCAATATGCTTTGCATTTACCACACAACAACATAATCTCAATGAAGCATGCTTTCAAGGATACACCATATTCAAAACAACAATAATATTCAAATCACCAACTCATCCCACATGAATACATATCTCATGCCATCAATCTAATCACATAATCACAATTCACATTCATCACTTCACCAAAATCTCAAAAATGTAAGAAGCACAAAACACACTAAACAACCAATTCCAAGTCATCATATAATCATAATCTGAATAATTCCCAAACAATAGTTTAAGCATATGCGTCATTCAATTCACTCATGAAATGTCCCTAAACTTAACCCCATTTCTTACATTAGCAAAACACCGTACCTGACGGGTTGGTCTCAACCCTAGGAAATCGTGCCCGATGTGTAGCTGAACTAAATGGTGAGAATGTAGGAGGTCAGACCGTCCTCTCCTATCCAGTCAGTGTTCCCTAAAATCATAAAATACATCTCAGTCTATTGTTATTTAAATTATGATATTCATCAAATTTTATGTTTCTATTTCATGAGTTTCTATTCTACTAAAGTAGACTCTACCATTGAGTCTGGAATACTCAAGATAATAAAGTTTCACTATTTGTTTATTTTAATTGGAGTTCGTTTGATTGCTTTTCAACTCAGGGGTATTTTGGTAATTTTTAATGTCCCTACGGGTCTTTTATCTTTTGGAACCTTGTCTCACAAAACAGACCTCACCGTTGGGTTCAGAAGGTCCGAGACATGAAGAAAACACTAATGGCTTGTTTGATTTGGACTCCGGACCATTTCATGATGTTTTAATTTAATTAGGTCAATTTAATTAATTAAATAAAGTTATAATATAATATATACATATTTGTGCAACTACATTTTCACGACAAGCAGCTTTTACTTTAGCCAAGATCCATACAGTCAAGCACCCTTCCCATTACCTGCTTTCCTTCAGTAGTTGCAGAATAATGAGCAAAATGCAACTCATGGTTCTTTTTTTTTTTAACAAAATCATGGGGCTTAAATCACTCACTACTAATTGTTTTCCAGGAGCAGGCCATTAGATGCTTTTCCCAATTAGTGACACAACCAATGTGACAGAAACTAACCAACAGTATAAGCATTTTGAACTAGAGGTAGTCTAACCCACTTTGCCGAGGCCAATATATTTAAATGATCCGTGAATTCTCAATTCTAAAAGAATCAAAGACAGCCCCAATAGAGAATAACATATCATTTTAAAACTAATATACATATTAGTTTACCTTTGGGACTGGAACCTGATCAAAGCTACCGCACTGCACCATATTCCCTTCCAATATAGCTTCCGTCCCTTGCGAAATTCCTCCAACAACAGTGCCTACTGTTTGCTGCATTGCTACTGCCTCCCATCAACAAGCTGCTCTTTCTAAACACACATATTCACAACAGCAACAACATCAATTCCCCAATCCAAGCTGCCGTAACCTTTTTGACAGTGCTATCAAAACACCCATAAGTTCAATCGTCACTCAACAACCGCAACATTCACACACATATATATACACTACTTACTGCAGCTTTCTTTTTCCCTCAATTCAATCACAACAAATCAAGTTATACAACTACAAACAAATATTTACCTCTGCTCTTGATTAGCTGTAGCACCTGGCCACCACGCACACACATTGCGACCTACTGCACCATAATCACCATAATCCAAATTCGAAATTCAAGCTCTAGCAGTGAAACTTCCTCCATTTCGGCAAATCCCATCAAAATCTATATCAATACTCAACACACATGCTCCACCGCTACTCCCACACCAAAAATTAGGCAGGTTTGGGTTCTTGCTCATTAAAAACTTTGCTGTCTCAATGTTGCTAGCTACAGCAGCTCAATGAAGGCTGTTCAGGCCAAAACAATCTCTCAAGGCCAGATCGTCTGGTGACATCACCTTTACCCATACATGGCTGCAATGCCTTTATTCAACCTCAAGAACTGACATATCACTAATTTGATTCCCAATTTTCCTGATCTACACCTGAACCTAGCATAAGAACCCAACGCCTGAACTGATTGAAGCAACCATCATTTGTTGCGCACTGCTTCACTTCACACTTCCGTTCCCCTTTCAGCACCGCCTCTCCCTCATCTTTCCCCCTTTTCTTCACCGACCTCTCCACTTTTTCTTCATTTTTCCACCACCATACCTCTTCTATTTGTCCAAAAGCTTCGGCTGACCTAGAAGCTTCCCCTTCCTTTTTCTTTTATTTTATTTAGCTTATGTGTATTCTAGTAGCAGCTTCCCAATCATATATGTATATATATATATATATGTTAAGTCTTATATGGCTGAGGTTTGGGCCTTTGATGGGCTTAGATGGGTTTATGCATATCCATGCATCCATGAAGCAATATAATGCTTTATATGGTCCTACATATATACCGTATATATTTCATTATGTGTTTTCCGTCTTTACATAAATTGAGCCATATTTAATATTTATTGAATATTTTATTTCATAAAATATTACATTATAAGATGCCGATAAATTTAGCTTAAAGCTGGGGCTCAATATAATTATTTATTTTATCAATGTTAGGTCCCAGTAATACCTTATTCCTCTTCACATTATTTCCATAGTCTAACTTGAATAAAATTAATAAAAATGATAAATAAAAAAAAATAAAATATTAAGGACATTTAAATATTGTTCTATCATAAAAAAAAAATTATCCCCATTTTTCAGGTCTTTACAATTAGTGACTAGCTACTGTGACATTCCTATTATTCATATCTCGATAGTGATTCTATTCTTGTTCATTATGATTCGTATCAATCTTTGGAGCTAACCTTGACCCATGGCAGAGTGAGGAGTTTATTTACTGAGCTAACTTAACTCACTCCATATTTATATCTATTTTTCAGGTAATTCTATAAGAGAAGAAACAAAATGAGGCATCTAGTGGAGCTAGTGGCAAGCATGTGTACAAAATGGATGATTTGGAATGCGTACTCTGTAAGGCTGATAAGATAATAGGTAATTATAATGTTGTATCATAGGTAGAGATGTTAAACTTGATTAGTGAATCATGATGATCTAATAGCACTTGGAGATATATTTGATTGATGGCTATTGGAGTTGGGTTTATGATTAGATGAATTGCATTTAGTGTAGCTTTCGCATTAAATGATTTACTGATTTATTGATATGATTTATCAGTCTATGCAATTCATTTGATTTTGTACGGCTTACCCATGTGGCAGTGTCGGTCGTTGCCCTTAATCGACATAGGGTGGGTTTCGGGTCACGACAGAGTGGTATTAGAGCAATGGTTAATGATCCTTGGGGAAATGATTGAAGTTGATGTTTCTTGGGTGACTAAGATGATCTGATAATCAATAATTCTTGGGAGATAAAAGTAGGCTTATGAGTGAAATTAATGATCTTGAGAATTCGAGGATTATATCAGCGTTATAAGTTAATGATTCTTTGGGAAAGATCATACCAGAATTGAATTTGTAGACTATTGAGTGACTTAGATGATTAAATGATTGAGTAATTCTTGGAGACGATAGCATGTTTAGGTTAGTAATCTTTGAGAAAGATTATGCTATGACTGAAATTGATGATTCTAGGGCGATTGAAATGATCAAATGCATAGTGATTTTGGGAGATAGTAGTATACTTAAAGGCAAAGGTTAAGGATTTTGGATACACTCTATAGGAAAAATGACAAAAATGCTCTCTATGGCCAAAATGATTGAAATTACTAAAATACCCCTAGATGGGACATATTGTTGTAACTTCACGGGAATAGAAAAATTAATTATATTCAATCAAGGGTCTCAAAATAAGGTGTCTATAAATATAATATAATTGTGTCCAATGTACAATATTTAGAGCTAACTCTGATTATCTAGGTACAAGTCCACTATAAAGGTATAAGTACATCAAGATCTTAGTGTAAGGGTATAGTTACCCTTGTATAAGATGAATACAATGTACAAAGTAAGTCTAAATATTGCTAAAGTTGTCTCCAGTCTTAAGCAGATCCTGCACTATCATCTACATATCTTGTACTTGTCATTTCCATGAATAGTAGGAGTGAGCTATAACGCTTAATAGGGTTTCTCAAAATATTACAAGCACACAGAATACAAACACTAATCCAACTCCGACGAGGGCAATTCTTAATGTTCAGTATATAACACATGCATATAATAGTCATCACAATCAAATCAATAGATATAGACATAAACATAAGTATAAATATACCAGTATCCATCTTAATATTATTGGTAATGATACAGTAAACAACAACACATGTATCTAGATATATGTAACATGGCAACAATATACCGGATCTACAATGTGTCATTATTCCCTGCACGAGGAAATACCAATATTAAAATATCTAACATGTGTCATCTACAAGACAATCCACATAATCAATATATCTATCATCCACAGTATAACTTATGCAATACACCCATGCTTTATTCCTGCACATTTCCAAGAATGCAATATGCTATATTTTTTTATGATTCCATAAAATTTTTAAAGTCCAGGTAGCTTTACAGGTTACTAGCTTGCTGGAAACCACCCAAGCGGGTTTACAGCTCGAAATAGAAGGTAAACTTTGTCACCAACACAATAAACCTGATATTATAGGGGTCAAATTCCTATCTAAAATTTCAAGCCGAATTGCACGTTATATGCCTAAGTTATACCAATGTATGCAACATATTATAAACATATATGCATATCCATAGTGCCAATATCAATGCTTAAAAGACAATGTTCATTACATCTATGCCCATCACCTTATTTGCTATATGCAATGCAATGTGTAATGTATGTATGTAAGGAATCCATATGAATAACCAAATATCTATTCACATTGTCTCATGAGATCAAACACAGAATCTCAATCATATGGTGTTAATTAATATTATGTCATCAATGAGAAACTGAATCTTCACTATACAAGTCTTGTAACATGTTCATCTCATATAATTAGTTTATAATTGTACAATGACAGAATATATATATATATATATATATATATATATATAAAACCATGAATATTCAATGATAAGAACACAGCTGATAATTACCATGTATATATATATATATGTGTGTGTGTGTGTAAGTCTCTCTTATAGCAGCATAATGCTACAAGTAATGGGTGTAACACCCCTAACCTTAATTATTGGATAATTAAGGCTAATAGTAATTATTAACAAGACTAAGCTTAAATAAATGACGGACAAATTTCTTGAAGAAATTTGACCATGAAACTAGAGACCAAAGACACATGTGTATACCATCAATATTAAGATTAAATAAACAATCAATGCATTATAATGCATACTATCATAAATGGATCTTTTGATGATATCTTGGAGCATTGACCCAAGACATAATCTAAGTAAGGAAAATTTTATACCAACACCTTAAATTATTGGATAGGGTTACTTAATAAGAGTTAAGAGACGTTAATGTGTAAATATGACCATATTGAAACATGAATAGATCCTTTAACATTGTGAAAACTTATAGAAATCGTTGTAATAACAAGTCACAAATTTACCAACTAAGTAAATTAACATTGTGGCATGTGAATTAGCTACTAACTAAACAAACTAGAGGTTATTTAATGAGACTAAGACACACTAATAAAAAAAAAGAAAGAAAAATAAAGCCAACAAAGGGTTGGCCAAGGTTTGAACCTTGCACCTTTACAAGCAAATGATTAGCACCCAAGAAGGAAACCCACTAGGCTACTAGCACCATTTGTTAGGATATGTGCCCTCACATCCAAAATATTTTATTATTATTTAATAGATTTGATTTATTATTGAGTTTCATATTACCATATGTTTAGATGTTGCTTTATATCATGAGATGATTAGTCCTTGAATTGTCATTAAGAGTGGTTTATGTGTATAAGTGAGATTTATACACAAGAGATATGAATTGCTTATATAGGCAATTCTATAATTGTTCTCGGCTATTGATAAGATTGGACATCTTATCTGTAAAGCTGTAATGTAGTTAACCTTTATGTGATAATGTAATTTATCTCAACCATTAGAGTAGTGGACTCTAGGTTATTGTATTGGTGTATTGGAAATACACTGAATTGGATCACTATAAGAAATGCATGATTTGGAACTATCACCTTTAATAAGTTTCTTATTCACTATTCGCAGTAAGCTCTTAATCCTAAGAGAATAGTAACCTTAAGTTCTAAATAGTGATGACTTTGAGTTACCAATGAGTGAAATCTTTTAGATCAACACCTCGGTATTTTGGGAAGTCATTATTTAGACTGTGGGAAGACATATTCTCAAGATGGAATCTACACTCTATATATTAGAGAGATGTATATCACATTTGTGCTAATTCAATGGGTTAATCACTGAAATTCGGATCTGGTCTTTTCAGTAAATTATTTATTGAAATGATGACCAATTGCAAGTGATTAATAATGATTGAACTAGGTTCTTAAAATAATTAGAGAATTAATTTAACAATATAATCCTGATTATTAATATCTATGTAGAGGGGCCAACTACAAAAGTATAATGTATATGGGTTTACTCTATTTTATTAAGTTGGAGTGCAATTTCAATTATATAGTAGAGTTAATTGAAATTAATTAATCAATTAAAATTATTTAGTCAATTCAAATTAATTATGAGATAATTAAGATTTAATTGACTAATTGGAAGCTAACTTAGTGGGACAATTAGAGAATTAATTTGATAGTATAATCCTGATTATTAATATCCATATAGAGGGGTCCAACTGCAAAAGTATAGTGTATATGGGTTTACTCTATTCTACTAAGTTGGAGTGTAATTTCAATTATATAGTGGAGTTAATTAAAATTAATTATGAGAAAATTAAGATTTAATTGACTAATTGGAAGCTAACTTAATGGGACCCACTAGATCCCTTCTCTTGCCCTAATTAAGCCCTATATATATGATATGTAGGGAGCCGTTTATCATAAGTTAAGTTTTTGTGCTAGACAAAAATAAGAGGCAGCCCATTCTCTTACGATATGGTTTGCCTAAGGAAAAAGATAAGAAGACCTAGAGGAGTTAGAGAAGGAAGATTGCATCAATCTCTTCAAGATATCTTCTTCAACAATCAAGATTATCAAGAACAAGGTAATTCTAACCTCTCTTTTCAAGATTGTACGATTCATGTAAAGAAAAAGATCTAAATAGATTTTTACAATTGCTTTCGCTGTGGTTACGAACCCAATAATTTTGTGCTATGATGGCCATAAGAAATATACATAAAGTAAAGGTAAGTAGGAAAATTTCAAAAAAAGGTGAGGTGTCATCACCCTAGTGCACCACCACTCTAGCCAATCATAAGACATGCACCAAAATCCCTCATCATTCACATTGAGGCCATGAGGATAAGAGGCCCTAAACTCAAACATGCATGTGAGTTGAGTAGTGTGTCAACTAGAGAGAGAGAGAGAGAAAGAGAGGGAGAGAAGGAGGAAGAAAAGAGAGATAATCTCTACATACATGGGCATAAAGATATTGTAGCAAGATCAGAAAGAAGAAAGTGGAGGAAAGGAACATGATTGAGATAGAGAAAAGCTACATAGAGAGAGATATGACAGTAGAGAGAGAATGAAGAAAACATCAAATATGGATCGAACAAAGGTAAGGAGTTCTTTATCAGTCCTATTTAAGTTTCTGTATATCATTAGAGTCAAATAAGCAAATAAAAGGGGTATGGGACCCCACGAAATCAGAGTTTCCATTAATGGAGCTTGAACTCAGACCTCTTAATCAACTTGTATGAAACTTGATTCTTTATATTGCGACTTAAACTAGCTATTGTAAGGGTTAAAATGCAACAAAAATGAGGGTAAATAGCTCAAAGATTAGCCATGAATGACTAGTTGCAATCACAAGAGGATAATTAGGTTTCACTTAAAATAAACTCTAACCTCGATTTGAAGGACATGAAATCGTATAACTTTGAAAAATATGAACAATGGTTCAAAAATGAATTAAATTGGTGCACTGTAGTTCGAGAATGAAGGATCACAGGTTGTCATAAAAAAAAAAATGATTTGCATTTTCCAGTTAAATTAGCGGTCTTGAAGGTTGCAAATAGGACCCGATCATTTTACAATGAGGCTTGGAAGTGATTGCATGCAATAAAAGCTTGAAATAGTGGAAACAAATCGAGTTTTAAAACTTAAAATTTGTAGATTCCAGGTCACTGGCGATAGAAGAAATGACCGAAGCCCTATTAGAAAAGTGGGGAGATGATAAATAGTGATCCGGTCCAGGCATAACTAGGGTTGCTCAATTGTAACACCCTGACTCCGTAAATAGAAATTAAGTCACTAATTAAATATTAGGGACTTAAGAAAAATTTGACCAAGAAGATGAAGACAATAATTAAGTAAATATACGACTAATAAAAAAAAATGGTATATGAGATAAATAAAATAACAAGACTTCGACTAACGAGGTTGACACATGAAAAACATAAACAAAATTCTAAGACTTCGATTATTAAATCGATACATGAAGGAAGTCGATAAGAATACAAGTATACAAGAAGAGAAAAATGAGAATAAAGCTAAAAAGGAAAAAATGGGAAAAATGTAAAAATGTCAAACAAGGCCTAAACGAAAAAATGATGAAAAATAAGGCCAGATAATGGTCCAAAGTCTTGAACCATGGACCCAAAGGTGGAAAATGACCTTATAACCAAAAAAATAAGCTAGTCACGACCTGAAACCCACCCTATGCAGATTGGGGATCGCGGGGCCAGTCCCTACTTTTCTTTTAACTGTATCAGTGATATCAATGTGTAACATAATAATTTAAAACAGTTTTACAGCGAAAGTCAAAATAGTCATAATAAGGTTCTATATATATCAAATGGGAACCAATATTACATCACCCTTAGGTGGTGAGTATATAGGAGAACTATGACATCATCTCTATTATATTTTTCAAAATGCTCTCCTATTGCTCATAAGCTCCTATTGCTTACTTGCAACGTCTCTTCCTAAAATAAATAAGTCTGAATGAGCTAACAAAGCTCAGAAAGTAAATTCCCATATCTGCTATGGGTCAGGGTCAATATAGAAAAGAATGAAATCCAAGATAAACAAGGATATGAAATATGATAGCTAGTCATAGAGTAAAATGTTGCAATAGCCAATCAGAGGTAAAATGCCATAATGGCCAATCAAGACAACAGATCACGATAACCAGTCATGGATAATGGGTAACAAATGAAACAATGAACACAAGATTATCAATGGGGGTCTGTCAAAACAATAGATATACTACCACAATAAATAGATAACCAATCAATCGTAAATCAATGGATAAGCTTTCAACATATGATTATTCATAGGGAACAATATGATCATCTTATGAATCCAATAAGAGATATGATATCAAACATAATTGATGCACATTTTGTTCAGGGCTTGGCACACCTTCGGTCTTTTGGGGCCTGGCATACCCCTAGTCAAAATACTTACTGCGTATATCACGCAATCTTTTCCATTTGTCCATTCATTGACTTCGACCCGTAGGTCCTGTCAACTTAGAAAAGCATCAGATAGACGTTGTGACTGAAGCTCAACTCCGACATTCATAATATATCATGATCATTTCTAATTCCATGAAAAATGTACATATGTGGAATATCATTCATTTTAGTGGGAACATAACTCTTGGCCTTTCAAGGCATGGTACAATGCGTACAACATTTATGATCAAGATATAACAGTCAAATAATGTCCACAAGATAGAAAAAGTATCATATTGTGGAAACAATAAGCATCGGGTACGTATAAGAGTACAACTTTGGCAGTAAAAGGAATAATCATGGCTAAGAACACCACATGTAAGAGATCGGATTTTACTTACCTTTTAATAGTCCATTCTACTTCAGTATTTAGTCACTTTCTCCTTTCCCTTTGAAGTTCCTATAAATCAGTAGACATTTCTTAGCTCAATACTACGTATAGTCTAATGCCCTAAAATTAGTCAATTACATACACATTGATATTATAGGTATCTTATTTGGAAAACGGACTTTACTGTTGAGTTTGGAATGTTGAAGAAAATAAGTTTAGGCTTTTACAGGATCTTAGTTTGGCTTTGGGCATCACTAGGGGCAATATGGTAATTTGGTACTTTTACGGGTCTTAATTTTTTAGGACTGTCTCGTGAAACGGACCCTTTTATTGGCTTTAGAATACCTAAGATACTAAAAATATACTATTCCTTTTAATTTATTTGGGTATCAGGAATAATTACTATACTTAATTTTATTTTATTTAATTATTTAAAATAATATTTTATGTTATTTTCGGTAAAATATGGACACACGTGCCTCAGTGGCACAATGGTCCATGTGTGGGGGTTAAGTGCCCACACAGCTTGAAGGTCTGGGGTTCGACTCTTGGGGGTAACAGCCCCCTTTTATTTTTCAAATAAATTCTAAACCAAACATCCTATAGAGGGTTTAATTGGGGATAAGATATCCCTGTTCCAGTCGCGTGTATTTAATCCATGGCTTACACCTATTGCCAAACAACCTAAATTAGACTTTTAAAAACTTAAAAGGAACATATTAAAATGACGTAGTTTTATTTAGGCAAGGTTTAAAACGACGCCGTGTCGTTTACTGTTCATCGTTTTCTTCATCTCTTATGCAGAGTTGCCCTAATTTAAGCCTTTCTTCTTTTTCTATTTCATGGAGTTCTAGAACTCCATTTCACCTGCAGTTTGTTCCTATGGACTCCTAAGGTTCCAAGGAACATTTTGGCACTGGTTAGGGCCATCGAGGTGGCCTAGAAAGCTTGGTTGGGCATCCATAGTGAGTTCAGTATTTTGCTTAGTAAATGCTTATTTATTCATGAAAATGGACATGGTTTGGTCTGTGATGATTCTCACACCATGGGGAATAAATCCCCATTCAGAAATTAAACTTTTGTGTTCATTTTAGGAAGATGGATCTATTGGCCGTAACTTGCAACTCAATGTTTGGGGGTCATTTCCATGGATTTTTTGTCGTGGTCTAGGGTTTTCATAACCCTTGTGGCATCTATTTTCAATCTTACGCAATGGATTTGGGCTTTGGGGTAGTTGGTTCAGACTTGAGCTTTTGAAGCTCATTAATGGAGGATTGTAGTTTTTCTTGGTTTACTTGGGTCTTTCAGACCCTATTTCTCTTTCCTATCTACTCTATACAATTTATAAAGCATATATATATATATATATTGTTAAAATTCTAAGACTGAAACCAAAAACTTTGAAAGAACCCATAAGGACTTACCTCTAAGTCTCAGTTCTTTCTCCCTATTTCTCTTCCTTTTCTCCTTTTTCTTCTCTAGCCTTTTCCTTTGTTTCTTTTCTTTCTTTCTAAGCATACAATGCATGCATATATATAGGCTATACACATGCACACACTTACACAAAATATCTTCTCCACCGCCTCACTCTCACTCTCACTCTCTCTCTCTTGTCTCTCATTCTATTTCTCTTCTTTTCTCTTTTCTTTCAATTTTTTATTCCTTGATATTTTACTTCTATATGATATTTTTCATATTATATATATATATATATATATATATATATACTTAGTTATGTCGGTAGACTCCACCGCCACACACACTATTCACTTATTCTCACACACACATTGCTTTCATATGTGTGTGTGTATATATATATATATATATACAACACATTCACACACACTTATACACATACTGCACTCTAATATATATATATATATATATATCTATTATACATCCATCACACATACACACACTCATGCACCCTGCTGCATACATCGCCATAGATATATATATATATATATATATATATCATGCATGCATACACACTGCCTCACTTATATATATACACGGTTTCATACACACACTACAAAAACTAAATTTTTTGCGACGCACAGAAAGCGTCGCAATAAGACACTATTAGCAATGCACGTGGTGTGCGTCGCTCAAAAACAAGAAAGGGTTTTCCCGCGTGAAAAAATAGGCGCGACTCGTTTGCCGATGGACACGACTTTATTAGTGACGCACATGTCCGTCGCTAATATTTAGCGACGCTGACTGTGCGTCGCTAATAGTTGTATTAATTGAACGATGTCGTGTATGGCTTGTTTTACGACGCATAATGACTTTGTTAGCGATGCTCAGTAAGCGTCGCTAAAAAGTCCCCCATTTATAACCTAGCCACAACCTTCTAGTTTCTTCTTCTTCTTCTCTTTGTTTCGATCCCTTATTTTTTTCTCTCTCTCTCTCTCTCTCTCTCTCTCCCTCAGTCTTTCACTCTCACTCCCCAAGCTCGGTTCCGACGGCGGCGGATGACCTAATTGGCGACGACGACTTCTCTTGCAAGACGGTAACTCCGAAAGTCCATTTAGTACTTTTATCCTTCTTTTTCTCCTATTGTTAGTTGATGATTTTTTAAAATAGAATTCGCTGTTATTTATGCTTAGTTTGGATTAGAATATGAACATTAATAAAATTTGATTTTTCAAGAACCTCATGTATATATGAATTCACTTTTCTCAACTTCATTTATTCGACAAAGTTAAGGTTAAAAAAGAAAAATCTATCAAATGTAAGTAAGTAACAAAATCGACCTATGGATATTGGCATGCTCAATGAAAGAATGATTAAAGAGAAAATTAATGGTCTAAACTTCCACCCCTCCTACCTTGGTTTTCTGATTTAGGAGTTTTTATTGTTGACTAGATCAGTATCATGGGTTGCTTGTTCAAAAGTGTCTAGAAAAAATGTTACTTAATTTTTTTTTCTCCTTTTCAAATGCGGTTTTTAAACATTGAGAAAATAAATTTAATACAAAAGTTGTTTTAAAAGCTTGCTGATATACCAGAAAATAGCAAGACCAATCATCACTTGACACATGTGTCTACTGTTCGGCCCATGCTCGGCTAGTTTAGCTCACGCTTGGCCATTTAGGGCAGACCGACAGATCGGAAGAGGCCGAGCATAAGCATTCAGAGCAGATCCACATTCAGATAGGGCTCACGGGATTGAACCCAGAACTCCAGAGCAACACTCCAGAGCTCATCATTGCCTTAACATCTGCCGAGCAGAGAATAAGGAAACAGTCGCCTACAAGGAAACGACTATACATGTTTATCTCTATTGTGATATAATGTCCAACAAGATAACTGCTATCTCCGATGATCGAATCCCTACTTTCATGGCTCCAAATGCTGATTAACTTAGGAAAGCCACAGCTTATAAATTAAACCCTAAATGTACGCTTTATTTTCATGCTCATTATTTGGCTTTCATTACAGTCTTTCAATTCAGCTTATTGACTTAAGCATCGGAACGGCCACTGTCGGAGCCAACCCGATGGTCCTCTGATATTTTTTTTGAGTGTTCCTTAGGGAGCCGAGCTTGGAGCATACGTGGGCCAAAAAGTGTAGCATCAGTTTGGCGCCGTCTGTGGGAATCGACAATCACCAAGTGCTCTACTGATTCAAAACTCATTCTCCTTCTTCTAAAGGATTATGGCTCCCAATCTCCGGCCAAGGAACAACAAGAGTTTGCCGAAGTCAAGTGGCAGAACCAGTTACTGCAAGAACAATTTCTAGCTATGTCCAAAGCTCTAGCGATGTTCACACAAAATCATGAAACTAATCCTCAGAATCTGCTTGTCACTCAGGAGGTGTAACCCCTTACTACTGTTCACGATCATGGAGATCCCCAGCCATCAGCAGTCGCCGGTAGAGGGGTACCAGCTTTCATCCCAGAGGTCCATTATCGAAGCACCACTAGGGTTCCCATTCTTGGGGCTTCAGGAGCAAACCCTATACCACAAGAGTCTTAGCCTCAAGTGGCTCCTGCACCACCAGCCCAGGAGAATTAGAATATCCCCCTAGTAAAAAGGGCCAAGGCCATCCTGCCCCTATAGGCCCTAAAGTCGCACGGCTTGACTCACAGTAGCCCATCGTGCCAAGAGGATCACTAAGAGTTAAAGAAGTTGCTGAATCAATGGACCGCACTATTGTTATGAGGGGTGTTCAAAACCCCCTAGAACAAGACGAATTGGCCAGTCTGCTCGGCAGGTTTGCCACCCCATTAACTAATGCTATCATGGTAGAGGAGAGACCCAAGAAATTCGTTGTCCCAAAATGCACCCCTTATGATGGGACGAGGTATCCAGGGGACCATCTCTCCTACTACTAGCACACTATGGCCCTACACGGCACTTCTGACTCTTTTTTATGCCGAACATTCGTGACTAGCCTCAACGGCACTGCTCTGAAGTGGTTCCATCACCTCCCGCCGAACTCAGTTACTAGTTTCTATAAGCTCGACAGAAGGTTCCTGGACAGATTCATGACTAGTAGGAGGTTGAGGAGGGGTCCTGAATTCTTGTTGAACATAAAACAAACAAAGGAAGAGTCCCTCAGAGGGTATATTGCACGCTTCAACGCTGAACTCACTGAGGTTACAGATTGTAGCCCCAATTTCCTTGTAGCTGCTTTGGCTTCTGGCCTTACACAAGGAGGCTTTAGAGACTCCTTGACCAAAAATACCCCTACGGACACCGAGCAAGGAAATACATTAACTTGGAGGAAGCCAAAGACACTTCTAGAAAGATTAAAGAACAAGCCCAGAAAGACGAGTAGAAGAAAGACAATCAGAGGAAGGACGACCAAAGGAAGGACCCTAGCTCGGTGAGGAAGAGAGCTAGAAGCCCAGAGAAAATGGGGGGTATCCAGAGCTTCCTATAATTCTGGGCTAAGAGAGTTCAATAATTTTACTCCTCTGAACACCTCTCCATACAACATACTGAAGCAGGTAAGATCTCGAGAGAACCTGAGATGGCCAGAGCCTTTGAAAGGTGACCCCAGCTACCGAGATCAAACCAAGTATTGTGATTTTCACAAAGACCGCGGGCACACAACCAACACTTATAAGGCTCTCAAACACGAGATTGAGCAGCTAATCAAGAGAGGACAACTACAGGAGTTCATCAAGCAGGACGGAGGGCAGAACACCTGTGATGAGCGGCCCCAATAGAGGAAGCCCGACCAGAGACAAGAACAAAGGGAGGGACAGAATGAGCCCCCATGGCAAAACAACCAAGTAATCTTTGTTTTGCACGTAGATTCTAGTGCAACTGAAACTTCCAACAAATCAAGGAAACGCTATGCTCGAGAAGCCAGGGCAACTCCCCATATCTTACAGATTGCTAACGTGGAAAAAAGATTAAGACCAGTGCCAGAAATCAAGTTCTCAGATCAATACCTTGCAGGGGTACACTGTCCTCATAGTGATGCCCTGGTCATCTCCCTCAAAATTGCCAACTTTGAGATCCGAAGAGTCCTGGTGGATACTGGGAGTTCAACAAACGTTCTGTTCTACGAGCCTTTCAAGCAGATGAAGCTTAGCCCCAATGACATCAAGCCCACTGGCATAATTATGGCAGGTTTTGATGGAAACCTCAACACCCCATTAGGAAGTATTAATCTTTCCACCACTGTAGGAGAAAGGAAAGGGCAAAAAACCATAGTAACAGAATACCTGGTTCTGAATGCCAAATCCTTCTACAATGTCATACTAGGGAGACCTTGGCTGCACGATATGGGAGCAGTCATGTAATACCCCGACCCAAATTAGGGACTATTAAGCTGTTGTGTTGAAATTGGAAATCAACACCTTTAGTAACAAGGTCGGTGTCGACCCCGACACACGAACTTTTAAGTAAATGTCCTGAAAGGTCAGGATGACTGTACATCACTTTCGTTGCAATCAGCAACATGTCGATTTTGATGATAATTACATTTTCACGTCAACTACCAATTGTTGATACGAGTACGAGAATTTGGACAAATATTACGAGAATACGAAGATTAGTACAAGATAATGCATTTAAGAAAATAATTAATTTTTTAAAGTAATTAATTATTTTAAGTATAAGAAATAAATTGTGACAATTAATATACGTAATTAAATATAGAGATATATATGTATATATATTGTATAAATAATTATAACCTTAAATATATATATATATAATTATAAATGAATATATATGTGTATGTGAATGCATGCATGTATGCCAAAATATGTATGTATGAGATGTATGTATAATAGGGCATGCTATTGTCCAAAGTGTACAAAAGTGGGAGAGGTATGTGTATTATCCAAGGTGTATTTGGGTTGAACTTTGTATATATATACATATATATATATATATGTGAGTCAAACACCACACACACACACAACCGGCCACTCATGGCCTGCCCAACAGTGGCAATTCAGGCCACTCATGAAGAAACCTGAAATGGGTTAAACCAAAGAGAGGGGGCAATCAGAAATTTCAATGATTTCTTCTCCTTATACATAATACATGGTGCTTATACACACAAACACAACCATCCGAGAGTGAGGGAGAGATTGAAGGAATTTCTGAGACATTCAGAAGTAGGAAGCAAGGAGCAAGGGAGAGAGAAACAATTTGAAACAAGGTAAACCCTCAAACACTTGAATTTCTCTCTCTAGGAATTTTATATGTATGAATCTGTTTTAAGCCTTTAATCTAGCATATATGATGATTAGGATGAATATACATGAATTATGCATGAAAATCTAGACCTAAAACACCTAAGAAACACAGGCCGTACACAAGGCAGCCATGGATGGACCTTGCTTGGAGCAGGTCTGAACCAACTTTCCCTAAACCAAATTTGGTCTATCAAGACCTCAAGAAGACCCTAAGAGCATCCTAAAAACCTATATACGCGATCAAAAATCCCAAAGAAAGACCTCCAAACATAGACTTGCAGGTTACGGGTTTACAACCCAAACCCTTAAACTCTCATGTAAACCAACATACATGAATGGGATTTGAATCCTCATGAAGAGGGGATCAAAATAAACCCAACCACACTAAAAATGATGGAGAAATGACCATGAACGACCCATGAACAGATTCGGATTATCGTGGCTTAAACCAAGCTTTTGAGCCACATTCAAATCTCCAAATGAATGCCAAAACACTCCATAATGTTTTAGAAACATTTTAGGTTGAAAACAGCAGCAAAAAAGTTGGCCAGAATCCACGAAATAGGAAGAAATGGAAACCTGCAACTAGGGTTACAGTGGGGAAGAAATGGGGAAGACGACAGTGAGTTGACTCGGTCTTTTAAAATTTCCGTGTCGACTCGGACGCGTGGCAGCCTCTAGGCTTGCCACCGAATTAATGGGGCGACGTCGTTTTGGGCATTGGGATATATATATATATATATAACGGTTTAAATTAAAAGAAAAGGGAAGGATTTGTTGCTACGGGGTATCGAACCCCTGACCCCCACGCGCCCATGCACGCCCTTTTCCACTCGGCCACGCATGCGCGTGTGCCATATATGCAAACCAATATATATATATAATATAGTTAATTAAATCCAAAAATTAAAAAGGTGCAACTGCACCTGGTGAGATTCGAACGTGCGTGGTATGGGGAGGGAGGTGACACGCTGGCCAGCGTGCCACCCTATTCAACCTGTTCAAATTACGTACTAAATAATATATATATTACACTTAATTAAGATTAATTTAATTAAATGGAATTAATTAAATTAAATGCTCCGAAATGGCCCGTTGTCCAAAAATTACAAGTTATATATGTAACCTTACTATCTCGGACCCTCTGAGTCCATTGGTGAGGTCTGTGACATGAGATGAGGCCCCGAAAAATTTAAGACTCCTAAAAATGTCAAAATGACCAAATTGCCCTTCCCCCTAAACAAGTCAAACGAAGTCCGAATTAAACAAATAAATAGTGTATCCTTACTATTTTGGATACTCTGGGACCGATGGTAGGGTCCATTTTAAGAGACGGGACCCGAAAAAAAATAAAGACACGTAAAAGGGTAAAATGACCAAATTACCCCTAGTACACCAAAAGCCAAATTAAACCAAAGAAGGTCTAAACTGACTTTCTTCGACGCTCCGGACTCAATGGTAGAGTCTATTCAACCACAAGAAATGTCTAAAATAAAAATACATAAAATTTGATAAATAGCATCTGTCAGATGACTATAAATTAAAGTGATGCCAAAGTACTAATCTACGGCATATACAAGGACATGACAACACATCAACTCTAGAATAAAAAATTTCTAACTCATAAATTGATCTTAGGTAAATCATGGAAGAACAACGAACCAAGTACACAATCATGACCAAGGCCCAAAGGGCCAAGGACCCTAAGCAACAGGCCTTCATGCAAGAGCTGTTGCGTCGACAGAGAGTAATCAACAGATTTGTCAAGATAGCCAAGGCGACAGAGGTCGTCTCGGTAAGCCCTTTCATGTTCAAATCAACCACCAAGGCCATGGTGGCGGAGGCTAAAAAGAAGAAGGAAGAAGAAAGGAAATTGGAAGAAGAGAGAGAGAATACAGAAACCTTAGCCGAATGGCGTCGCAGGTAATATTATTATCATTAAGAACCTAAGTTACTAGTTCTGTATTATAGTTATAAGACAGACAGGTATGACAAGTTAGGCTTCTCACAGTCTACACTTAGTGAGTTGTGGAGTTAATTAAGTACATATGAAAATTTATGAAATTTTCATGAATCTTGATAGGCTAAGGAAAGAGAGAGTAAAAGGGAAGGCGCCTCAGTAGAGCTAACCCTAAAGGACCAAGGTGAGTAACCCTGTATTTGAACTGGAGATTTAACTCCATATATTTGAAGAAGTTTTAAGCTCAAGTCATTGCAGCCTTTGAATATCAAATTCAGTCTTTATATGATTCCGTTCTTTTAAAATATTCTATTACGGCATGCTTATTAAATGTTTTAAATTTAGCTCTTTACTTGAAAATACATCAGCATGTCTAAATCAAATGCAAACCTCTTTAATATTCTGAATTTGATTAGCACGTGTATTTGAAGCTTTATTGTAGAATTTATACATTTCATGCTTTAAATGTTCATGAAAAATATCTATTGAAGAAGTCATGTGACAAATGTTTTATAAGATAAACGGTACTAAGTACCACCCCCTATTATGGTTGAAATCCTTCGGGATTCAACAGTACATGCCCGGTAGAAGGATCTAATCCCCCAGGCAAATGAGATATCTCCATTGACAGTATTGGCAGTAAAATGGGAGTCTGGTTCGAAACAGATTCCGCCTAACAAAAGAGAAAAGATGACAAGTGATTTTGAAAATAGAAGTAGGTATTATCCCTATTCTATTTCACGTGTTTATATGCTTTTAAATTGCATATGCTCTATTTGAAGAAAATGTGTATTTAGCTTGAATACTTTAATTGTTCAAAGCTATTGTTTTAAGAATGCATATACTCTGTGTTCTAAAATGTACAAGCAATTGGTAGTGAGTATTTCATAAACCCTCATGTGCTAAAACCACTACCAGTTGAAAAACCCCATGACGAATGCAGGATTTACTCACAAGCTTTGATTAGCTTACCCGGATTTTATCCGCCCCCCCCCTTTCAGGTGACTAAGGACAGATCGATTTTTGAAGACTATAAGGAGAAACCTAGCTTTTGGGAAGATTTGCTTGAGGAGTTCTTTTGGAAAAAAAAAAAAAAAAAAATCACATGAACTCTGATTAATATGTTTTGTATTAGCTGATAATTTAAGGACGTGTATTAAGCCCTACGGGGCAGTTGAATTAAGATTTTAATTATGAAGTTCTTTAAGTTTTAGTTATGCTCTGATTTTATATGAATGTGTGAACATGTGTACCATTGAGAATAGCGGCAGTATCGGACGGATGTGCAAATTTAAAAAAAAAAAGAAAAAAGAAAAAAAAAAAGATTTTCACGCTTCCGCAACCACATGAAGCACATCTATTCGATACCGCTACCTATGCGAGCCTTGTCTCGAGGCCTTCGGGTCTCGGGGCGGCGATCGCGATCCGGTAATCCGCGTAGGGTGGGTTTCGGGTCGTGACAAGTCAGTCACCTTAACCCTTCACTAATGCCTAAAGTACGTCCATGATCAAACCGTCTACTCTATTAAAGGATGCCAGCCAACCTCCAGAGAATGCCATGCTCTCGCACTCAAGGCCAAGGCCCCTAAATAGCAATTACTGCATACCCGTGAATGTGGGGATCCAATCCACTCCTACTATCACGAGGCAAAAGACTGTCCCTCCAGGATTGACGAGCCACTAAGCCCCAGAGGAAGGGACAGTAGGGCCAAGCCCATAAGGGAACCCATTAAGGTCCTGGTAAGCTCTGAAGACTAGGGGCACTACCTGCAGATAGGCCCGGACCTGATACTTGCCGAGCAGGATGAGTTAATCAGATTCCTGAAGAAAAACCTCTCTGTGTTTGCTTAGGAAACAAGGGATATGGAAGGAATAGATCCAGATCTCATCACTCACAAATTGATGGTGGATCTAGACCATCCACCAGTAAGGTAGAAAAGAAGGCCACTCGCTCTAGAGCGGCATCAGATCATTAACGATGAAGTCCAAAGGCTATTAGATGCCAACATGATACATGAGGTATTATATCCTGATTGGCTAGCTAACACTGTTCTGGTCAAAAAGAAAAATGGCAAGTGGAGAGTCTGCGTTGACTATACAGACCTCAACAAGGCATGCCCCAAAGATAGCTTTCCTCTTCCGAGGATAGATCAGTTGGTTGATGCTACTGTAGGGCAGGAACTATGAGCTTCATGGATGCCTATTCAGGATACAATCAAATACAGAAGCACCCGCTTGATTAGGAGAAAACATCATTCATAACCGAACGAGGTCTCTATTGCTATAGAGTGATGCCGTTCGGATTGAAAAATGCTGGGGCCATATACCAGCGTCTGGTTAATAAGATGTTCAGCACTTTGATCGGCAGTACCATGGAAGTCTATATTGATGATATGCTGGTCAAAAGCCCACGGAAGAGCAGCCACCTCCAGCACCTGGCTCAAACGTTCGACATTCTGAGGCAGTACAAGATGAAGCTCAATCCCTCGAAATGCACCTTTGGTGTAACAAAGGGAAAATTCTTGGGATACATAGTCTCTCAAAGAGGTATAGAGGCGGACCCCACCCAAATTGGGGCCATGATCGGACTAGAGTCACCAAGGACCAAGAAAGACATTTAGGCACTGAATGGCAGAATAGCAGCTCTGAGCAGATTTATCTTCAAATTTACTAATCGTTGCCTACCATTCTTCAAAGCTCTAAAAGGTAACAAAGCTCTACAATGGACTGACGAATGTGAAAAATCCTTGTAGGAACTGAAGGAGTACCTGGCTTCACCTGAGCTCTTGTCAAAGCCAATCCAAGAGGAAAAGCTACTTCTCTACCTTGCAGTCTCCGAGAATGCTGTCAGTTCTGTACTGGTCAGATAAGACAAGGGCGTACAGAGGCCCATATTTTATGTCAGTAGGGCATTGTTAGACACAGAGAAGAGGTACCCTCAGATCGAGAAATTGGCCCTTGCACTTATAGTATCTGCACGGAAGCTCAGATCTTATTTTCAAGCTCATCCCATAGAAATTCCAACTGCTTATCCTTTAAAGTCAGTACTGAGTAAACTAGAGGTATCAGGACGATTAGTCAAATGGTCAGTGGAACTGGCGGAGTTCGACATATCCTATGTTCCACGGATCTCAATAAAAGGACAAGCCTTGGCAGACTTCGTTGCCGAGTTCACCCCAGCATTACTAGATAGAGCACAACTTTGTGAAAATTTGGGGACATGGCTGCTATACACTGACGGGTCATCTACCGACCGAGGTGCTGGTGTTGGACTGGTATTACAGTCCCCTGATGGGCTCATAACAGAAAGGGTAGTTAGCCTAGGTTTCAGAGCCTCCAACAATGAAGCAGAATATGAGGCCCTTATCTTAGGGATGAAGCTAGCACGAGAATCCGAGGCTTAGAACCTCGAAGTATTTTCTGACTCCCAATTAGTGGTCAGCCGAGTTCAGGGAGAGTTTGCTATCAACAATGAAAGAATGCTTTGGTATTCAGAACTGGTCAACTTGTTGAAACGTTCCTTCTGAGCATTCTCAGTCCAAAAAATCGAAAGGGGTCAGAACTGTAGAGCTGATGCCTTGGCAAACATGGCATCCCATATGAAGTCAGAAGGAGACTAACACTAAGAATCTCCCATCAGCCAAAGCCTAGCATCGAAGAAGTCCAGGTCGCCTAAATCACAGAACAGCCTTACAACTGGATGACTCCTATCCTCCAGTACCTAGAAAAGGTCTCCTCCCAGAAGACAAGAATAAGGCAAAATGAGTCCGAATCAGAGCAGCTCGGTACCTTGTCATGAATAAGAGGCTTTATCGAAGGTCTTATTCTTAGCCATTGTTAAAATGCCTGGCTCTAGAAGAGTCTCAGTACGTCCTGGCTGAAATTCAAGAAGGAATATGTGAAAATCATAATGGGGGTAGAACCATAGCGCACCGAGCTCTAACACAGGGCTACTACTGGCCTGGAATGCTAAGAGAGGCAGAAGAATACGCTCGGAAGTGTGACAAATGCCAAAGGTTCACCCCTTACCAACACTAGCCCCGTCATGAACTTGTCCCTATCATAAGCCCATGGCCCTTTGCACAATGGGGAATAGACATCATAGGCCTATTGCCTAGAGCCACCCCGAACAGGAAATACCTATTGGTAGCTATCGACTACTTCTCAAAATGGGCAGAAGCAGAGCCATTAACACGTATTATAGAGAAATAAGTCAAAAGTTTCACTTGGAAGAATATAGTCTGCAGGTTCGGCATACCTCGCGTGATCGTCACAGACAACGGCACGCAGTTTGCTAGTAAGACCTTCAAAAAGTTTTGCCAAGACCTGAATATCAATCAACACTTCTCCTCACCTGGTCATCCCCAAGCCAATGGGCAAGTAGAGGTTACTAACCGAACAATCCTTGATGCTATTAAGAAGAGACTTCAAAAGTTACCTTCATTTGGAGATTCATCATCTCATTCATCAGTTTCGCAAGGTTCTCCCCCCTATATCGATGAGGGCCCTTAGACCAGATTTGGTCGAAGGCCTTCTTGGTGGTAGTCCGGCTCTTCGGATGGTCGGGAGGGAGTGGCAGACGCCTTCCCCTTCCCAGCTCGCTTGCTTTGAACGGAAGGGGTAGGAGGAACTACCGAGATCGGAACAGCAGTTTGGGCCTCCTTCTCATCCTTTGATGGAGTTGGTCCAGGAGAGCCAGAGATCAATCTCCTCTTTTTTACCTGCAGGGGAGGCTTGGGCTCAAGTTGGGAAGAAGCCTCCCTTACCAATTGTGGCTCTGGCTTTGACCACCTCGATGTTAGCCTTCTTCTAAGCTCGTCAGTACGAGTATTGGCGGCCATCAGATTCTCCGGAGTGACAATGACGGTATGAGCTCGGTCGGGAGTCTAAAGAAGCTGACGATACTGATCTTGGAGTTCATTAGTAAACTCAAACCTCCTCCAAGCACTCCTGACTGCACATAAACAAGAAATAACATTTCAGTTCATCAGCTCGGAAGACAAAGCAAAGCTGAAACAACCTAAGGAAAATAAGCCTCACCCTTATGACCCGTGATAGAGGGAATGTCGAGATATGATCTTGGAAGTCTTCACGCTCCCATCTTCCTCCAATAAAAAAGTACCACTTCTTCCATGTTTTATTGGAAGAGGGTACAGAGGACAGAGGTCTGAACCCCTTCTTGAAAGACATAAAAAAAGGCCCTTCGACTTCATATACTTCAGATCCATGTTACTACGGATCAGATCTACAGATACATCTACACTATTCTGGTGCCTTAACACTATAAACCCTAAGAGGTGCCGCCAACTATTAAGGTTAAGGTCGGCAGGACAAAGTTTGAACCAACAGAAGAACTATCTAACTAAATCAGGTAATGGAAGCCTTAAACCTATCTCAAACCAAGTGAGATAAACACAGATCTCCCCAGCTTCGACATTGTCAGGACGATCCAATGGGCCCGGTACCCTACATGTAACATTTGGGGGAAAATTGTACTTCACCCTCCACTCATCTAATAAGCTCTGGGTAACAGCATTCTCACCCTCTTCTCTCTAGGAAGGCCTACCAGAGGCTTCCCTAGCCCTATCTCGGGGTTCTATAAAGGCATCAACTATCCTAGTCTCAAGATTGTGGGGGGACCCAACAGACCTATCCCCAATGTCCTCGGAGGTAAGACCACCTACATTTCTACATGAGACGGCAAAGCCGTCTCCAAGGGGTTTCCTACGCCCTCATTAGCACCAGAAGATTCAGAAGGAGTAGACATTGCTCAAAAAGAAAATAGGGAGGACAAAATTCTCAAATTAAAAAGCAAAGAATGAAAAGAAAGGGAAGATTGGTCGAACCTGTTCTAAACCAGAGCCTCAGACAAACAGTATTCTTCAAACTCCAAGGTCGCACAAACCCAACAATGGCAGAAAATTCTTCTGGTACAGTGAAAATGGTAAGGAAAGGGTCATTTCAAACCTCTTTCCTTATTTATAAGTGCAGCATCAGTGTGGGCCCACCAAGCCGAACCGCCATGACGGTTAAGAACAATGATGGCTTTGAAAAACCCAACCATCGGCTGCGCAATAAATGACGCACCAACAGTTGCCTCGAAAAATGAACAGACAGGGCGCATGACTTTCCAAAATCACCTAGCCCTAGTTGCTCGTTGACATCGAACTAGGACTTGGGGGGGGATTGAATTGATATACCATAAAATAGCAGGACCAATCATCACTTGACACGTATGTCTACAGTTCGGCCCATGCTCAGCTAGTTCAGCTCACGCTCGGCCAGAATGGCTCGCGCTCGGCTATTGAGGGCAGACCGACAGATCGGAAGAGGCCGAGCACAAGCATTCATAGCAGATCCACATTCAGATAGGGCTCACGGGATTGAATCCAGAACTCCAGCAACACTCTAGAGCTCATCACTGCCTTAACATTTGCCGAGTAGAGAATAAGGAAACAGTCGCCTACAAGGAAACGGCCACACATGTTTATCTCTATTGTGATACAATGTCCAACAAGGTAACTGCTATCTCCGATGATCGAATCCCTACTTTCATGGCTCCAAATCCTAATCAACTTAGGAAAACCACAACCTATAAATTAAACTTTAAAGGTACGCTTTATTTTCATGCTCATTATTTGGCTTTCATTACAGTCTTTCAATTTAGTTTATTGACTTAAGCATCGGAGTGGCCACCGCCGGAGCCAACCCGATAGTCCTCTGATATTCTTTTTGAGTGTTCCTTAGGGAGCTGAGCTTGGAGCATACATGGGCCAAAAAGTGCAGCATCACTTGCCAAACACATTTTTTAAATATTAATGTGATGTATAAACTTATATGATATTTATAATACTTTCTATTATAAACTAGTATACTTAAATTTCATATATTTATATTTGATATAATTACTTTTTTAAATATTAATTTATTATATATGTATATATATCGTTTGCCGAATGAAGGACAAAATGAGAAATATATATATATATATATATATTTCATAATTATTTTTGAACTAAATCTAGCCTAACATCAAATTGATTGTGCCATAATTATTTTTGACTAATTTCATTATCTATAATCATTTTTCATAATTTATAAATAACTCCTTGTGGCCACTTAGTAAATTCCATATTGTATCAAATTACAATAAGTGGCTGTCAAAACAAATATATTAACAACATGACCAACTTTAGTTTTGCTTTAAAATGAGTAGAATTCAAATATTTATTTATTGAATGGGATAGATTTTTAAAATTTATTTTTTAATGTGTTTGGACGTTGAATAATATTTTATCATGTATGTTATGGTTCAATGAAAAGTAAGGGTTATAATATACATGACATAAGAACACACATGTAATGGAGATGCTAGTATATGGGTTAGTGTATGTTAGGAAAAGGGATAACATGTTGGTTAAAAATGAGAGTATTTATTAAAATTAGCTTAACCATGTCTGCTAGTTGAATTGAAGTATTTTTTTTAAGGCACTGTTTTAGCATAGACCATGTCTTTGTCAAGTAGCATTAACTATGTCTTTGTCAAAATATTAACTATGTATGTCTTTGTCTCTTTGTGTGAGTGTGTAATAGAGATGGGTTGGTTATTTCTTGTACATTTTTTTGTTCTCTTGAAAATTGAAGTATTTTTTTTAAGGCACTGCTTTTAGCATAGAAGTAAAAGAATAATAAAAAACTTTCAAGTTGACTAATGAATTTTTTTATTTGTTTAGTCCGCTTATCTGCTAGTTGAATTCAATTGAAAGTTAAATTTTAAAAGAATTTGAATGAATGAATGAAGTCGAGATGAAAGGAAGGAAGGTACCCACTTGGGTTTTATATTAATTTAGTTGCTTTTTTGAGGGGTCAAATTGATGTAGTCGCTTCCTTATTTTTAGCTTTTAGTTTTCATCGTTCTCACTCGACAGTATTATAGTGGCCATTCAATCACATCAATGTAATTGAATACTGTCAAGCCTGCTGACTAGGCAGTGTACGTTATTAGTAATTTTGTTGTGATATTGGAATATAATTACCCCTTTCTCTAAGAAAGTACAAGCATAAATTAGTGTTGATTCCATGAATCCACCCTTTTTATAATTAAATGATTAAGAAACCAATTATGTAATTGCATTCATGTAAGCTTAGCCCCGTTCGGGAGTCATTTTTATCATATGTGAATCTTGTCGCGAAATTTATTCGCGATTGGGCTCATGTGTATGAAAATCGATTCTTGAATTGTCTAGAGAGGACAGTTCGGGAATGCATAAATCTGCATTGCAATCAATAGCGCATATGCTTGAATATTTCACTATGATAAAATTTCAGCACAGTCTCCTATTGTTCTCCGGGTATATATTTAGGCATGCTAACGTCTATCTCGTATACTTGGAGAACCGTGGGGAGATGCTGCCGAAATTTTGTCCGAGTGGAATCAAGCATTTGATTTGCTGCTGATTGTAATGTAGATTGTGCATTCACGAATGGGACAGGACCGCCTTACCCTTTAAAGAGAAGTTGGAGGTGATAGGATTCATGTTTCATATTTATAACGAGTATCATTTTTGATTTGTATTAGGTAGACGAAAATGGATAAGAGTTGGATAGACATTGAAGGGCAAACATTTGCCAGGGTATGTGAAGGGGATCAAAGATTTTATTGAGTTTGCTCGTGCATCTGCAGATGGGAGAAATAGGATAAGATGTCCATGTAGGAGGTGTAATAATAGGGATTATATGCACATAGATGAGGCCAAAGAGCACCTACTCGAACACGGGATGGACAAGAGGTATATGTATTGGGAATTTCATGGGGAACATCGTGACATACGAGTGGTATTTGAGGATGAAGAAGAAGACGACGATGATGACTTTGGTAATAATGTTGGGGTTGATTACGAAGGCTTGCCACAAATGTTGGCAGACTTGCAAGGGGCTACAACTGGGCCGAGTAGTCACAGGAGTGACACGGGACAATCGGAAGTGTTTGAGTCGTTGTTGAGGGAAGCAAGGTAGCCGTTATATCCGGGTTGTGATAAGTTTTCGAAACTGGACTTTCTCGTGAAACTCCTTCATATTAAGACCATCAACTGATAGAGTAACAAATCATTTAATATGGTCATTGAATTGATTAAAGTAGCATTTCCTGCTGGGGAGACCCTTTCGAAATCATATTACGAGGCGAAAAGAATATTAAGAGATTTGGGCCTCAGGGTATATTCCCATACATGCTTGCAAAAACGATTGCATGTTATTTTGGAAGGAAATTAAACAATGTAAGGAGTGTACGGTGTGCCACGAACCCAGGTACAAGCTCAATGAAGGAAAGAGCAAGACAATTCCGGACAAGGTGCTGAGATATTTTTCCTTAAAACCTAGACTACAAAGGTTGTATATGTCTCAGAAGATGGCAGAAGATATGCGGTGGCATAAGGAGACGCGTGTTGCTGAGGAAAATGTATGTAGGCATCCAGCAGATTCAGAACCTTGGGCTGAGTTTGATACAAATCACGAATGGTTTGCAAATGAGGCGCGTATCGTACGACTTGGGCTGGCTAGCGACAGTTTCAATCCATTCAGTGACATGAGTAATGTAATACCCCGACCCAAAATGCCCGGGGTAATTTGACTCGCATTACGAGGCAAAGAACCGTAGTTAAAAATTAACTACTGAAAGATCGAGGATTAAGAAATATCCAAATATGAATATTTCCAAATGCATGGTTACACTATATACATAAAATAATATATATATATATATATATATATTAATATATGCAAAAACACACAATGATTGTGTATTGTGTGTGAGTATATTGCCAATATATATATGAATAAGTATACCTATATATATATATATCTATAATTTTACACATAAAATTTTATGTATATATATGTATAAATATATATGCATGTAAGCATATAAGTGTGTGCAGAATTGTGAAGTGTGTGTGTCGGCAGCACACACTAGAGTGTGAAAGTGTGTGTTTGTGTGTTGTAAAGTATATGGATTATATATATATATATATATATATATATGATACAAAATATCAACCCAAAATATCACAAAGGCATTCAATGTAAAGTTAGAGATGAAAAAAAAATTTAATGGGTCAGAAAGGTGAGGTCATAGAGAGAGAAGGGAGGGAGAAATGAGGCGGCAACAAGGCTGTCTATATATGTGTGTGTGTGTATATATATATATATATATATATATATATATAACATGCACAAGCATGTGTTTGAGGAAGCAATAAAAGCTAAAGGCAGTCTTGGCGCTCAGAGGTGGGATTCAAAAAATAGAGGAGGAAAAAAAATAAGAAGAAGAAGGAAGGAATACCATCTTTTGGAGGTAAACCCACAAAACATCATATTTTCTCTCTCTAAAAATGCATGCATGTAATTAAGCTGTTTTAGTGTTATTCATGCATAAATGATGTTTAAAATAGATAGACTTAAACAAGACATGAAAAATGAATGCTAAACACATCAAGAATACCCAACCGTATATCAAACTGCCATGAACAGACCTTGCTTGAAGCAGGTCTGGAAACATGTTAACCAAACTATATTTGGTTTATTGGAACCTCAACTAGACTCTCTAGGGGTGTTAAAAACACAAGTCCGCGATCAAAAAGACCCAAGAAAACCCTAAAAATTTAGAGTTGCAGGTTCGGTCTTTAAAACCCAACCTCACCAACTCGCTATAAAAACCCCTTTTAAAAATGAAAGATGAAACCCCATGAAGAAGGGACCAAAACAAAAGAAATCCCAAGAAGAATGGTCAAGAAATGAGCACAAACAGCCAAGTTGCAGGTTTGATTATCAAACCTTCAACCAAACACTTGAGCTCGATTTGAACCCTAAAATGAATGCCAAGATGATCCTTAATATGTTAGAAACATTTTAGATTAAAAACAGTAAGAGTTCATGGAGCCAAACTTCACGAAATGAAAGGAAAAGAAAACCAGAATTAGGGCAACAGTCATGGGGGTTGAAGAGGAAGACAATGAGTTGACTTGCAACTCGTTTAAAACGGGTGGGGGTGACTCGGGACACGTGGTGGCCTTGAGGGCTGCCATCGCATTATTGAAACGCTGCTGTTTTGATTTAAGGGTTATAAAACCCTAAACCGACCTGTTTGGTTACGCGTTTATGGCCCAAATTTCATAAACTGTACACGAACAGGGATAACTTATTCCGATTTAGGGGCGTTATCCGTCATTTGGCCCAACTAAATTAAGAAAAATGAAGGGGGCTGTAGTCCCAATGACTCGAATGGCAGACCTTCCCCCCAAGATCCAAGCCCCTTACCACGTGGACAGGCATTGCCTGTGTAACACCCCGACCCTGATTAAGAAATGATTAATTACTAATCATTAATTTGAACCAAACATAAAGAATAATTTAGAAGTTAATCGAGAACCTCATGATAGACCCATAAAATAATGTCTGAACTTCATTACCATTAATTAGGCGAAATGATGTTACTTAAACACTAAGAAAACTCGAGTTAACAAACTACAGAAATTCCAAGGGATTAATAACCGACACTAGACCTTAGATATTGAAGCCAACCTAAATAGAAAGTGACTGGAAGAAACCGTGTCGAAAAAGGAGCAACGGAAAAGAAAATATTTAGGAAATAGCCAAAATGGAATTCTGCGCCAACCAAACAGGGCCTAAGCCTAAAATAGGGGAAAAATAGCCAAAAGTGAGGCCAAGGGGAATTGAACCCTTGACCAAGTGGGACAAGATTTTTATTACCCAAAAAATTACCAAGTAGGCTGCTACCATTTTTGTGCCTATATATGCAACCAAATTGTATTTAAACCCAAATTAGCCAAGGCCACCTCCCAAATTGGCCAATGGCCATGCATGCAATCCCCACATCACCTCCTTTCACCTCATGTCAGCCACCGAACCCACTAAGTCTAATACACATGTATACATTCATGTATATGTATAGGTTGTATGTGAGAGAAATGCTAAAATATATATGCCAACCACACATTTTGACCCTCCAAAAATCAGTGTACTGCCCCCAGACTAGTGTGTGAGAAGTTCTCTATGTTGTGTACGTGTTAGAGAGAGAGAGAGAGAGAGAGAGAGAGAGGAAGGGGCATTGTGTGAGAGGAAGGTGTATATGCAAGTGTGTGTATGCATGTGAGTACCACCTAAGTGCATGTGAAGGAATCTGGGCAACCCTAAGGAGCATTGAGAAGACCTGAACCAAGCCAAAGAAGAGAACAACCACTGCCAAAAGGTATAAACCCAAAACTGCAAAATTTTCTGTTTAAATTTTGAAATTGTTTTGACGCTAGTTGAGCCTAAATAACTGCATGCATGATACCTAAAATGTAATATCTTGAATGAGGCAAGAGATTAGAGCCTGAAACAGCCTAGAACACTAAGCCGTACACCCAACCGCCATTAATGGACCTCGAATTATGCAGGTCTGAATCGACTTGCACAAAACTTAAACTGGGTCATCTAGCCTTAAACTAGACCTCATTAGGGTTCCTAAACCACTAACCCACGACCTTGAAACCTAAGAAATGAGCCCTTAATATCGAGTTGCAGGTTTCGGTCGTGAAACCTAATTCTTGTTTGACACTTTTAAGCTCGACTTTGAGAATAGGAAAGGAACCCCCATGCCTTAAGGATCACACAGAACCCAACCCCATTAAAAATGGTTGCGAGATGAGGATTTATTGCCAAATTATCCAGTTCGGCTATCATGTCTTAGACCGAGCATTTGGATTAGCTATATGACCTCAAATGAATGCCAAGACGTTGGCCTAACCTTTAGAAATGTTTTGGGATGGATGGCAGAGAGAATCCGCACCTGAAACTCCACGAAATCGAGAAACATGAAAACCAAAAAATTAGGGCAAACTGGGGGGGGGGAAGAAGGAAGACGATGACCAGTGACGGGTTCGGTTCGGGTCGGATATGGGTTCGGGTCGGGACCCGACCCGTCGCATAAACGAGTTAAGTGAAACTATGCCGTTTTGATTTAAAAGATTTTAAATTTTAAAAATTAGGGCTGACGTCATCATAACGTCAGCATTACGCATTGAACCGGTTGGTTCAATGGAATAGTGAACCGGTTCAGTTACAAACCAACTGAACCCTTTGGTTTATTTTAATAGTTTTAAATAATTGCAATTCACCCCCACTGTTTAGTAAAATTGTACTAAGGCCCAGATTTTTAAAAGAAAAATTCAAATAGGCCCCTGGAAAAATAAATAATTAATAAAATAATTTATTTAATTATTTTATTATTGGGTAAAATTACTATTTTACCCTTGAATAATAAATTAGTTAAACGGAGTCCAAATAAAACAAATAAATAGTGCATTTTGACTATTTTGGACGTTCCGGACTCAATGGTGTGGTCCGTTTTACGAGACGAGACTTCAAAAAATTAGGACACGTTAAAGTACAAATTACCAAATTGCCCCTAACATGTCCAAAGCCCAATTAAAAGCCAAGAAGGTCTAAATTGACTTTCTTCGACGTTCCAGACTCAACGGTGAGGTCTGTATTACGAAATAAAGTATGAAAAAATATGATGCGTCAATAAAATAAGACTCACGACAAGACATTAGGACATAATACGATTTAAGCATAATTAGAAACATCAATAGGAGATATTTGAAGTACATTGAAGTTAATAGATTATTGTGAATTGTTTCTAGGAACTACAAAGGGAAGGGAACAACCAACTAACAGTGCAAACCCAGGGAATCAAGGTGAGTAACCCTGCATTTGAAGTGGAGATTTTAACTCCATGATTTAAATGATGTTTTAACCTTCAAAATATCCGAAGCATTGAATGTTTAAATTCCATATTTCATGATTCCTGTATTGAAATATTCCGCTCTTATAATTCTCTTGCGACATGTTCAGTGAATGATTTTTGTTAAAATTCTCTTTGAAAGTATTTAACATGTCATCTGTTCTGAAATGTCATTTCAACTATGTGAAGATCCTATCATGAACATCATGTTTGTTTTAAATGCTCATAAAAGCATTTCTTGAAGAAGTCATGTTTAAATGCTTATAAAAAGTATTTTTGAAGAAGCTAACGTTTTGCAAGATAATAATGATGCATAAGCATCACCAGTTATTAAGCACCCTTCGGGTTCTCAATTCAGAATAATGCCTGGCAGCAGGATCTAATCCCCCAGGCAACGAGATCTCTCAGAAGTAAGACTAGGGTCTGGTTCAAAACGGATCCTTCAGTTAAAAAGTGAAAAGATGATAAATGATTTTAGAAATGAAAGCAGGTTTTATCCTTATTTTTATGCCTCTTTATATGCTTGAAATGCATATACTCTGTTTGACGAAATGCTTATTTAGCCTTGAATACTTTAATTGTTTCAAAGCTATCCGTTATGAAAAATACATGTACTTTGTGTACTCTGTGTTGAAAATATACGAACAATTGGTAGTATACATTTTATAAACTCTCATCTGCGAAACCACTGCCAATTGAAAACCCATGACAGATGCAGGAATTACTCATTGGGCTTTTCGAAGCTCACCCCATTCCCTAAATTTTTTTTCAGGTAACGATGACGAGTGGGAGCCTTGCTCCATTTGGGGATGATGATTAGTGGCTTTAATATGATCAAGGACTTTTTGGAAGTACTAAGGACTCGTAGATAGTCGAATTCTGAAGTGTAATAGATTTTGGACAACATGTACTTAAGCCCTTGAGGCATTCAGATATGTACTATGTATAACACTTTAAGTTTTTAGTATGCTCTGATTTTTATTAATATGTGTACCGCTATGAAGAGCGGCAGTACCGGATGGATGTGCGACAGATTTTAAAAAAGAAAAGAAAAAGATTTTTTTTTTCACGCTTCCGCAACCACAGGCCGCACCGCCATCCGATATTGTTGCTTATGTCTCGCCTCGCCCAAAGGCTCCTGAGCCTGAAGGCGGCGGTCGCGATCCGAGATCCGCACAGGGTGGGTTTCGGGTCGTGACAGCCTGTGGTGTTTATTGCGCCCGAAAATATATATATATATATATTACGTAATTAATATATAAAAATCAGAATAATAAAATGGTGCGCAACACTTGGTGGGATTCGAACAGTGGACCAAGGGGATGAAACCAAGCGTGCGAACCATTTTGGATAGGACAATCCCGTGCCAAAATGATGCACCAAAATGTATATATTATATATAATATACATTAAATTAAATTAAATTAATTAATTAAATTAAATAATGACAAAATGGCCCGTTGTCCAATTTTAACAAGTTATTAGTGTATTCTTACTATCTCGGATCTTTTGAGTCCAATGGTGAGGTCCATGTCACGAGACGAGGTCCCAAAAAATTAAAGACCCGTAAAAATGCTAAATGACCAAAATGCCCCTATTGCTACCAAACCTAAACAGAGTTCTACGAAAGCCTAAATTGACTTTCTTCGACGTTCCGGACTCAATGGTAGAGTCTATTCAACCAAAAGAAGTGTCTAAAATAAAAAGACATAAAACTTGATGAATAGCATCAGTCAGGTGGTTATAAGCTAGAACATTGCTGTAGTACTAAACTAAGGCTCGTATGTTGAAATGAAATACGAAAAGAGACGACACGTAAACATGTGAAGTAAATAAATCAAACTTAAAATTAATGGAGCTACCAGAAGAGTGTAGTTTTAAAATGAAATTAAATTCCTAACACATTAAATTGTGTTATAGGTTAAGATTACAAGTTAAATTAAGTACACATGAGATTTATGGAATATCCGTAAATCATTTTAGGATTTAATACGATCTAAGCATAAGTTAAGAAGCATCAATAGGTAATATTACAGTGAATGTGAAGTTAATGAGACTACTTATGAATTATTCTTAGGAACTACAACGAAAGTGGGAAAGCGCATTTTTAGCACTAACCCTAAGGATCAAGGTGAGTAACCTCGTATTTGAAGTGGAGATTTAAGTCCATGGATTTGAAAAGGTTTAAGTTCAAAAGATATGAAGTGTTTGAATTCGAAATTCAGTATTTACATGATTCAGTTTTAAATAGTTTTGTTTTTATAAACTCTATTATGACATGCTTAGTGAATGGTTTCTACCACAGTTTTCTTAAAATATATTTCAGCATGTCTAAAGTTTAAAATGCCCAAATTATATAAAGTGTTCTGAATTTGTATCACCTAAGGTTTGGAAGATTTTATCATGAAGACATGAGCATCTTTTAATAAGTGTTCATGAAAGTACTTATGAAAAGTTATGTGATAAAAGTATTTAAATGCAAGATAAGCTGTGCATAAGCACTATGAATTTTATGGGTTTTTACGAATAAATGCCAGGTAGCAGGATCTAATCCCCCAGGCATAAGATATCTTCACGTAAAGTAAAATGGGAATCTAGTTCGAAACGGATTCTATTAACGAAAGTGATAAGATGTTATGTTTGAAAATGGAAGCAGGTTTTACCTTCATTTTCACTGTGTATATCAATATGTTTTGAAGTTCATATGTATAAGTTTAGCTTGAATATTGTAAATGGTTCAAAGCTTTATGTTTTAAGTAATGTATATGTTCTAGGTTCAAAGTATATGAGCAATTGGTAGTGATTGTTTTATAAACTCTCTTGTGCTAAACCACTGCCAATTGAAACCCCATAACAAATGTTGGAATTACTCACAAGCTTAGATTAGCTTACTGGATTTTTATCCGATCCCCCCTTTCAGGTGATTAGTGGCAGTCTTGATTTTGAGGACGATGATGATGAGTCTACCCGTTTTTGGAAGACATGTTTAAGTAGTTCTTTTGAAAAACACTATGAACTTTAAGTTTCAACTTTTGTATTAGTAAAGCAGTACACTATTATGTATAAGCCCCATGGGGCAATCAATTATGTAATAATTGTAAAGTCTTTAAGATTTCTATTATACTCTGAATGCTAAATCATGTATGCCTACATAAAGAGCAGCAGTATTGGACGGATATGAGAAATTTAAAAACAAGAAAAAGAAAAGAAAAAGTTTTTCATGCTTCTGTAATCACGGGTCGCACACCTATTTGATACCGCTGCTTATGTGAGCCTTCTCCCTGGGGTTCCCAGGCCTAAGGGTGGCGGTTGCGATTCGAAAATCCGCACAAGGTGGGTTTCGGGTCGTGACAAGTAATGCCTACATCATGTGGCTGGTGTTGCTTGTGCCGTATAACTTGCCACCATGGAAATGTATGAAAGAACCATTTATCTTTATGTCGTTGCTTATTCCAGGGCCGAAGTCTCCTGGTAATGAAATTGATGTGTACTTGCATCTTTTAGTGGATGAGTTAAAGGAATTGTGGGAGGTAGGAGTGAAGGCATACGGCGTCTCTAAGAATGAGACATTTCAATTGCATGCAACGTTACTATGGACCATAAATGACTTTCCAGCATATGGGAACTTGTCTGGGTGGAGCACTAAGGGGTATCTGGCATGCCTGGTTTGCAATAAGGATGCATGTTCCCTATATTTGTCTAATGGAAAGAAGATATGCTATATGTGCCATCGTCATTTTCTACCGCCATCACATGGCTGGTGAAATCTGCAGAAGCATCTGTTTGATGGAAAAATGAAGCGTAGATAGTCACCTCCATTGTTGTTTGGCAAAGACGTGTTGGCGCAATTGGCACTCATCCAACCAGTGAGGTTTGGGAAGATATCGGGTACTAAGAAGAGGAAGCGTACTAATGTGGAGTTAAATTGGATGAAGAAGAGCATATTTTTTGATTTGCCGTATTGGGAGACCCTTAAGTTGAGGGACAATTTGGATATTATAAAGATCGAGAAGAACATCTGTGATAATGTGTTGGGAACTTTAATGAATATTGAAGGGAAGACGGAGGATACTGTTAAAGCCCGGTTGGACTTGCAGGAGCTGGGAATACGGAAAGAGCTGCACCTAATATGTAGCGGTGATAAATATATTGTGCCTCCTGCACAATATACGTTAGCATTCGTAGAGCGAATGAGGATTTACGAGTGGTTTAAATCAGTGAAGTTTCCAGATGGATACACATCAAATATATCTCGGTGTGTAAATGTTATAGATGAAAAAATATCCGGATTGAAGAGTCATGACTGTTATATCCTTTTACAATGACTTCTTTCGGTTGCACTACGTGGATATCTCACCGATGACATATCAACTACATTAACTGAGCTAGGTTGCTTCTTTAGAGAATTATATGCGAAGACGTTGAATTTGGAAGTACTGGAAAAGCTCGAAAGGGATGTTGTCGTGATCCTTTGCAAGTTGGACAAGATTTTCTCTCCAGCTTTCTTTGATGTAATGGTCCACCTAACTGTGCATTTGCCTTATGAGGCAAAAATTGGCGGAATTGCCCAATACCGTTGGATGTATCCAATAGAAAGGTACATTTAATTTTATGAATTGTGTTATCTATCCATCCTAACTATTTTAATGTATAACTGATTAATTATTAAGATAGATATTTGCACACATTGAAGCAATATGTGTGTAACAAAGCACGACTGGAAGGGTCATACAGTTACATTATTGCTATGGTCATTCTGCGTATATTTTTAAATGTGATTGGTGGGATGTAAGTAATAAAAAGATTGGAATGCAGATCGATAAGCACTTCATAAGTGTTAATATGTCATGTACGGCATTTAAAGATGATCCGTATGTTTTGGCATCGGTTGCAAAACGAGTTTTCTATTTGAAGGACGCAAAAATAAGAGGCGATTGGCATATTGTCCAAAAAATAAAAACTAGAAATGTTTATGATGTCCTAGAAGTTGGCGAGGGAGATGAAGAGTTGGAGAGGATTGAGGAGGCACTACAAGAAGAGTCTGAAACTGCCCACGATGGTGTTGTCCGGCATGATCAAGAAGATGTTACTTTGTATCGGTTGAATAGAACTGATGTAGAACTAGATCATGTTGTAGCTTCCGACATCACCAATACCACACAATTAGATCCAAGGGATGCAACGTTCATTAATGATGATGATGACGACGAAAATGATTTTGATGATGAGACATTGTTAGAGTACTGTACCGAGAATGAAGAAAATTCAAGTTCAGATGATGATACAAACTCAGATGAATAATTGTAATAGGTGTTACATGTGTTAGGATCAAGTGTAATGGATTTTCAATTTTATGATGTAATGGATTTTAATTTTTATGATGTAATGGAATTTACTTTTAAACTTTCTTTTTAGATATGGTTGGAATAGGCTCACGCAGACGCACAGCCCTGATGGACCCATCGACCCCTTCCCCTTCCTTTGTAGGGTCGACCGATCCTGCCATTGATGGTATGCATAGTTCCACTTTGTATTAATGATTATATAAATATGGTACTAATTGTTTCCATTTTATTTTTTCTAAAGCTTCGGCCACCACCTCTAAACGAGGGCACGGTAGGTCGAAGAATTGGAGTTTGCAGGCACAGATGGAGGCAGCAGAGGGCTCACGACTTCAAAATTGAGCTACCTAAAGGCTTGCTGAAGCTCGTTGGTGGGTGGGCACAATAGTTTACCACAGAGGTCGACATCATTTGCCGACTACGTGCCCCACTCCATATTAGTGACTAGAGCTTCGTCACTAAGGAGGAGCTACGGGATATTCATGCGCATATCCTGGTATGTCTTTTATTATTGTGTTGAACTAAATTTTAACATATCTAATGCCGTAATGTACGCACAATGACATGCTTTACAAGAGAAGTTTGACATCGATCTCCACCCGCCTCACGTAGCAAAGGCAGTGGACCGTTATCTGGGATTCCGTTTCAGGGACTATCGACACTGGCTCTCCATGCACTACGAGGCGGAGGTGGCAGTCGGTAGAGAGCCCCGTGACAGACCCTACAGGGGGGTCACAGTGGAGGATTGGATGTTACTTTGTGACCGGTTCGCTAGTGACGCATTCCAAGTAAAAATTGTCAAAATTACTTTTGTTGTCTAAAAATTATTATCATTTATACTAACCTTCTTTGTTTTGGCCAAGTGTGGGAACTGAGTAGGAAAAATAGCGAGAACAGAAGTAAGCAAAAGGTGACCCACTGTGGTGGATCACGTTCTTTTGTACAATATAGGCATGATATGGTAAGTTAATAAATGTATCAAGTTCTTATTGTATAATCTATTCATGAAATCAATCTTCACAAGCTACTATTTATTTGCTCTAGCGAGACCAGGAGACTGGTGCACCACCCAGCAGCATTGATTTGTGGCACAAGATGCACTACAACCCCGAGAAGGGTTGGATTGGGCCTGAAGCACAGCGGCTTTATGTAAGTTTTTATTTAACTTGCCACAGTATTACTAATTTAATATTAATCTAAAGTTATAAAAGTAGTAACATATATTTATGTTTTTATAGGAGGAAATGGTCTAGCTGCGTGCTCAGCCGACAGTTGAGGTTTAGGATCCGTCCGTTAAGAGTGGACTAGATACGAGAGACTATTTTGGGCAAGAGGCGCGGCTATGTGCGTGGCTTAGGGACTGGGATGGCACCGATGACATCGTCCTCTACCGTTAAGAGTGATGCTAGGGCACACGCAGCCACTGAGACAGTTCAACGAGAGAATGCAAGCTGCGACAGCAAGTAAATAGCCTCGAGGAGAGATATTCCCAGTTAGAGGCTTTTGTACAAACGATGCTCAGCCAGCAGGGTGGCTCTGTTCAACCTTGGTAAGTTATTAAAATTATATACTTTGGCGGATTTATTATTTATAGAAAATGTTACGTAAAAATAAAAAAATATAGTTGTACGAATTATTTAATTTCATCGGTTCGAATGATCGTTAAAAACTTTACAAGTTTATGCTCCAAAAGGGCCCATTTTTGGGTTTTGACGGACCAAAACACCGGATATCGGCCTAACTACCATGAAACCCCATCACACACCTCAAAAATGATAAAATATACTTGCACGAACTTACGGCACTTGGTTCGGATCATCGGTTTGAAACTTATGCAAGTTTTTGCTCCAAAAAGGCCCATTTTCAGGTTTTGACGGACCAAAACACCGGATATTGGCCTAACTACCATGAAACCCCATCACACACCTCACAAATGATAAAATAGACTTGTGCGAACTTACGACACTCGGTTCATATCACCGGTTTGAAACTTATGCAAGTTTCTGCTCTAAAAAAGCCCATTTTTGGGTTTTGATGGACCAAAACACCGGATATCAGTCTAACTATCACGAAACCCCATCACAAACCTCAAAAATGATAAAATAGACTTGCATGAACTTACGACACTTGGTTCGGATCATCGATTTGAAACTTATGCAAGTTTCTGCTCCAAAAAGGCCCATTTTTGAGTTTTGACAGACCAAAATGCCGGATATCAGCCTACCGACCCTGAAACCCCATCACGCACCTCAAAAATGATAAAATAGACTTGATGAACTTACGACACTCAATTCGGATCAACGGTTTGAAACTTATGCAAGTTTTTGCTCCGAAATAGTGGGTTTTGGGGTTTTCATGGACCAAAATATCGGATATCTGCCTAACTATCTTGATACCCCATCACACACCTTACAAGTGACAAAATAGACTACCAAAAACTTAGGTCAATCAGTTCGGATTAGTAGTTTACAACTTATGCTACTTTATGCCATTTTTACTATTTATGAGCGTCGCTAAAAGATACCATTTGCGACACACACAGTGAGCATCGTTAAAAGGAACCATCTGCGATGCATAGAGTGAGCGTCGCTAATAGATACCATTAGCGTTGCGCACAGCGCGTCGCTAATAGTAGCTCTTAACGACGCACATTACGATCGTGGATAGTATTTGTGACGTACCATCAAAATTATTAGCGACGCACATTTGACATCGCTAATAGTTCCCTTTAGCGACACAAGGGGATGTGTGCGTCGCTAATACTATTAGCGTCGCAGCTTTTAGCGACGTTGTTAACGACGCCCAATTATGTGTCGTAAAATATCTTTAGCGATGCATTTTTTCACTATTAGCGATGCACAAGTGCGTCGCTAATAGTGCCTTTTCTTGTAGTGACACACACACACGCATATATATATATATTACACACACATTCACACACTTATACACACACCCGTACAAATGCACACACTATAACCCACATATATAATACACACATACATATGCATACTAATAGATATAGATATATATATATATATAAATACCCATATATATGTACACATACATTATTGCTTTGCTCGGGTATTATCCGGACGCTCGGGACTGTTCGTATTCCAAAATCAAGCAATTTATTAAATATAAAAAAATGAACCCTAACAACTCGGGTTTACAGTAGTTGCTCGGTTACATTTTGGGTCGGGGTATTACATTCTTCCCCCCTTAAATAAGTTTGGTCCCCAAACTTGGCGTATCTCATGGTGTAAAAAGATGAAGATATTGGGCATGTATTTCATCCTCTCGTTCCCAAGTAGCTTCCTCAATCTGGCGGTCCCTCCACAATACTTTCACTAACGGGATGGTATTGTTCCGTAGAACTTGCTCTCGGCGGTCCAAGATCTACATTAGTTACTTAATGTAACTCAAATTCTCTTGGACATCCAGAGGCTTGTGTTCCACTACCTGATCTGGGCTGTGCAAGCATTTTCTCAACATAGAAACATGAAAAACATCGTGTACATGTGCTAGTTCTGATGGTAAGGCAAGCTGATATTCCACTGGTTCGACTCGTCTGGTAATCTCGAACAGTCCAATGTATCATGGCCCTAGCTTTTCTCTCTTGCCAAACCTTACCACTCCTTTCATAGGTGATATTTTCAGATATATATAATCACCTGTCGCGAACTCCAGTTCTCGTCTCCGAGTATCAGCATAACTCTTTTGTTGGCTCTAAGTGGCTAACAAGCGTTGCCTGATTAGTTGGATCTTGTCGGTGGTCTGTTCCACTATTTTCGCCCGAACAACTTTCTTTCACCTACTTCTATCTAGCATAATGGAGACTGACACTTCCTGCCATATAGTGCTTCATATGGTGCCATGCCAATACTGTATTAGAAGCTGTTGTTGTACTTGAATTCCACCAATGGCAGTTGATCCTCATAGTTTCCTTTGAAGTCTATGACACAGAATCGTAGTAAATCTTCCAAAGTCTGTATTGTCTTTTTGGATTATTTGTCCATATTTAGATGGTAAGCAGTGCCAAGACTCAATTTTGTGCCCATTGCTTTCTATAGACTCCTCTAGAATTAAGACACGAATAGTGGATCTCGAATGGATACGATGGATACTGGAACTCTATATAGTAGAACGATCTCCCTGATGTAGATTATTGCCATTCGTTCTAGAGTTTGAGTGTAACAGCCCGACCCGATTAAATAATAATTAAGTCGCTAATTTGTAATTAGTGACCTTAAAAGGAGTAATTAAGAAATTTAATCGGGAAACAAACGATAATTCCAAAAAAAAAATAGTTCCGAGACCTTAAGTAACGAGGTTAATTCCGAAGAGAAATAATCTACGGTTACGATTTACAAAATCAAAACATGAAAGAGAAAATATTAAATTTAAAATCACAAGGTGAAAATAAATGCAAAAATTGAAGATAAATAAATTAAATGCCAAATAAGGCACAAAGAGGAAAATAGCAAAAATAAGCTCAAATTGAGGCCAATGGGTTTTGAACCCTTGACCTAAAATAGGCCAAGACTTAAAGCCCAAAAAAATGCCAATTGGGCTGTCCATCTATTTGTGATTAAAAATAAAAACTATATGTATATAAACACATCAAAATATCCCTCCACCTTCCAAATTGGCCAATGGCCTTACATGCAACCAAAAAAATTACTTTTTAAAATAAAATAATAAAATAACAAGTGATATCATATATCTATATTACGTGTGGGCAATTGAAGACTAGAAAATTAGAATTTTGATTTACAGATTTGATGTAGAGTGAGAGAGAGGCTAGAGAGAGAGTAGAGTAGAGAAAGTGAGTTAGAGAGAGAGAGAGAGAGAGAGAGGAGAGAGAGAGAGAGTGGAGAAGAAGAAGGGAGAAGAAAGGTTGTTTGCATGACTACCTAACCTGCAAGAGACCCCAGATCCAAACCAAGTGAGGAGGAGTAGGAAGCAAACCATTGTTGGGGTAAAAATTTCAAACTCACCATTTTCTTTTCTCTCTAAAATTTATACATCTATACAGGCTGTTTGGGTCCTCTTTATGCATAAATGTGTAGTGTGAGTTTGGGGGGAACATAATAGAAAATAGATCTTGAAGTTGGAGCATGGGACACCCCCTAACCACTAAACCCAACAGATTTTCGCTCTTTAAAATTTTTCCTATAATCAAACTGTTTTAAGTTTTTTCTTCTGCATGCATGATGTTTAAGAGTTATAAGCTTGAATAAAGGGAAGAAATCGAGCCTAGAAAGCTTGAAACAGCCTTAGAACCCTAAACCCGTACACATCCACCATTATTGGACCTCCAAGGTGCAGGTCTAAGATGACCTTCGTAAAACATATTTTTGTTGTGTTAGACCCAAAATAGGTCTTATGAGGGTATCAAAAACCAAGTTTCGCGACCAAAAGCCTAGGTAAAGCCCTCCAAAATCTGACTTGCAGTTTCGGGTCTTGGAGACCAAACTCACAAATTGACCACAAAAACTAATTCTGTTTTTGGGGGATGAATCTACACGAGCCTAGGATCACAACGGACCAAGCTAGAGGCCACAAGGTCCAAAAATGGACTGGTACGTTGAAGTTGTAGGTTCGGTTATCCAATTTCAGATCGAACGCTTGAGCTCGATCCAGTGCTCCAATGAATTCCAAAACGATCCTCAGGCTTCTAGAAATACCTTGGGATGAAAAACAGAAGAAATTACCCACACAAAATTCACGAAATTGGAAAAAATAAAAATCGGGAATTAGGGCTATAGTGCGGGGGTGTTGGGGAAGGAGATGAACAGTGGCAGAAACGGGTTTTGGGTCGGATCTGGGTTTGGGTCAGAACCCGGCCTGTCACATAAATGGGTATAAGTGAAACTACATCGTTTGGTTAAAAAGAATTTTAAATTTTAAAATGTAGGACTGATGTCATCATGACATCATCATTACGCATTGAACCGGCCGAGCCGGTTGGTTAAGTGAAATAGTGGACCGGTTCAGTTACAAATTAACTAAACCCTTTGGTTTATTTTAAAAGTTTTAAAGAATTGTAATTGAACCCCCACTGTTTAGGAAAATTTTACTAAGGCCCAAAGTCTTAAGGAAGTATTTCAAATAAGTCTTGGAAAAAATAAATAATTAATAAAATAATTTATTTAATTATTTTATTAATTGGATAAAATTACTATTTTACCATTGGACACTAAATGAGTCAAACGAAGTCCAAATTAAATAAGTAAATAGCATATTTTTACTATTTCGGGCAATCTGAACCCAATGGTGGAGTCCAATTGATGAAATTAAGTCCCGAAAAATATAGACACATAAATGTTAAATGACTGTATTGCCCCTAATACAATACGAAGCCCAAATGAAGTTCAAATTGGACGAAATTGATACCAATGAAAGTCCAAATAATTATGAACTTGTATATATAACTAAATAATAATTCGGAGTCAGAATGTCAAAAAATATAAATGACCAAAATACTCCTGAGTACGAGAAATACAAGTAAAGGCCAAAAATTTACTGTCATAAGCATAATTATGAAAATTTAGAGCTAAATAAGACCCAGAACAGTCAACATACAAAATGAGAAATGACCAATGTGTCCCTATGACCAAAAGCAGATACCAAATGAAGTCCAAAAGACTTAAAAATTTACGTATAAGATGTGTGGAATATTCTAAGGACCATGATAGGTCCAAGGCACGAAAAGTAAATTACCATTTTGCCCCTGCATATGCCCGAAGCTAAAGAAAAAGCCGAGGAGGTCTAAATTGACTTTCTTCGACGTTTCGAACCCAACGGTGAGGTCCATGATACCAAAATAGGTACCGAAAAATAAGTCACGTGAAAAATAAAACTCATTAAATTACCACGAGTAGACCGGTAAGACCAATCCTAGGAAGTTAGGATACGTCGGGTCTAAGATTAATTAAAGAGCGTCAATTTAGAGATGATTTGAAGTAAATGAGGAATTAATTGAAGTCTTGATGAATTTGATTTTTAGGATTTTCAAAGGGAAAAGGAAAGCCACCAGTAGTGCTGACCTAGGAGAACAAGGTGAGTAGTCCTGTACTTTGAAGTGGAGGTTTTAATCTCCATGGATTCTAAAGAAGTTAAGTTCAAAATTTTTGAAGTATTACGAGTTCAATTTCTGAAGTACTTTAAATTCAATTCTGTATTTATATGACTCCTGTTTTAAATATTATTGCTTCCCTTTTTAAAACTCTATTATGATATGCAAGTTAACTTGGTTACATTTTTGGCCTTCTGTAATCATGTTCTAGTATATCCATGTTAAATGAAAATTTTATTAAATGCCTTTCTAAAAATAAATTCCTCCATTTTGTTTAAATGCTCCTATACATCGTGATTTAATACTTTGAAGCTTATGTTTTAAATGTCCTAATCGTTGTGTTCCAAGTGTTGAAGACTCTGTTGAAATGTTCCCGTTTAATTACTCATGCAAAGCATCTTTTTAAAGAAGCAATGTGTTTATACTTATGAAAAACATCTATTTGAAAAGTCATGTTTCAATCGCTTATGACAAGCTTATATTTGAAGAAATCATATTCTCGATGTTCATAAAAAGCATTTATTTAAAGAAGCCATATTTCGATGCTCTTTGAAAAATATCCAATGAAGAAGTCACGTTTTTTTATGCTCATAAAAAGCATTTCATGAAGAAGTCATGTTTTTGCAGGATAATTGTGCGTAAGCACCAAGTAATGATATTGGGATTCCTTCAGAACTAAATTGATATGAAGAATGCCCGGTAGTAGGATCTGATCCCCCAAGCATGAGATATTTCCACGAGAAGTAAAACTGGAATCTAGTTCGAAACAGATTTCCACTTAATCAAAGTGCAAAGAAGACAAATGTTTTTAGAAATGGTAGCAGGTTTTAAACCCCCATTTATTTGGAACGGGTTTTTATATAACCCTATGTTTTAAAGAAGAAGAAGTTGCATCCTCCTATTTTCATGGAAAGGATTTCAAATTATTTCCTTGGTCTTCAAATGGCCACTCTGCACATGTTTATAAATTCTATTGCATATTAAATGCTTTATTGAATGCATTAAAAAAGCATCATGCCACATGATTTGAAGAATTCTTGTATTCTGTGATTATTGAAATACATGCCTAGCTTGAATGCCTTGTATGCTTCATGCTATCCTTTTGAAGAATTTTATTTTTTGTATCTGAAGTATATGTACAATTGGTAGTGTATGTTTATATGAACCTTCTCTTATAACTAGCCCACTACCAGTTGAAACCCATGACAAAGTATCAGAATTACTCACAAGCTTAGATTAGCTTACCCAAATTTTTATCCGTCCCCCTTTTAGGTGACTAAAAGCAAGTCCTGATCTTTGATGAGGAAGATGTTTGAACTGTGCTCAGGAATTTTGGAAGTTCTAGGACCCGTAGTTGGTCAAGTTTTGATGTTGTAAATTTTGGACAAATATGTACTTAAGCCCAAGAGTCAATGGATATGTATCATATATAACTTTAAATTTTTAGTATGCTCTAAATGTATATTATTTGTTTACCGCTCCGAAGAAGAAGAAGAAGAAGAAGAAGAAGAAGCGACGGTACCGAGCGGGCGTGCGAAAAGAAAAAGTTTTTCACGCTTCCGTAATTTGCCAGTCCTGGCCCTTTCGCACAACCGTTCGGCATCGCTGCTTACTCGAGCCTGACCCGACGACCCACGGGCCGGAGGATGGTGGTCGCAATACGAGATCCGCACAGGGTGGATTTTGGGTCGTGACACTAAGTCGTCTTAGTTGCGAGAAAATGGGTTGTCTTTGTCAACCTCTCTATGATCACCCATATAGTATCATTCCCTTGAGGTGTCCTAGGCAATCTTGACACAAGATCTATAGTGATATGCTCCCATTTCCACTCAGGTATTAGAAGCGACTGTAGAAGTCCCCTAGGCTTCTAGTGCTCAACTTTAATCTGTTGGCACTTGATACAACGTGCAATGTGCTTAGCTATCTCCCTTTTCATTCCTAACCACCAGTAAGTGTTCCTCATGTTATGGTACATCTAGTGTTCCTTAAGTGTATAAGGAATCTCGAATTATGTGCCTCATCAAGAATCTCCTTTCTGATCTCAGGTACGTTTGGCACGTAGATTCTATCATGATGGTACAACACCCCATCTCGGATAGTGAAGTCTGAATTCTCTCCCGTCTTGGCCTCTTTGCAAAGTTTGGCTAACTTCCCATCCTGGGCCTATAGTTCCTTAATCTTGTTTACAATCGTAAGACCAAGTGTCACATTGGCACATATTGCGTTGGAACATGGAGGAACCACTCCGATTTCTATCATCTCTAGCTCTTATAGTAGCTCTCTGTGTGTTGTCAATAGATAAACAAGGTTTCCTGATGACTTTCTATTAAGAGCATCTACTACTACGTTTTCTTTCCTTGGGTGATACTGTGTATTGAGCTCATAGTCTTTGATCAACTCTAACTAGCGATGCTAGCATATGTTGAGCTCCTTCTGTGTAAACAAGTATTTGAGGCTTTTGTGGTTAGTGAAGATCTCACACGTAGTTCCGTATAGATAATGCCTCCATATCTTGAGTGCAAAGATAATAGCTGCCAGCTCGAGGTTGTGGGTTAGGTAATTCTTCTCATGTGACCCCAGTTGCCGTGAAGCATAAGCCACTACCCTTCCCTTTTGCATTAGAATACATCCCAAGCCTTGGTGTGAGGCATTACTATAGATCACAAATTTTGGGTTCGTAACCACAGCGGAAGCGATTTCAAAAATCTATTTGGATCTTTTTCTTTAGATGAATCATATAATCTTGAAAAGAGGGTTAGAATTACCTTGTTCTTGATAATCTTGATTTTTGAAGAAGACTTCTTGAAAAGACTGATTCTCCTTCTCCTCTAGATCTTCTCATCTTTTTCCTTAGGCAAACTGTATCGCAGGAGATTGGGCTGCCTCTTATTTTTATCTAGCACAAAAACTTATTTTTATCAACGGCTCCTTATATATCATATATATAGGGCTTAGCCTAATTAGGGAAAGAAAAGGGATCTAGTGGATCCCATTAAGTTAGCTTCCAATTAATCTTAGTTATCTCATAATTAAATTAATTGACTAATTAATTTCAATCAACTCTACTATATAATTGAAATTGAAATTGCACTCCAACTTAGTAGAATAGAGTAAACCCATATAAATTATACTTTTGCAGTTGGCCCCTCTACATGGATATTTATAATCAGGATTATACCGCCAAATTAATTCTCTAATTATTTTAAGAACCTAATTCAATCATTATTAATCACTTGCAATTGGTCATCATTTCATTAAATAATTTATTGAAAAGACCGGATCCGTATGTCAATGATTAACCCATTGAATTAGTACAAAGGTGATATCCATTTCTCTAATATATAGAGTGTAGATTCCATCTTGAGAATATGTGTTCCCACAGTCTAAATAATGACTTCCCAAGATACCGAGGTGTTGATCTAAAAGACGTCAATCATTGGTAACTCAAAGTCATCACTATTCAGACCTTAAGTTCACTATCCTCTCAGGATTAAGAGCTTACTACGAATAGTGAATAAGAAACTCATTAAAGGTGACAGTTCTAAATAATGCATTTCTTATAGTGATCCAGTTCAGTGTATTCTTAATACACCAATACAATAACCTCAAGTCCACTAATATGATGGTTGAGATAAACCACCTTATCATATAAAGGTTAACTGTATTACAGCTTTATAGATAAGATGTCCAGTCTTATCAATAGCTGCAAAAAATTTTGGAATTTCCTATATAAGCAGTTCATATCTCCTGTACATAAATCTCATTTATATACATGAACTATTTCCAATAACAATTCAAGGACTAATCATCTTATGATATAAAACAACATCCAAACATATGGTAATATGGGTACACATCTAACAACAAAACCTTTTGTTCCATCTGGCACTGTTAGAATTGGAGCTGTAACCAGACGATTCTTCAGCTCTTGAAAGCTCTGCTCCCTTTCCTCAGTCCAGATAAATGGAACATTCTTTCAGGTCAGCTGGGTGATTGGCGTAGCTATCTTGGAGAAGTTTTTGACAAATCTTCTATAGTAGCCAGCTAAACCCATGAAGCTACGTACTTTTGTGACATTAGTCGGCTTGGGCCAACTAGTAATAGCTTCAATCTTCTAGGGATCCACTGGGACCCCCTCCTTGTTGATCATATGTCCTAAGAATGAAATGCTAGGGAGCCAGAATTCACATTTCCTTAGCTTAGCATACAACTTCTGCTCCCATAGCTTCTATAGGACTTTCCTTAGATGCATCTTGTGTTCCTTCTGGTTCTTAGAGTAAACCAAGATGTCGTCAATGAACACAATCACAAAATCATCGAAGTACGGATTGAAAACCCTATTCATCAAGTCCATGAACGCTGCTAGGGCATTTGTCACCCCAAAAGGCATTACAAGGAACTCATAGTGCCTGTATCGGGTTTTGAATGCCGTTTTCTCGATGTCAGCAGGTCTGACCTTCAACTAATGATAACCGGACCTCAGGTCGATCTTTGAGAATACCTAGGTGGTGAGCTGTCGTAGGCAACCAAAAAAATAAAACCTAAACTCCTAAAAATACATGTAGTAGTAGAAGTAAGGATCGTTCCCACGAAGAGTGTCTAGCCTAGTTCTATGCTATGTTAACAAGGATGCGGTGTTTTAAGTATAATGAAAACAATTTTAAAAAAAAAAACAACTAAGGAAAAATTCAAATTAAAGTATCGAAATTAATCAAAAGAACAAGCATTGGTCTAAGTCAACATCCACCATCAGAATTTTACAACTGATCATCGATGCAAATATATATCAATGCACACTTTGAATATTCACCGTTGGAACTATTTTCCTGTCTCTCCTTAGTCATTGTTAATTAGAAAACAAGCAATCTAATTAACCCTAACTACTAAACAACCCAAGATAAGCGCTAAAGGTTTAATCTAGTAGCAGCCTTAAGAATTAGAAAGATCGATGAAGCTAAACAACACAAGCACAATTGGTTGTATTTAATTTAGTCGAGTGTTATTCCTAAGATCTAGTAATTTCTGACAGCAAGCAAATCATTAAATCTTAGTTGCTTCACAAATTAGAGGGATTAAACAATTACGGATTTGATATCTAACCTAGCAATAGATTGCAACGAATAATAAACTAGTAGGCCTTCTAGTAATTAAACGAGACAATCATAAAAATAAGTATAGAAGAACATTCGATACTCAAAGCAATAAAAATAAATTAGATCTCACAATTTTATTGATTCCGAGGCTTCCATTTCCTTCGACCAATTATAAAGTTTAGCCACGCAAGGCCATGAAAACTTAAAGGAGAAGTTAAAGAAGAAGGGAGAGAGAGAGAGAGAGAGAGAGAGAGAGAGAGAGAGAGAGAGAGAGAGAGACATGTGGGCTGCTGGTCCTTTCTCCTCTTTCTTTTACACGTTAATTTAGTGTCGGAAGCTACTAGAACTCCTAATGCTACGTTTGGTACGCTGGAATAGAATAAGACAAGAATGGAGTAGCATCAGGAATAGAATGGAGCAGGAATAAAATGAGAATAATTATTCCATTCTTTTGTTTGGCTGAATACCCAATAATGGAATGACAATTACATTCCTGTGTTTGGTTTGAACCATCAAATTATTGGAATGAAGTTAATATTAAGTTAGATATTCAAAGTACTTGTATAAATTTCAAAATTTTCATGTACGTTTAATGAAAAAAAAAAATTCAGCCTATATTTGTTTTATTGGCAAAAAAAAAAAAATTAAAAATTTTGGTAAGGAATGGAATGAGCATTCCATGACTTTTGATAAGGAATGGCGATTCCAGCTTCTTTGGGAATAGTCATTCCATTTGGAATGACCATTCTAGCCTAAAAAGTCTAAGCATGGCCTAAAGATATTTTAAACATTATTCAAAAATAAAAATATTCAAATCTAACTAATTAAGGAAAATATTAAAAATAAAATAAAGTCCTAATATAACTAGGAAAGTGGTGTTTTCAGTTGGAATTTTCATGCACCATGATGCTGCACTTTTCGGCTCACAATAAATCTGGGCTCCAAGACCTGTAGAACACTCAAAAAGGGGGAATCAGAGGACCACCGGATTGGCTCCGGCGGTAGCCGCTCTGATGCTTAAGTAAGTAAACTGAATTGAAAGACTGTATTGAAAGTCAAAGAATGAGCATGAAAATAAAGCGTACCTGTAGGGTTTAATTTATAGACTGTGGCCTTCCTAAGTTGATTAGGATTCGGAGCCGTGAATATAGGGATTTGATCATTGGAGATTGTAGTTACCTTGTGTGAATATTGCACTGCAGATAGAGATAATCATAGATAATAGTTTTCTTGTTGAAGACTGTTTCTTTGTTCAAGACTGTTTCCTTGTTGAAGATTGTTTCCTTATTCCCTGCTTAGCAGTTGTTAAGGAAACCATAAGGTCGGAACCATACGGAATACTGAGTGAATATTGCCCAGAGCATAAGTTCTGGAGGATATGTGCATGAGAATGCCCTGGAGGCTGTGCCGGCTCTGTATGACTGAGTTTATCAGTTTTGTAGGATTTGTGTATGAGAATGCCTTGGAGGCTACGCCTGCTCTGTATGACCGAGTTTATCAGTTCTGTAAGCACACGTGTCTCAAGGTGATTGGTGTGTCTGTTTGTGGTATATCAGCTACTCCCCCCCCGAGCCCTAGTTAGGAGCTAGGGCGTAACTAGGGTTACGGGCTTTATGAAGAGTCGCACGTTTTGTTTCTCTATTTTTTGAGACATCAGTTTAATGGCTCATTTATTGCGCAACCGATACTTGAGAGGCCATCGTTACCCTCAACCGTCGTGTCGAATCAGCTTGGGGGGCTCATATTTCGAATGTGTATATAAAGAGGGGGAAAGGACTTTTATGCCTTTCTTCTGCACTTGCTTCTATAGTATCAGAGACTGCCACCGCCAGTTGACGTATTTTGAAGGTCGAAGGATATCCGGTGTTCATAGCCTTTCTTGATTTCAAGTTTGATTTTAGCCCCCTTTGCATTCCCTTTCATTTGCTTTGTTACTTTCCTTTGTCCGCCATGTCTGGCCCTGGGTCACATTCTGGTTTAGGCAGTTCTTCTAGGACCATTTCTCAACTTCAACTCGTGAATCTTCCTTCCATTAATGATGCTGAAAATAGATTGGTAAAGCCCCCCTTCAGTCCTGAGGTTAGGATAGTTGACGCATTCGAGGAGCCCCTAGATAGGGCCGGTGAGACCTCTGGTCGATCTGGCCATAGAGAGGAGGGTGAGAGTGCAATTACTGAGAGTATGTTAGTAGAGTTGTGGGAGAAATTCAATCTCCCCTCAAACGTTACTTTTAGGGTCCTGGATCCTCTGGATCGCCCACGCGATGTTAGAGCGAGGGAAATGTGTGCCTATTTGGCTTGGTTTGAAATGGGACTGACACTCCCCCTCCCCGACCTTGTGAAACAATTCTTCTGTTGGTTCAACCTTTGCCCTGCAGACCTTAATCTTAATAGTTGGAGACATCTGTTAAGTTTCATAGTGTTGGGGCATATGAATAATGTTGACGTGTCCCTTGACCTGATCCGTAGTAATATGGATCTAAAATACATGAGGTCGGAAGGCCTCTATTATATGTCTTTTGATAGTGGGTTCAGACCCCTTACTTCCGTGCCCTCCTCTAACAAGACCTGGAAGAAGTGGTATTTCTTCATAAAAGGAGGATGGCAATATGAGGACTTCCAAGACCAACTTTCAACATTCCCTCGAACCACTGGGAGAAAGGGTGAGACCTAATTTTTCCGTGGCTGCTTTGATTTTGTTTCGTGCATTAATTACCGAGCTGATTAACTTTGTATCTTTTGTGCAGTTAGGAGTGTGTGGAAAAGGCCGGGCTTTTCTCCCGCGGTTCAAGAGCAATACAAGAAGCTTTTACAGCCCAGCAACCGAGACCATTCCTCCATTGTTAATCGTGATAAGTTGATGGCTGCTAGGGGACGTGTTGAGGAGCTGACATAAGATCTGATGGCAAGGTGGGAGACCGAGCCATCTTCATCTGCTGCAATAGGGGAGGCTTCTTCCCCAGTAGATCCTCCCCTTTAGAAAAAAAGGAGGAGGTTACTTTCGACCTCTCCTGAACCTGCCGAGGGGGAGAGAGAGGGACCTGCCCCTATTTTTGTTGTCCCCCCAGCCCCATCTGTAATACCCCGACTCGAGAATGTCGGGTAATGAGCCATGTTTTACGAGGTTATGGAAAAATTAGGAGAATAATTAATTAAGTTAATATAATTAATTAATTAAATATAAGGAAGCTAATTACTATTTAAATTACTAGAGTAATGTGATGACACACACACTCACAAAGTGTATTGTGTGGAAGTACATGTATAAATATATGTGTCTACAAGTATATGCATGGAAGTTAAAAATAAATATTAAATAGATAATATAATAATGATACTAATAATAATAATAATTAAAATACATGTATAAAGGTATAAAGGTGTGTATATGTATATTATATATATGTAATTGTAATTATGTATATATATGGATATGATTATATATATATTGAGGGACATGCAATGGTCCAACGTGTACAAGTGTGTGTGAGTGACCATTGTATATTAGTATGTGTGAATTATGAGATATATATATATATGTATATGTACACACACACACATATATATATATATATATAAATACAAGTCAAACACCACACACACACACAACCAGCCACTCAATGGCCTGCCAAACAGTAGCAATTCAGACCCACTCATGAAGAAACCTGAAATTGGTTAACCCAAGTAGAGGGGCAATCAGATTTGCCATGATTCACATCTCTATATACACATATGCATGGTGCTTGTACACACACACAACCATCCGAGAGTGAGAGAGAGAGTTCAGAAGAGGAGAAAGGAGATCTCGGAGGAAGGGGGAAGAAGAGGGAGTCACTGTTAGAGGTAAAACATCAAAAACTTAACATTTCTCTCTCTAAAATTTTCCTATGCATAAACTGTATTAGCTTCTGATTTATGTATACATGATGTTTAAGACGTGTCTAGACTTAACCAAGCATGAAATTAGACCTCAAAAACCCCAAGAAAATAGAAACCCACGTAAAGCAGCCATTGGAGGACCTTGCTTAAGCAGGTCTGAACCAATGGCAACCAAACCAGGCTTTGATCATCAAGACCTCAACTAGACTCCACAAACATGCCAAAAACCTATAACCGCGATCAAAACTCAAAAGAATCGAAGCCCAAAAATCGAGTTATAGGTTCGGGTTCCAAAATCAAATCTCAAAAATATGAGATTAAATCTATTTTTATGAATGAAAAGTGAAGCCCCATGAAGAGGGGATCACAATAGAACAAGTCTCATGAAATTTGGCTCAAAAATAAGCATTTATGACCGAGGTGCAGGTTTGATTATCAAACCTTTAACCGAACGATGGAGCTTGGTTTAAGCTCTCAAACGGATGCCAAATCCTTCCTAGAGTTCCCAGAAACATTTTAGAATGAGAAGTAGAGAGAATGGATCTCTCAAAACTCACAAAATTAAAGAAAAAGAAACCTAGAAAAATAGGGTTACAACGATGAAGTTGGGGAAGACGATCTACAGTGACGGGTCGGGTCTTGGACAGGGCATCGGGTCGGGCACCGACCCAATTGAGAAACGGTTAAAACCCTTTAACCGAAACTACGACGTTTTAAGTTGGGAATTTAAAATTTTAAATTTTAGGGCTGACATCATCATGACGTCAGCATTACGTGTTGAACTGGCCCAAATCGGTTGGTTCGATGAAAACCCAAACCGATTCACTTAAATCCCAACTGAACCAACTGGTTCAGACTGAAACTTATGGAAATTAGATTTTGACCCCAACTGTTTTACTGATTTAGACTTTGGCCCAATTTTTGGAAAAATTATGTAAATATGCCCCTAGAAAAATAATAAAATAATTTATTAAATTATTTTATTAAATAAGTAAAATTACTAAATTACCCTTGAGTCATAAATAAGTCAAATAAAGTCCAAATTAAGCATATGAACAGTGAATCCTTACTATTTTGAATATTCTGAGACTAATGGTAGGGTCCGTTTTACGAGACGGGGCCCAAAAAATAAAGACACGTAAAGGGGGTAAATGACCAAAATACCCCTTGTCCAAAATTAACAAGCTATTAGTCTATTCTTACTATCTCGGACCTTCTGAGTCCAATGGTGAGGTCTATGACACGAGATGAGGTCCCGAACATAAAGACACGTAAGGGGTAAAATGATCAAATTACCCCTAGTACCTCAAAAGCCAAATTAAAACCAGGGAGGGTCTAAATTGACTTTTTTTTGACATCCCAGACTCAATAATGGAGTCCAAATTATGAAACGAAGTACAGAAAAAATATGACACGTAAAACGATAAATGACCATTTTACCCTTTTACATACAAAAGTCAGAATTAAATTCTAGGGAAGCCTAAACCGACTTTCTTCGACGCTCCGGACTCAATGGTAGAGTCTATTTGACCAAAAGAAATGTCTAAAATAAAAAGACATAAAATTTGATGAATAGAATCTGTCAGATGATTATAAACTAAAGTATTGCCAAAATATTAAACTAAGACAAGTACGAGGAAATACGATACTAGAAGATACGACACGTAAACATGTGAAGTAAATAAATTAAATTAAAGCTAATGGAACTACCAGAAGAGTATAAAATAAAATAAATTTAATTCTTAATACATTAAGTTGTGTCATAGGTTAAGAATGCGAGTTAAATTAAGTACGTAAGAAATTTATGAAATTGTGTTAGGATCTAATACGATCTAAGCATAAGCTAAGAAGCATCAGTAGGAGATGTTTGAAGTGAATGTGAAGTTAATGAGGTTATTTATGAATTGTTCTTAGGAACTATAAAGGAAGTGGGAAAGCGCATTATTAGCACTAACCCTAAAGGACCAAGGTGAGTAATCTTGCATTTGAAGTGGAGGCTTTAACTCCACGGATTTCAACGGATGTTTTTAAGTTCAAGATATTTACAGCATTGATATATCAAATTTAGTATTCATGATTTCTGTTTTCTTAAATATTCTGCTACGACATGCGCCACGATTATTTACATATTTATATTCGTAAATGTTTTCTTTTTCAAAATAGTTAGCATGTCTGATTTCCTCAAATATTCTGAATTTGATTATTGCAAGTATTGAAGCATCACTGCAAAAGTTATACGTCACATGTTTTAAATACTCATAAAGGCTTTTATATAAAAGTCATATGACAAACGTTTTGCAAGATAAATAATAAGCACATAGGTAGTATTGTGAGTTGTACGAAACTCAACGGACCTATCATGTGCATCATCACATAGGTAGTGAGTAGGGTTGTACGGAACCCCGCGGATCTATCATGTGAAATGCCCAGTAGCAGGATCTAATCCCCCAGGCAAATGAGATATCTCCACGTATACGTAAAACGAGAGTCTGGTTCGAAACAGATTCCACCTAATTAGAGAGAAAATATGACAAACGATTTTGGAAATAGAAGCAGGTTTTACCCCCATTTTCACTATGCATGTTTACATGATTTTAAGTTACATGTTCTGAAATACATATGCTCTTTTATGGAAATATATGTTCTAGCTTGAATACCTTGAATGTTTCAAAGCTACATATTTTAAGAATGCATGTTCTCTATGTTCAAGTATACGACCAATTGGTAGTTGAGTATTTTATAAACTCTCATGTACGAAACCTCTACCAATTGAAAACCCATGACAGATGTAGGAATTACTCATTGGGCTTTTCGAAGCTCACCCCATTCCCTAACATTTTTCAGGTGATGATGATGGGTGGACCCTTGCTCAATTTGGGGAGCAATGATTGGCAACTCTAGTAGGATCTGGAGATATTTTGAAAGTATTAGGACCCATCATTGGTGAAACTTTTGTAGTTGTAATTTTTGGACAATTATGTACTTAAGCCCGAGGGGCACATGGATATGTACTATGTAAAATCTTTAGTTATTATTATTATGCTCTGATTATTATATTTATGTGTACCGCTATGAAGAGCGGCAGTATCAGACGGATATGCGACAGATGTTTTTTTTTTTAAAGAAAAGAAAAAAGTTTTTCACGCTTCCGCAATCACAGGTCGCATCACTGTCCGATATTGTTGCTTATGTACGAGCCTTGCCCCAAGGCCTCCTGGCCGAAGGGTGGCGGTCCTGACTCGAGATCCGCATAGGGTGGGTTTCGGGTCGTGACACCATCCAATCAAGCGGGCAAGGGGGCGTCATCCTCAGTGGCCCCCGGTGCTATCAATCAGGCGGCCAAGAAGATTCTGAGGGGCTTTTGGGCCAAGGGCTCAATCAAACTTAGGCCCCAAAAGTCAGAGAAGCTTCTTGCTGATCTGGCTTCTTTTCAAGTTAAGGTAAGCTCTTCGGGTCTTTATTTCTTTTCCCTTTTTCCAAGTGTTTTTGGCTGGGTACTGAACTGTTTGCTTTGTATACTGCAGACCCTGCACACCTTTTCTACTCTGATAGAGGTCTCTCCCCCTTTAGAGGAGGTTGACAAGCTTCAGGCCGAGCTGGACTAGGGCAGGCTTCAGCTCGGTACTGCTAAGTCTGAGGCTCACGAAGTTGCGGAGAGGCTGAAGGAGTCCCAGAATTCTCTGGCTATCATGGAGTCAGAGAAGAACCTTGCTGTTCAGTAGGAAAAGAGGCTTTAGAGGGAGATGGACGGTATGCGGTACCATTATAATCAAAAGCTTGAGAATGTAGTGGAGCAGGCCAAGCTAGAAAATGAGACGGAGATGAAGATGGAACTGGAAGGAATGGCCAACACCCTGATCATGTTTGGCTTCAACAACTTCCTATCTAGGTTCCTTGCTAAATTTCTTGATTTTGACATATCCTCGATTGTGCCTCCAAGGGTTATCCCTTCCGAGGTTGCCGCTCCGAGCGAGGTGATCGACGTTCCCCCTGCCTATCCCACTGAAGTTGCCATCCCGGGCGAGATGGTTGATGCTGTTCCTGCCGATCCTTCCCCAGCTGTTGAGCCTGCCTCTGTTGATCAGGCTTAGGATATATGTATTTTGCTTGGTTTTTTTTTTTGAACCTCCAATGTAACAAGTTATTTTGTTGAATGAAATAGTGTTTTCTTTCTCAAATGTCTTCATCCCATCTCTTTTGTGTTTGGTTGACCCATGTAGTATTGCGTTGCACTGCTGCATAGTATGTTGGTCCTTTGAATTTATGGTTGATGTGAGAAATTGCTACAAGAGAGGTTGTTCTGGAGCCCTTCAGACCAGCTCTTTAACGGTTGGCAGTTGTCTTCCGAGTTGTATTTGCAATAAGACAATGACTGTAGACTAGTTCTGATTGCTTCTCCCTCTTTGGATAGGATAGGAAGGCAATTTCAATCAGACATGTAGGGATCTGATATTGATCTTGTGTCACATATATTGGGGATAAATTCTAAAGAATTCTGAGGCAGTTTGCTCTGAATCCGAGTTCTGTAGTAGAAATTTGGTGTCTCATGTCTGTCACTCTGATGATTGAGACTTCTGCCTCTTAAGTTATTCAGATCAGGATTGAGATACATCCGAACTGATGGTCTTTGTCATACATATGGTCTGTCAGGGATCAACGGAATGGCCAAGACTGAAAGGTCTGTATGTTGGACCGAGGGCCTTTGTATTAAGGTGGATCGGACTCTGTTTGCTTGAACAGTATAGTATGCTTAGGGAAGCCTTGCATTCCGTCTTCTAGGTATCCGAAAGGACGGTTTTATATGTCATTCATTTATATAGCTGTCTTTTGGGTTTTTGAGGCCAACCCTTTATTTAACCATTGCGACGGTTCAACTGGGTGACTTTTGGGCTTCGAGGGTCTATATATTTGAGAGAGGGGCATATGGTTGCGCCCCATCTCTTTACTTTTGTTCTCAGATTGTTCCCCTGTCGGAGAGAATTTGAATGTCTTTTAGAGGCTTGCCATTTGCCCAGAGATGATTGACGATTTTCAGTCCGAGTTGGGAATGATTAAACTGTGGCCGAGAGTTAACCTTCCCCTTGATTCAGTCTCCAAGGAAGGATTAAAGGAGTTGAAGATATTCTTGTCCATCTTAGCATCCGGTCGAGATTTCTCCGATTGGAGGTGGACCCTCCTTGATTCAACCAAGGCTTGAAGCATTGGTGATGAAGACGAATGTAGGATGCCTCCTTCCCTTTGTGTTTTGGCAGAGACCCTTGGTCAAGCCGGCTGGGGTGTCATGCCGAATTTGAGGGAAACGAAGGTGGAGAATGGAGATCTCCTGAGACCTAGAGCCCTCATCATCCGTTGGTATTGAGATCAGTGACAGTGATGATGAAATGGCCTGGGTTCAGGGTTCTTTCCTTTCAAATGGAGCCGGCGACGACGGTAATGGAGGTTTAAAACTTGGGTCCCTTTCTCATTTGAGGAAGAAAGCCATGATGTTGCAAAAACGCAGTGATGTCTTTGTTGTAGCTTCTGTAAAATGTAGTGATCTCTTTGTTGTAGCTTCTGTGTACTTGTTTTATTTCCAGTCTTCTTATACTGATGTAAATTTTCTGAATCATCAATAAAATTGAGTTCCTTCTTCTCAAATCTGATGTTCTTTGTGTTTGGATGTGCTCTTTTGGAGTTAAAACACCTTCTCGTGCACTTCTGATGAATAACTCTTCTGTATGTTCTAAGAGTAGATCAAAGAAACTTACATAAAACTTGAAGCCTTGAGTTGAAGTACTTTAAGCCTGCTTGGTACTATAGTATTCGTTGCTTGTTGGTACATAAGCCAAATAATCTAAGTATCAGCTCTGAGGTATTCCGATCGAGGAAACTTGTGAAAATAGTAGTCAGACTTTAGTTGAAGATGTTTGGAACTTCCGTCTTTGGATGGATTGGATCATAGAATCTGTATATTGAAGATGGACCAGGCTCTGAAGGCCTGTGCATTATGGATGGACTAGGCTCTGAAGGCTTGTGCATTATAGATAGAGTAGGCTCTGAAGGCTTGTGCATTATAGATGGACCAGGCTTTGAAGGCCTGTACATTAGAGATGGACCAGGCTCTGAAGGCCTGTGCATTAAAAAATGGAACAAGCACTAAGGCTTGTGCATTGTAGATGGACCAGGCTTTAGAGGCCTGTGCATTAAAAGATGGACCAAGCACTAAGGCTTGTGCATTGTAGATGGACCAGGCTCTGGAGGCCTGTGCATTAAAAGATGGACCAAGCACTAAGGCTTGTGCATTGTAGATGAACCAGGCTCTGGAGGCCTGTGCATTAAAAGATAGACCAAGCACTAAGGCTTGTGCATTGTAGATGGACCAGGCTCTAGAGGCCTGTGCATTAAAAGATGGACCAAACACTAAGGCTTGTGCATTCGAGATGGACTAGGCTCTGAAGGCCTATGCAATGGAGATGGACCAGGCACTAAGGCCTATGCATTAATGATGGACCAAGCTCTGAAGGCCTGTGCATTAGAGATGGACCAGGCTCTGGAGGCCCGTGCATTATAGATGGACCAGGCTCTAGAGGCCTGTGCATTAGAGATGAACATTTTATGGAGGTATTAAAAAGAAAGAAACATCTTTATTGATAATACTTCCGTAAATGTTCTACATTCCACGGCCTAGGAATAGGCTTCCTAGTCATGTCCTCTAGCTAGTAGGTGGTAGGCCTAACAACCTTTGTCACTTTGTAAGGGCCTTCCCAATTGGGTGACAACTTTCCCATAGTGGGATCCTTGGTGTTCGGAAAAGCTCTCCTTAAGAAAAAGTCTCCAACTTGAAAGCTGACCGTCTTAAGCCCCACCTTGGATTTGTTGACAATTCTCTGCTGATAGGCTTCCATCCTGATGCTGGCTTGATCCCTTTTTTCTTCAAGTAAATCCAAATTTTCTGTCAACTGCTGATCATTGGATTCTTGTTCGACTTCAGTTCTTAAGGTTGGCATATCGATCTCAATCGGGATTACTGCTTCAGTACCATAGGCCAGTGAGAAGGGAGTTTCAGAGGTGAGAGTTCTTCTGGTTGTGCTGTAGGCCCAAAGAACCCCAGGGAGTTCCTCCGCCTACTTTCCTTTGGCCTGCTCCAACCTTTTCTTTAATCCATCAAGGATCGTTCGGCTGGTGACCTCTGCTTGCCCATTTTCTTGTGGATGTCCTGGAGAGGCAAAGTGTTGCCTAATGTTGAGATTTTCACAAAATTTCTTGAAGCCCTTACCAGTGAACTGTGTCCCATTGTTAGAGATGATCACACGTGGTATACCGAACCTGCATATAATGTTTTTCTAGGTGAATTTTTTAACTTCCTTCTCTGTGATGTGTGTTAGAGGTTCAGCTTCGACCCATTTAGAGAAGTAGTCAATGGCTATCAAAAGATACTTCCTGTTTGGTGGGGCCTTGGGTAATGGACCCACGATGTCTATCCCCTACTGAGCAAAGGGCCAAGGACTAGTGATCGGGATGAGCTCGTGATGAGACTGGTGTTGATACGGGGCAAACCTTTGGCATTTGTTGCATTTCTGGACGTACTCCTTAGCCTGCCTTAGCATGTTAGGCCAGTAGTAGCCCTGAGTTAGAGCTCAGTGAGCTACCGTTCTGCTCCCATTATGATTCTCGCAAATACCCTCATGTATTTCAACCAAGACATATTGTGATTCTTCTGGAGCTAAGCATTTTAACAGGGGTTGAGAATAAGACCTTCTGTAAAGCTTGTTGTTCAGGATTAGGTACCGAGCTGCTTTGATTCAGATTCTCCTTGCTTTGTTTTTGTCCTCTGGGAGGAGCCCGGATTCTAGATACTGGAGGATTGGGGTCATCCAGTTCTGGGGCTGTTCGGTAATTTGGGCAACTTGGGCTTCCTCTATGTTGGGTCTTGGCTGGTAAGAAATTTTTACTGTGGAATTTGCTTCGGACTTAAGGCGGGACACCATGTTTGCCAAAGCATCTGCTCTGCAGTTCTGGCTTCTTTCTATTTTCTGGATAGTGAACGTCTGGAAGGAATGCTTCAAGTGGTTCACCAGTTCGGAGTACCGAAGCATTCTATCATCTTTAATGGAGAATTCTCCTAGGACTTGGCTTACCACCAGTTGGGAGTCTGAAAAGACTTTAAGGTTCTGAACCTCGCATTCCAGAGCCAACTTCATGCCTAGGATTAGGGCTTCATATTCTGCTTCATTGTTGGAAGCTCTAAATCCCAAGCTAATTGCTTTTTCTAACGAGAACCCATCAGGGGACTATACTACCAGGCCTACTCCTGAGCCCTGATCGGTTGACGACCCATCGATATAGAGCAGCTAGGTTCTTGAAGTTTCGATGAGCTGTGCCTTGTCTTGAAGTGCCGGGGTGAACTCGGCAACGAAATCAGCCAAGGCCTGCCCTTTGATGGAGTTTCGTGGCACATATGATATGTCAAATTCCCTTAGCTCCACAGACCACTTCACTAATCTTCCCGACATCTTAGGCTTCCTCAATATTGACTTCAGAGGATAGGCGGTTGGGATTTCAATTGGATGAGCTTGGAAATAAGGTCGGAGCTTCCGAGCTGATATTACCAAGGTAAAGGCTAGGTTCTCAACCTCTGGGTATCTCTTTTCTGTGTCGAGCAGTGCCCTACTGACGTAGAATATGGGCCTCTGTACTCCCCTGTCCTGCTTGACTAATGCGGAGCTGACCGCGTTTTCAGAGACTGCAAGGTACAGGAGTAGTTTTTCCCCCTGTACTGGTTTTGACAGAAGCTCTAGAGAGGCAAGATACTCCTTCAGTTCTTGAAAATCTTTCTCACATTCTTTCGTCCATTGTAAAACTTTGTTGCCCTTTAAAGCTTTGAAGAAGGGTAGGCAGCGATCAGTGGATTTGGAGATAAATCTGCTTAGTGCCGCGATCCTGCCATTTAGTGCCTGAATGTCTTTTCTGATTTTTAGTGACTTCAGTCCAATCAGGGCTTGGATTTGAGTGGGGTCTGCTTCGATACCCCTCTGAGAGACAATGTATCCCAAGAATTTTCCCTTCGTTACCCCGAAGGTACATTTCGAGGGATTGTGCTTCATCTTGTGCTGTCTTAGGATATTGAAGGTCTGGGCTAAGTGCTAGAGGTGACTACCTTTCTGCAGACTTTTGACCAGCATATCATCAATGTATACCTCCATGGTATTGCCGAGCAGTGGGTTGATCATCTTGTTAACCAACCGCTGGTATGTGGCCCCAGCATTCTTCAAACCGAATGGCATTACTCTGTAGCAGTAGAGACCTCGTTCGGTTATGAAGGTTGTCTTCTCCTGGTCTGGAGGGTACATCTGAATTTGGTTATACCCAGAATAGGCATCCATAAAACTCATGAGTTCGTGCCCTGCAGTAACGTCAACCAATTGGTCTATCCTTGGCAGTGGGAAGTTGTCTTTGGGGCACGCCTTATTGAGGTCTGTATAATCAACGCAGACCCTCCACTTACCATTTTTTTTCTAGACCAAGACGGTGTTGGCTAGCCACTCGGGGTAGAACACTTCACGTATTATTTTGGCTTCAAGCAGCCTCTAGACTTCCTCGTTTATGATCTAATGCCGCTCTGGGGTTGGCGGCCTTCTTTTCTGTCTCACCGGTGGGTGATCTGGATCCACCATTAGTTTGTGAGTTATCAGGTTTGGATTTATACCCTCCATGTCTTTGGTCTTCCACGCAAACATAGAGAGGTTTTCTTTTAGAAACTTGATTATTTTCTCTTGCTCAGTGCGTGTCAGGTCTGGACCGATGTACAAATAGCGCCCTTCTGATTCTGAACTGAGCAATACTTTGATAGGCTCGCCAATGGGTTTGGCCCTGTTGTCACATCCCCTTGGGCTTAGGGGTTTTCGATTCTGGAAGGGCAACTTTCCTCTTCGGGAGTGTGGGAGAGAATTTGATCTGCAGAGTCCCGGGTGTACTGTAATTGCTATTTGGCACTCTTTTCCTTGAGTACAATGGCATGGCACTCTCGAGAAGTTGGCTGACAGCCTCTGATAGAATAAACATTCTGATTGTGAACATACTTCAGACATTGATGAAGGGTCGAGGTAACCGCCCCTATCTGGTGCAACCATGGTCTACCAATTATGACATTGTAGGAAGATTTCATATTCAACACCATTATTCTGAAATGGTGGTTTTCTGCCCTTCACCTTCCCTTACAGTAATAGGTAGGTCGATCCTTCCCAACGGGGTACTGAGATTACAGTCAAACGCTGCCATTACGGCAGTGGTAGGCTTGACACTGTTATGGTCCATCCCCATCTGTTTGAGTGGCTTATGGAATAGTATATTGATGGAGCTACCGGTGTCAACCAGCACTCTTCTGATCTCGAAGTTGGCAATCTTGAGAGTGATGACGAGGGCAGTGTACCCCTGCTAGGTCCTGTTCTGTGAATTGGATCTCCGGTGTTGGTCTGAGCCTTTTTCGACGTTGGAGATTTGCAATACGTCTAGGGTAGCCCTGGCCTCCCGAGCGTACCTTTTCCTTGCCTTGTTGGATATTCTTGTGGTAGGGGAGTCTGCATGGAGGACATAAATGACATGGTTGTTCTACCTTTGAGGCTCGTTTCGAACTTCCCTCTGGTCCGGTCTTTGTTCAGGCCTCTGCTCTATCCGCTGCTGAGGCTTGTCTTCGTGGGGATTTTGCCTCCCGTCTTGCTTAAGGAACTTCCGGAGACGTCATTTCTTTATGAGTTGCTCAATCTCATATCTAAGGGACCTGCATAAGTTAGTCGTATGCCCATGATCTGTATGGAAATTACAATATTTACTTGTGTCCCGAAGGCTGGGATCTCCTTTGATGGGTTCTGGCCATCTCAGGTTTTCCCGATTTCGGATCTGCCAAAGCACCTGATTCGGTGTAGTGTTCAGAGGGGTAAAATTAGTGAACTCTCTTGGTCCGGAATTGTAAACAGCCTTACGTGCTGTTCTCTTTTCTGGACTCCTGGCTCTTTTTTTTGCTAGGGTCTCTTCTGTGGTCCTCCTTCTTATGATCCTCCCTCTTCAGATTATCCCTCTGGTTCTATTTTTTCCCCTTCTAGGATGTGCGGTTGGCTTTTTCCAAGTTGATGTACTTCCTGGCTCGGTCCATTAATGCCACCATGTCGGCAGGAGGGCTTTTGGTCAAGGAATCTCTGAAGCCACCGTGAGCAAGTCTAACAGTTAAGGTAGCTACAAGGAATCTTGGGCTGCAGTCGATGATCTCTGTGAGTTCGGCATTAAAGCGCGCAATGTATGCTCAGAGGGACTCCTCCTTAGTCTGCTTGATATTTAACAGGAATTCTGGTCCCCTTCTGAGCCTTCTGCTGGTCATAAATTTGTCCAGGAATTGCCTCTCGAGCTTATAGAAGCTGGTAATTGAGTTCGGAGAGAGGTGGTGGAACCATTTTAGAGCAGTTCTTTTCAAGCTGGTAATGAAAGTTTGGCATATAAAAGCATCAGAGGCCCTATGGAGGGCCATCGTATGCTGGTAGTGCGAGAGATGATCTCCTAGGTCTCTAGTCCTGTAATAACCCGAAATTTTTTTTTTTAATATATAAAATTTTCGTGGTTATTTATTTTATTATTAGAACTATTATTATTATTATTATTATTATTATTATTATTATATGGGGTGCAACATGTGTATTGTATGTGTATAACTATGTGTATGGTGTATGTGCATGTATGTATAATAAAAATCTGATTTAGAGAATATGTGTATATTTATATATATATATATATATATATATATAAAATAGTGCACAGTGCACTATGTGTGATGTGTGTGCCGTGTGTGTGTGAGTAGGTGTTGAGTGTTGCACACTCAAAAGGGTGAGGTTGAGGTTGTGTGTGTGAGTGGAATTCAAGGAGTCGGAGGTGCAGGTCTGGCCAAAGGGTGGTTGGTCTTGGAGAGAGAGAGAGAGAGATGAAGTGATATGGGTGTATCCATAGGTATGTATAAGGGGTGTCGGTTAGAGAGAAAAGAAAAAGGAAAGAAAGGCTGAAGAGATAAGAAAGAGAAGTAGAGGCTGAGAAACGGAGGCAAGGCAAGAAGGAGGCACCATTGTTGAGGTAAGCACCTCAAGCCATTTACTTTCTCTCTCTAGAAATCTAATATATATACACCATCTGTTTTGTAGCATATTGTTTGATTTAAATTCCTAGGTCTTGTAGGGTATGAAAAATGGGAAACAACACCACAAGAATGGGCTAAAATGGGTGAGAGATGAGAGAGAAAAAGTGGGTGACACGTAGGGACGATAATCGGTTGGCTAGGGGAAATGTGTTTAAAACCTCGTTTGGTTGTTGGGAAAATGATCCCCATGAGTGCAGAAACTCATTGGGTTAAAGAGGGAGTCCAAACAGTGACCAACCAGTCACGAAAATGAAGAAGAAAGGTTGGCCGGAGTTCTGACCGAGGGTTTGACCCTCTATTTCATGAAAATGTGATGGATTGTATCCAAAACTAAGCCTAGATATGGAATCTACACAAAAAATGGAAGAAAACCGTGTTTTTAAAACTTGAAAAGCCCACCGGAAAATGGTCGCCGGCGTCGGAGAAGGTGCCGGAACCCTACTGGCACATCGTCGAAAAATCGGGGACGAAGGGGGGCTGATCCGGGCTTGGGTCGGGTCGGTTCGGGTCGGGTCGGGCTTGGGCCGGTCCGCCCCTGCCACGTGTCGCACTGAGGTTTTAAATTAAAAACCTAATTGGGACTGTTTGGCAACAAGGTTAAGAGATTGAAATTGAAATTGGATTGGGAATAGGGATATCCTATCCCAGTTTTAACCTTGTTCACTGTTTGGTTATCCGAATATGGGATAAGGGTTTTCAAATTACAAAATTGCCCCTGAGCTTTCTGAAAATTACCATTCTGTCCTGTACTTTTTCAATAATTCTGATTTGACCCCTCAGATTTCAAAAATTACACTTTAACCCCTAACCTTTGGAGAAATTACACTTTGACCCACCTGAATTAAAATATTAATTAAATTAATTAATTAATTAAATTAATTTAATTAATTAAATATTCTAAAATATCCCGGAGTCCAAATGGGACAAGTCATTAGTGTATTTTGACTATCTCGACCATTCTGAGGTCAATGGTGAGGTCCATTTTATGACACGGGGTCTCGAAAAATAAAAGACCCGTAGTAACATATAAAATTACCAAAATGCCCCTGAATTGAAATACAGTCAAATGAACTCCGAAATAAGTAAACAAATAGTGAAACTTTATTATCTCGAGCATTTCGGACTCAACCGTGAGGTCCGATTTGTGAAAAGAGGTCACGAAATGTAAGGACCCGTGTAAAGTGCAAAATGACTGTTTTGCCCTTTTTAACCCAGGTGTCCGAATTGAATTCTACGAAAGCCTAAACTTAGTTTATTCGATGTCCCGGACTCAATAGTGGAGTCTAAATTAGCAAAATAGAAGCTTATAAGATAAAGACATAAAATTTAATGAATAGCATAATTCAAATGACAATTAAACTGAGTCTCATGTTATGATTTTAGGGACACGGAAAGGCGAGAGAAGGTAACCTGACCTTCGGTGTTCTTACAGT